>OX419641.1:0-600000 GCA_948473465.1 Lithophane ornitopus | reverse complement strand
ATAACCCTGTATATTATGGTAAATAATGACGTTCATCATTCACTCACGACTAAAGACAATAAAGGCGCGAAAAGATAGAAGGAGTGGAGGGAGGCCATCATCAGCGTCATTCAGCCGAAAGATTACAAAAAAAGTTTACTGTTGAACATAGACCTGTCCAGGCAAACCTAGCAGTAGTTGTAGTTCAAGACAATATAATTATGTAGTAGTCGACACAGTATGTGTCTAGTATTCACTAGGTTTTTGGCTACTTTGTATTGTGTGTGTATTATAAATTTTGTCCTATTAGGGAATATGCATGTATTTTTTAAATATTTTGTTTTCGATAATTTACGTGGCCAAATAGTAGTTAAAAAAATTACGACGGCAAAAAAGCAATTTAAAGTAAAAAAATAAATTTAAAAAAATAGCCAACCGACCCGGGGTTTTAAACGCCCTCCAAGTGGCGCTTGGTGTGGTGACGACACAGTATAATTATGACAACAAACAAACAAGTGTCAAGTAAATGTCAAACACTCCTACAATACACATTGACATTTTGATTGCCATAGATTGTTACGTCATATTCGCTCTGACCAATAGCGTAGCTAATTTAAAAAAAAAAAATCTCTCTCCAAAAGAAATTGATGGAGACATAATTCTGAAGTAATATAGTTTATAAAAAATTATACTGGACCCTTATTTGAATCACATGCATATCAAAGAAGGAAGGAATCCAAGCATATCCAAGAAGGAAGGAAAGAAAAATAGTTTTTCTATTCCCTATAGAAAAACTATTTTTCTTTCCTTCCTTCTTCAATTATTACCTTTTATAACTTTCGTCTTCTCCACTGGGCCGTTTGACTTCCTTATGACGTTTATGTGATCCATCTCGCTCTGCTGACATTCTGAATACATAGGTTTTGTAAGAACATGGCTGTTACAAGTCTCCTAGTTTTGTTAAACATGAAGATCTCGCCCATAATTCCGTATGGGACCCGTGAAACCTATACTCCATTTGAAATAAGATTAGACATTACAAACCTATTTACAGCCCGTTCAACCGATTTTGACTTCTATACCGGATGCATAAGGATGGCATTAAAAGCAAAAACAGTTACACAATACCATCTGTCTACTGCAGCTGCTATTTGTCATGCCACCAACGCAATAGAAGTCAAAATCGGTTGAACGGACTGTAAAAAAAGCTTATTTAAATGTCTAATCTTATTTCAAATGGAGTATAGATAGACTCTACAGGAATTAGGTCAAAGAGTAGTATTGCTGATTCTAATGATGAACAATTCTGTTAAGCCATATTTGTTACTGTCGTGATTAATATTTTAATCAACATACAACCTGACACTGCCCTGTAATTTGCAAAAAAAACCGGCCAAGTGTGAGTCGGACTCGCGCACGAAGGGTTCCGTACCATTATCTATAAAAACGGCAAAAAAAATTACGTGAGTCCCGTTTTACCCTTTGGGTACGGAACCCTAAAAGACGTACCTATGAAAAATTGAATTTCGCGGGCTACCTTAGCGCATCCACCTTAAATCATCATCAGCCATTTTCCAACTATGTTGGGGTTGGCTTCCAGTCTAACCGGATGCAGCTTACCTTTTTTCATTGCTGCCTTCTGCTACTTCTTTGCTAGGTTTGGCTTGATGGACCTTGTCGCTCATCTTTTGTACCACACTTTCAATGTCCCTCATTCTTGTTCCAATGGCGTCTACGAGAGCCTGAAGATTCGATGGCTTCTCCGCTGGATCCTTCTTTGGGGCAATTTGTAATGCTTCCTGTTTCGGGGTTGGGGGTTCTTGGGGCTGCGGTTCTTGGGGCTGATAGTCATTATTGTGTTCCTGAAAAATTATGTTGAACAATTGAGGAACTGTTGCTTAAGGAACTTAAGCATAATTAGCCTATAATTTTCCCACTGCCGGGATTCAGGACTCTCTGTGAGGAGAAGGGTTGAGTTACTTGATGAAAAGTTTGCGTTCAGAGACTTGCAGCAACAGAAAGTTTAACAATATTGTATTTTCCGGAGAATTTACAGCTAGACAGATACAATAGTTATATTATTTTTATCTCACGAAGCGACGCGCGGTTTACTTGTGGTAACCAAGTGTACAAACACGCTATGAATGTGTGTGTACCGGCCAAGACAATGGCGAAGTCGGAAATGTGTGTGTGTTATGTGCTGACGATACTCGTCTTCACACACTCATTCACAGCGTGTTTTTACACTTGGTTACCACAAGTAAAACGCGCGTCGCTTCGTGAGATAAAAATAGTATCTAAGTATCTCTAGGCTTTTTCCAACTACGTCGGGGTTGGCTTCCAGTCTAACCAGAAGCAGCTGAATACCAGCATAGAGGGACTGCCTATCTGACCTTCACAACCCAGTTACTGAGCACCAATATGTAGTATTTACACTTACATTGACTCGAGTTTCTATTTCCGCGGCTTCATTCAGTTCGTTCCATTGGTTTGGAGGTATTTCAGTCCAGGACAATGGATTGTGGTTGTTCTACAAGCAAATTAAACATAATCAGGCAAGCAAGGAAAAAAAATAGACAATTAGGACGGATCATAGATTATCAAATACAATAGACGTAGATATATTTAGTAACCTATTCCGCTTGACTATTCTTCAAGAGTCATAAAAAACCCTGTAAGAAATCGACACGTGTTTCACCTCTCAACGAGGCATCCTCAGGATGACGATTGACCAATTGCAAACCAGAACGCGACGTGTTACCACATCGAGCGCTGGACGCAAAGTAACTTGACTTTTCAATTTGGTCAAAGGTTTTTTATGACTCTTGAAGAATAGTCAAGCGGAATAGGTTACTAAATATATCTACGTCTATTGTATTTTATAATGGATTACCGCAGTCACGCGTGAATCAATTAACTATCTTGGATCATAGATTATTTGGGAGCACGTTGGTAATAACCATCTTCAAAGTATTACATTTCTCATCAGGCTCTGACTTTCTATTCGGTTTTTCTATCACGAATTTCTCAGTAGCAGTCCGGAGTCTAGATAATTGCTCGGTTATGGCCCTCTATTCCATAGAACTTCAACGTAACTGGCGAAATGTGTGTGTAAGTACACACCTAACCAAGCCTAGTTACCTAAGCTACCCTTCGGGGTATAAAGGTATGAGAAACAGGGTGTAAAGTTCACCCATCCTCCATAGAAAAGGGAGGATCCTCCCAGCAGATGGGTGTTGTGTCTGGTGGGCTACTGCTCGTAGATTTATGTCGGGACGTTGTATGCTTGTTGTTGTATTTTAACTAACAAAGAGCGTTCCCGCAATAATATAGCATCCAAACTTGATTTCAAAAAATAAAACTCAAAAAAAAAAAAAAGAAGTTGTGAAATATTCACAAAACTATTATTTGATACGTAATAAAAGAAACACTCTGTACACGCACACTTGTATTTCAACGTAGAAAGACAATTTGACAAGTGTGCGTGTACAGAGTGTTTCTTTTCCGTATCATTAATATATTTTGTGAATATTTTACTATAAAAAATTTTAAAAAACTTTTTTTTTGGTAATATTTTTTTAGCATGTATAGATGCGATACTATTGCGGGAACATACCCTTTGTTAGTATACTGTATATGGTAATCACGCGGTAAAATCTGCTTGCGTGATGCAGGATCTTGCGCGATGTACGTATGATGCGTAGTTCGCATGTGGCGATGTAGATGGCGCCACAGGGGAATATAGATAATATTATCATGTTATGTTATTAACGTAAAAAGTGCGTACATGAGACTTATGCGGTGGTTTCTGGGTGACTTCATTATTGTTGTGGTCGATTAATTTCTCTTTCTCCTCCTCCTCTAATGGTTCTCTTTCTTGAGGCTAAAAATAATTAAATATAAGTATCAAAAATTATGTACAGTATAAAACTATCATTCATAAAAAATACCTACAATAGCCGTAGATATACAGGGTTATTGGTAAAATACCAACAACCTCTTAAGGAGTCATTGTACTCATCATTATGAACAACTTTTACTATAGGAACAAATATGAAATCGCGAAAAAAAAACAGCTGTTCCGTACATTTTAACGAGTTATGCGAACATAAATTGTATTGAACAGCAGTTTTTTTTTTTGGCAATTTCATATTTGTCCCCTGTATTAAGTAACCTATTCCGCTTAAGAGGCCTGCGATAAAGGCTCTCAACTACAAATCGAGAAAATGATGCACATTATAGGTAAAACTATCATTCATAATTATAAAATACAATAGACATAAATATATTTAGTAACGAATAAGGATGGCGATTGACCAGTCGAGAACCAGAACACGACGTGTTGCCACAGCGAGTGCAGAGTATTTTTTACAGAGTTTTTTATGACTCTTGGGGAATAGTTAAGCGGAATAGGTTACTAAATGTATCTACGTCTATTGTATTTTTTATAATGGATTTCCGCAGTCACGCCTGAATCAATTAACTATCGATTTATTCTTAGTTAACATTCATTCAAAAGAAATATGGTAGAGGCTTCCAAACATCACCAAATTAAAATTCTGGCGAGTTTGTTGCGCCGTCTTCTTCACAGCTAAAGTACTAGGAAGTGGCGGGCGTTTTGCGGGACTCTGTCTTATTGACATCAAGTGCTGATTTTCAGCCTAATTTAATGAATGGCTTTTGATTTATTTTAATGTATCCAAAGATACTAAAAACTAAGCATGCCCTGCATGCAGTGTTCCTTTTTTGCTGTCGCGCGTCGCGTCGACACGTGTACGTAACTATTGTCCTGATTTTTCAAGTTTAGCAATGCAGATAACTTACTTTTTCAGTAGAACTAGGTAATTCCTCCACTTCTTGGTTCACGGGAGGTTCTTCAGGTTGTTTCTCTTTCTCTGTATCCTCTTCGAAGTACTTCGCTGGCGGCTGCGCGTTTGATTTCCGCCGCTTGCTATGCCTAGAGGGGACATACAAGATGTAAGTAATTTTAAATAACTGAAAACCTCTAAAGGGGATGACTTGGTAAGAGGTTTTAAATTAATTGACCACTATGTGATACCATAAAATTGTGAAAAAACAACTGCTCCATACAATCATTTATGTTCGAATAACTCGACAAAATGTTGAGAACAGTACGATCAGCTGATTTTCAGTGATCTCCTGCCGGCATAGGGTGTGGCGTGCGGGTGACAGACTTGAGAAGTCTGTCCCACCGTGGCGTGTGTCCGTGGCCCGAGACGGCGGCGCGCCGTTTACTTTCAAAAGGAACTGGGGCAGTAGATTAACGGCCGCAGAGGGTGACGGGGTCCGCATGGAAGTCATGTGGGCTGATACCTGACCTGGGAAGTATGATGAACGGCGCAAGTCAACTCAAACTCAAAGCATTTATTTTAATTAAACCATTTACAGGCAGTGTTGAATTGTCAAGGAGTCAGTCAGTCAGAAATATGAAGCTAGTTGCCCATTCCAAAGCGTAGTAGGTACCTATTGGGAAGAACGGGCAAGAAACTCCATGGACACTCTTTAAAATCTTGTTACAATATATTGGTTGGCAATATAAGTGCTCCAGCACCCTGGCCAAAGGTAGTTGATGAACACTGTATGGTTTTGGTCAATAAGTGTCTGACAGAACCCAGAGGCCATAGACAAAGTGACATTCTATCAGCGATAACGACGATGGAAAAGGCAAAAATTAAGCTTATGTCAATTCTGTTTAAAGTCTTCGTAGAAATACGAATCGTTTTCGAAGCGATTGTCACTTGTCTAGGCCCAATGATGCCAAAGTGACATTCTATCAGCGATAACGATGATGGAAAAGGCAAAAATGTATAGAACTGACATACGCTATCGAAAAGCTTATGTCAAAATCGTTGTAGAAATACGAAACGCTATTGAAGCGATTGTCACTTGTCTAGGCCCTCTGATGCCCTAGACAAAGTGACATTCTATCAACGATAACGATGATGGAAAAGGCAAAAATGTATAGAACTGACATACGCTATCGAAAAGCTTATGTCAAAATCGTTGTAGAAATACGAAACCCTATTGAAGCGATTGTCACTTGTCTAGGCCCTCTGGACTTCCATGTGAATTTCCACACACACAAGACAAGGGCACATTAAAGTCTATGTAAGACATACCCAGTAAATGGTAGCTTTATAGTAGGTACATAGTACTCACATATTATGTGAAATCTTGTTATGAGAAGACTCCTTGTCTTCATTTGTTGATAGCGCGATCTGAAAGTGAAAATGATAATTATTTATTTTAATGTAAGCTCCTAAAACATCCCATTATCATTATATCGCTTTCGTATAGAAACTTCACTCATATTCGTTGAACTGTCAAACACAAAATGAAAGTGATTGTAATTGTGTTACGTAATCAAACTGTACGCTAGTTAAGATAGTTAATTGATTCAGGCGTGACTTTACGGAAATCCATTATAAAATACAATAGACGTAGATATATTTAGTAACCTATTCCGCTTGACTATTCTTCAATAGTCATAAAAAACCCTGTAAGAAATCGACACGTGTTTCACCTCTCAACGAGGCATCCTCAGGATGACAATTGACCAATTGCAAACCAGAACGCGACGTGTTACCACACCGAGCGCTGGACGCAAAGTAACTTGACTTTTCAAGTTGGTTAAAGGTTTTTTATGACTCTTGAAGAATAGTTAAGCGGAATAGGTTACTAAATATAATCTACGTCTATTGTATTTTTAAACTATACGTTGATGGCAATGGAAATGACACTATATTCAGTTACTGGCAGTCAAGTGACTTTAAATTTGTACAATCTGTCCCATAGACAAACGGTGAAAACGGTTTTGTGGGTCAAAGTTTTATGCATAGTCAGCGCGCGACTGCTAGTCACCTCCTGTGATGAGGGGGGGGGGGGGAAACAAAGGCCAAGCTAACACTCAGACTATTTTGACAAAGGCGCCTCGCCTCACCGTCCCCCGTCTCCCGTCTCACCGCTTACCTTCCTCAGGCAGTGACCAACAGTCGTGCGCGGACTATACAAGACTATTTATAGTAAACTCTCAATCTGCAATCTGCCAAGCCTTTTCCCAACAATGTTGGGCTCGGCTTCCAGACTAATCGGATGCAGCTGAATACGGAGGAGTCTCGATATGTGAAAATGGTCACCCATCCACGGACCAACCCCGTCAAGCGTAGCTTAACCTGATGGATCGACCCGAGCGGCTGTCATTACTTAGCCACGAGCTCCTCATTTATAGTAAACTCTATAGTAAATAAATTATAAAAAACCGGCCAAATGCGAGTCGGATTCACGCACGAAGGGTTCGTTTGTTGTATGGGAGCCCCCTTAAATATTTGTTTTATTTTAATTTAATTATTTATTTTTAAAGTGAATATGTACCTAACTAAATATTCTGTGAATATTTCAAGCGTCTACCTATTGCCGTTATCAATACTGAGCAAAAACGAGCAAAAACATGAAGTTTTATTGTATGGGAGCCCCCTTAAATATTTATTTTATTCTGTTTTTAGTTGTTATAGCGGCAACAGAAATACATCATCAGTGAAAATTTCAACTGTCTAACTATCATGGATCATGAGATACAGCCTGGTGACAGACGGACAGACAGACAGACAGACGGCGGAGCCTTAGTAATAGGATCCCGTTTTACCCTTTGGGTACGGAAACCTAAAAAAAATGGAATGAGCACTGTGAGCAGCACTATTTTCAGTTTCATCGCAGCGTTGCTTGGCCCCGTTCAGAATAGGATCAACGGATTTCCGTCACGATTATTGATTACCACGATATCTGGGGGCGGCAGGGCAGCCCTGGGCATGGGCATCACGGGCGCTATTTCGTTGTAGTCTGTGGTTTCAGTATCTGGCTTTTTGCCTGATCGTAGCACCTTATCATGGCCGCCTTGATCTGATTCGTTGTCCGACAGCTCGTACACTGGGCCTTGGTCGATGGTCCTAGAAGAATTCAATCTATTTATTTAAAGATTCCAGAAGACAGCGGTGCATGACCTCGGGAAACCCCAAATTCCATAGCATAACTACTCAGAATGACAATGCATTAATAGTTATTTATGCAACTGTTATATAATAAGGGGTATTAAAACACGAATGTTGCCTCATGTGATAATAGTATCACATGAGTGTTTTAATACCTAATTATTTACAGTTGCATACAAGACTTTATCTACACCCATAATATGAATCCTCTAGAAAAGGTACTTTGCAATACTAATATCAAACAAAAATGGAGGGATACGACGCACGTGAATTCGAATTTTTCGAATTCTAATAACATAGATGATTTTTTGGTATCGGTGCTTTGTTAGTGAAACGTGCCTGCATGACAATGTTCTTTTTTTGAAATGAGTTGTATTATGAAATTTAGTACAACATTATAACACCCGTTTGGATGATATTATGGTTACTATAACAACATTAAAACAAACAGTGTTTTAAAGTTCGCAATAAGCTAACTGTTTCAGAAACTTTTATAGAGGATTTATAGCATGGGTGTAGATAAAACCTATTGCTTCATATTTTTAATAAATAATCAGCCTATAATGTTCCCGCTGCTGGGCCACAGGCCCACCTCTCGGTGTCGAGTAATTCAGCAAGCAGGGCCAATGCGGGTTGGTAGATGTCACATGTCTTGGATTTTTTTGGTTCTAGGACATGCCGGTTTCCCCGCGATGGTTTCCATTTTGAGAGATATTATTTTGTCTGATCAAAATCTAGTCGTTTTAGAAAGGTTTCAAAAACCAGGTGTTAAACTTGTTTGACAACGAAAACAAGCTGTTCTTTTCTCTTGAACTTCCAGACCGAATTTCGGCCATGGCGACCAATCTCAACGGATACCAGCCTCCGGCGCGGAAGATATTTTATTGCGAGTGTGTGCACTCTCTCTTCCCTCACTCTCATAGTAATCCTACACGACCGGAGAGAGATCAGGCGCACGGCCATGGCCCACAGCCAGGGCGGTTTTTATATAATGTTGCAACACTCGAATTAAAGTTTAGCTGGTGATCAAGATAATTAGCACCGCTTACTTGGGAAGAAAAGTGGAGTCAGCTGGCGGTGGTTTCTTCATCTTGTACATGTGACTCCACGGCGCGGCAGGCAGGACCTCCCAGGGCTGGCCCAGCACCCTGGTCCATACTTCTCCACGGACTACAACCAGACACCTGGGGACATACATAACATAAAATCAAATCTGACTGAAAATATCCTCAGTGGAAAAATGTAATACAAACACTTCGTCCGACTTGGTATCGAACAAACGAGGTCCTACCCACGTTTAGCGTATACCAACTAGGTACGAATTAAGTATATGGTCAGACAGTTGGTAGCGAGTCTGACTGTATAGAATCTGACACTTTGGAATGGCCATTTTTATTTTAGCCTTCACTGTTCCACTACTGAGCAAAGGCCTCCCCCAAATCCTTCCTAGCATCCTTGTCCAGGGCCACCGCGATCCAACTCTTGCGGTACACGTCTGTGTCGTCCCGCCAACTCTTCCAGAGACCCTTGACAAAGTGAAATTCTATCAGCGATAACGATGATGGAAAAGGCAAAAATGTATAGAACTGACATACGCTATCGAAAAGCTTATGTCAATCCTGTTGTAAGTCGTTGTAGAAATACGAAACGCTTTCGAAGCGATTGTCACTTGTCTAGGCCCTCTGTCCGGCCTCGGCGGCCCCGTCCATCCTCAGGCACAAAGCGTGTGGAGACTGTTACCCAACGGTCACTATACAGAAAACCATAAACAATAAAAGAAGATTTTCTTACCTAAGTCGCGTGCAACAGAAAGGGAACTGCATGTTGGTATCTTCCACAACTTCTTCACATTCTATCGCAGACTCTGGAGCTTCAACCCGCTTACATCTGTACAGAAATAAATAAACATAATGAGCTATCATCACCGAGTATTTATTATTCAGTGATAGCCTAGTGGTGGAGCTCGTGGCTAAGTAATAACAGCCGCACGGGTCGATCCAACAGGTTAAGCTATAAGCTCGCCGGGGTTGGACTCCTCCGTGCCTCGGAAAGCACGTTAAGCCGTTGGTCTCGGCTGTCATTTGTGGATCTTTGACAGTAATCACGGGTCATCGGTCGGTTCACGGTTATAACAACTCTTTCTGGTGTAAAGGTGGTATGTCAAAATCTTTCCTGATGAAGAAAATAAAGAAGGAAAGAAAAGCTTTTTGGGAACATACCCAACCAATCTCCTAGCCTTTTCCCAACTATGTTGGGGTCGGCTTCCAGTCTAACCGGATGCAGCTGAATACCAGTATTTTACATGGAGCGACTGCCTTCTGACTGCCTGACTGACTTCCACAACCCAAGTAACTGGGCTATACGATACCCCTTGGTAAGACTGGTTGTCAAACTTTTGGGCTTCTGACGACCCGTAACGACTGTAAAAGATCCACGAATGACAGCCGGGACCAACGGCTTAACGTACTTTCCAAGGCACGGAGGAGTCTCGATATGTGAAGATGGTCACCCATCCACAGACTAACCAGGTTTTTGGGAACATACCCGACTGTGTATATAGCGAGGTTCCGGCCTCCGGGCTGGCATCTGTGCCTGGTGCAGGAGTAAGCATCTGCCCACTCAGTGTATGCTGGGTGCTTCTTCATCGTCCTAGGGTCCGTGCAATCTGGGGGCAAACAGATGACGTCATAAAAGAAAGTGTTTTTAAATGCCCGGCTGCTGAAACTACCATACGAAGTATTGAGTACTAGCTGCGCCCCGCGGTTTCTAAGTCTCGATTCGAGAATATCGGGATAAAAAGTATCCTATGTCCTTATTCCAGGTCATGGTCTAAATGATTTAAGGTCTTGCAATAAAGAGAAAAAAAATAGGCTGGCCTTTTCCATATTTGGTAGCTGATATTATTCTTATAAAAATAATAATCACCACATTTATCAAACAAAATGGAGATTTTACCCTTATGTCCTTCTCCAGGTCAAAGTCTACCCATGTGCCAAATTTCATCCAAATCCTTTCAGCCATTTTAACGAGAAGTGAAGTTACACCAAATAAAACCGGGCATTTCTTGTTTATAAACTGAACGCCTAATCAAGCGATTCGTCAAAACAACACGCTAATTTAGTTTTTTTCTAACAGTACTAAAATACTTCCTGTATTTTTTTACTTTTAGCAAACCTTCGATCAAATAAATATCTTGGAAACATAACAAAAATCAAGGCTCATTGGCATCCTAATCACTACACATAGTCCTCTGCCACGTCTATCTGTCTGTCTGTTCGCGATAAACTCAAAAACTACTGCACCGATTTTCATGCTGTTTTCACCAATGGATAGAGTGGTTCTCGAGGAAGGTTTTAGGATATAATTTGTCAAGCGGGCGCAGCCGCGGGCGTCAGCTAGTTAATATATATATTTTAGTGTTAGATTGTAAATTACATTTAAGATTTATAAATAATAATTAGTTAGAACAAAAAAAAGTAATAAAAATAAGATGGTATCTACATTCTGAACTGAAGTTGTCGTGTTTCGGTTTGTGTTTCCCAGCATGGCCAGAACCAGAATTGTGAACTGCAAACAATAGGGAATATGCAAGTCAGGTTTTGATCAATAAAAAAAGATAAAATAACCTATTAATAGACCTATCGTAACCTCATGAAAAAATACAGTTTTTCCATCACGTCACGATTGCACGTAGTTTCGCTAGCTAATATTATTTGACCACTCCGTATTTGACCCTGTGTACGTATACTTATGTATTGTTTTGTTTGTTTTCATTAAATCTTAACGTCTACGACAAGATTGTCGATGATGATTGCGTTTCATTTTATAAGTACCTATTTACCGATAAAACATTAAATTAATTAATAATAAGCAATGCATTCCCCACTGCTGGGACACAGGCCTCCTCTCTGTGAGAGGAGCACCGGTTTCCTAGCGATTTTTTCCTTCATCGTTTTGAGAGCAGCAGTGGTGATGAAACAATTTAGGTAAGTATACAAAGCAAAATGCCTGTCTAGGTTCGAACCTCGAGTTCAACCTAACTACACCTTGTAAGTCGCGATCGTTTCCACTGAGCCACCATCACTGCTCTATAAACTTGCATATTCCCAATGGATGGTTTTGCAGAACCTACATTCCCAAATCTATTTTTTTTTTTTTTAAACATGCAAATTATTATTTTGTCCTTTATTAATCTACTATCTAATAAATAAAATGCAAACGTGTGATGCACTTGCGTGCATTTTATACCTACACTAAAACAATCTCCAAGTTATCATACTTTTAAAATGAAATAAAACAAAATATCTTACATTGATTCTTGTACGAGTCCTTATTTTCCGATGTGGAACTAGCAGATACCGCGGCCAGAAGCCCCAGAATTAATATAATCATGTTTAAACAGGCACATGGACCGTGCACCAAATGCGATGTTTTCAAATGACTGACCGTTTGGAACTGTTGTGCCTTGAGGGCAGTACAGTGAAGCAGATAAGGTTAAAAAAAATAAAAGTAAAATTGTACTGTTTCGCCCTTTTTCTGATCCGTTAATGGCGAGCGTTTTTTTTCTAGATGTGTTTTATGGGTTTATTAATCTGTAGAAGAGAGGACAGTGGGTCACAGCTATTATTTTAAGAATGTGTACCTAAACTTTTTCTAATTTATTTTCTCAATAAAAAATAATCTAGAAAAATATTTATAAGCTGTTTATTATTGGATGTGTTCACTTGCAACAACACCAGCAGCACAGACTGCCGCCGCTGTACTCCAGGCACTAACCGCCAAAGGTGAGAAGAGGCCTGTGGGAACAGCATTCACTACCACCCGACTTCGTTCAGCCCCAGGAGCATCTGCAACCCGGACGTGACCTGCAGCGGCCTATACAGGGTGTTAGGGTAGACACCGTTATCCTTGAAACTAGTGGTTTGGTGTCATCTATAACATACTTTTTCAATGGGACCAACTTTGAAATCGTAAAAAAAAATCAGCTGTTCCATACATTTTGTTGATTTAAGTGAACACAAATGTATGGAACAGCTGATATTTTTTTCGCGATTTCAAGTTTGGTCCCATAGAAAAAGTATATTATAGATGACACCAAACCACTAGTTTCAAGGATAACGGTGTCTACCCTAACACCCTGTATAGAAAGCAATCAATCGACTGCGGACCCAAATAGGCCTCTGCAAGCACAATCTAGCAAGATGGGGTATTATAGATCCTACCGGTCTGACAACCAGTCTTACCTAGGGGTATCATGTTGGTTAGCTCGCCGTCCGATAAGGACCAGGCCCGGGTCGCGGCGCGTTGTGTTCCACGCGCGCCTCTAATAGATGTCAGCACAATTGACGTGGTCCGCTAAGGCCGATACCTGACAGGGTTGCGGGAAAGTCCGAAAGGGAAACCGGGGCCCTTGGCAACAGACAACTAAAGGAACACGGGCGGGTTTTAGTCAGTAAAAGTCTGACATGCCGCTCCGCCCAGAGCGGGAGAAGTAATTTGATGATTTCCCAACTTCAAAAAAAAAGGGGTATCGTGTTTCCTAGTATCTGGGTTGTGGCGGTCAGATAAGCAGTCGCTCCATGTAAAATACTGGTATTCAGCTGCATTCGGTTAGACTGGAAGCCGACCCCAATATAGTTGGGAAAGGCTAGGCAGATGATGATGATGATGATAGATCTCACTGATAGGAGCACCGCAGTGCGGTGCTCCTAATATTTACCATTACGACTCGAAAAGTAGAAGACCCGGAGCTGTAGGTTAGCATGCTTACACGGGCGCACCCAGCTTGGCTTGGCCTGTTCAATCAACCCAGCTTAAAGTTCCAAAAAACTTACTTTAAACCTGAATTTAAGTTGTCATATTATACTAAGAACTTTACGTAATAAGAAATTAAGTTCAAAATACAAAAGCTGGCCCGAAGGTTTGAGCTTAGACTTAAGTAAGCACTCGTAGGCTTGGTCTACTGCTCGAAAGCGCGACTCCTGAGCCGTACCTGGGTTCGATTCTCAACTTGAGCAGTGTTTTTGGCTTCTCATTTAGGAGTTTTCAGTAGCATCCAGGAATTTTATCAACCACATTGATTGTGCCCCCTTGTACAATATTAGGATACGTTTTTTCGCTTTTGACGGTGGCTGTACTTTGATTTGAGAACAATACAAATGTTTTGTATTTACGTTTACGAGAGAGCGGTATCCGGTTGATTTTCTTCTAAAAAGTGGGAAAAAAACTTTGATCACAGTAAGATGCGTGTGAAGAACTCGTGAATTTGTAAATAAAGTCCGATATATCCCATTACATAAGTACTATCTGTTGCCCGAAACTTCTGTCTGCTTGTATTTTGTACTCCGCTGTCCGTCCGTCTGTCTGTCTGTCCATCTGTCACCAGGCTGCATCGTGATAGTTAGACAGTTGAAATTTTCAGATGATGTATTTCTGTTACAAATACAAAAAAAACAGAATAAAATAAATATTTGAGGGGGCTCCCATACAACAAACATGTTTTTTTTTGCCATTTTCATAGATAATGGAACGGAACCCTTCGTGCGCGAGTCCGACTCGCACTTGGCCGGCTTTTTATACAAATATGGTGATGGCAAGTGGAGCGGAGCCCCAACGGAATGGTTGCCGAGAAACGGTAGAAGGGGCGTTGGCAGCAATGGCCAGATGCGTGGTCGACCTACAGAAGGTCGCGGGGTAGACCTGGACAGGGAAGCATGGCACAAAAGGGAGGAGGAACTAGGCTACCAATGATGATGATGAATACAAATGTCCAGGATGCAAAGTACCGTATGTCCTTCAATCAAACCATCAAGAGAGATCAGGCACAGGACGTACTTTCCGAAGGCAAACCGCCAACTTTCAATCTCCGGGCTGTTACTAAGAAATTCCTGATAGAAAAATCCGTTATCCTAATGCGGACCATAGACCATCCATAAGATTATAATTAATTTTCGTATTTTTATTTGTTCAAACTTTTTGAACCAGGCTGTTTGATCCCAATTACTTGAGCGTCTATGGCGTCTATCCATCCATTAAGATGATCCATTCATTTGGATCATCTTAATGGATGGATAGACGCCGATATGAAGATGGATAGATACTGGTATTCACTATTCAGCTGCATCCAGTTAGACGGGAAGCCGACCCCAAGGTTGGGAAACGGCAGGCCAGATTGACTGACCTTTGTGCTCTTCTATCTTGATGTAGAATAGGTACTAACATCTGAGTGCTGATTTTTTCATAAATATTGCAGTTTCGTCAGTTTTTGTATGGAAAATATGCCAAACCGGGGCGTCGCGCGTTTATGCGATCGCTCGCGTGCTTAAGTAACTTCACAGAGTACATTTTTGAGTCACTTTATGTTAGAAAAACCGGACAGCGACTAAAACCCACCCGTGTTCCTTCAGTTGCCAAGGGTCCCGGTATCCCTTTGGGACTTCCCGCAACCCTGGCAGGTTCTTACATCCCTGCCAAACCCTTTGGGGAAATACAGGCTGTATTATGTTATTATGTGAAGGGAAAGTAAAAAAAAAAACAGTTAATTCTCAACATAAATTTATTTACACTAAAAACTAACAATAACTCTTATAACTTAATTATTACAAATACTCAGAATTCCATTGTATTAATACATAGAATTTTATGGGAATATTCAAACGGACGTTTCAAACGTCAATTTTACTAAATATAATCCGGCTTAGAATTTTCGGATTTGTGTGCTTATAACAAACTACTGCGTGAATCGGAAAGGTTTGGTAAAATTTTATGGGTAGGGTCAGAACCATCAAACTGAACTTTCCTATGGGACCAAAATTTTAATCGAGAAAAAGTGTCAGCTGTGCCATACATATTTAGGTGGAGTATTTAGTGAAGTTTTGTATGGAAAAGCGGATAATTTTCTCGCGATGACGATGTTGAAAAGAAGAAACTTGTTCAGTTTAATAGTCTGTATATCACACCCTTAAATTTGATCACACCTTGCCGATACTAACATGTATATCTGGGCGATTACACAACAAAAACAAATCATAACCCCTCCTTTTGACTTTACCGCAGTCGGGTAATAATAAAGGTACACTTTCGAAGGCGACGGCAGACTGCAGTGGCGTTGCGGTTGATAATACCCGCAAGCGACAGTGCTGCTGCGATTTTAATTCCAAACACGACGTCACGCCTGCTACGGCAGCTGCACTTCTCTTATACAGTATCGAAACATCATTCTTGTCGTGACAGCGACTGAAAGCACTACTGATAAGCCGTCTGCAGTCGCCTCGACCGCAACAACAGGCGGCATTGTCGCCATCTACGGTAGCGTTTAGTTCAAAGAAACCAGTAGTGTCGTTGCGGTCTGTTGGTGCGGTTAAAGAGTTCCTTCATTCGGAGACGTTCCTAGCTGCAGCATCAGGTCATGTCTACCAAATAAGTGTATAGTCATCACAACGGACCGATTATACAAAGTTTCAACTTGATAAGTCGAGAGAAATTTGGCTTAAATTGGATTCCAAGATTTGACCCATAAATAATAAAAGCTTGTATTAATAATGAGGGTTTTCTGAAATGACGTTCACTAGGTGGCAACACTGAGACGTAAGGTCTGGGCATCTGTCAAAAGTGTCAAGGAGCCTATATATTCTGTTTCTAATAAATACCCCAACTACAACTTAGCCGTCAAAAGCTCTCCCTCTAAAATCTAGACTACAAAGTTCCTTTTGAAATCCTCATAAAGATTAATTCGGCGTATAAAAGGAAGGGTCACCAACGCTTTTTTTTCGGTTGAACGCTTCCGTAAAACCGCTCCGACTTATTTTTTAATTGTTTTCTGATCCAGTTATATTTTCAGAAAATATATTCAATTCATTAAGGCACGACTAAAGAAAATATAGGCCTACACACGACAATGTAAAAATATATGATGACGTTCACGTCATCATATATTTACATTGTCGTAATGGAAGACTTCTTGTCAAAGTGGCGCCACCTGGTGGCGTGAATTTTCATGAAAACCTTCAAAGTTGTATGTCTTGAGAGCAGCCATTACATAGTCTATTGTCTTAAAAATCTAAAATATTATGTCTTTTAATTTATTTCTAAAAATCTGTAATACCATATTTTATCATCTTTACAGCTAAATGATTAAGAACGAAATAAAAGAGAATTTTCCTTTGGAATAGCATAGCGTATACATTAATATTTGAGTTGGGTGTTTTATATGGTTCTTAAATATAACTGGCGAAATATGGGTGAAATTGAAATATCTACTGTCCTTTCCTGGAACAAAATTAAGCGTGCTGTAATGTAGAGAGGCGTTTAAAAATATGGATGAATATTATAAAATATGTGAAATATGCGGGTATTTTTAACAATAAAAGTAGGGGTATATGAAAATTATAATGCAAAAGTGCGGTTAACAATGAAGTAATGGCAATAATAGCGAGCTAAAAATGATACACCCCGGGCAATAATATGACACATCGAGTTTAAAGCCGTTTGTCCACCGCCACCGCAACGTCACCGGGACGTCAACGCGAACGAAATGACGGCGCCGAAGTAGCGATACATACATTTACTATGGCCACGTGTCCACCCTCCGTCTAAGGGACATGTTCGGTTCGAATTATCTCGTTTCTCGTTGACGTCCCGTTGACGTCATGACGTGGCGGTCGACAAACACCAACGAAAGATGATCCTAAAACAATACGATCCTAAATTAAAAAAAAACAAAGACTTTTTATCCCAGTACATAGTGCGATAACACGTGTTGATATTTGAAAATTTTATTTTATACTAGCTGCGCCCCGCGGTTTCACCCGCGTAAGTCTCGATCCCGTGGGAATATCGGGATAAAAAGTATCCTATGTGTTAACCCAGGTTATAAACTATCTGTGTCCCAAATTTCATCCAAATCCATTCAGGCGTTTTTGCGTGATTGAGTAACAAACATCCAAACACACAAACTGTCACATTTATAATATTAGTAGGATTATCAACACGAATATCGCAGTGTTTAGGGACAAATAGTATTGGTTTTTTTAAAATTTCGCGCATTTTCGGGATCAAGTTTCGTTGGCCAGCCTCTATACTCTGTCACACTCACACAGTTACTTCTGAAAGACACAAACTCTTTCTAAAACTCGATATGCAATATTTACGGCCGCGTTTTTAGCTCTTACTCTATGGACGAGGCACAAATTCTCTAAGACGCAAAATGCCGCGTGCTTAGGTAGCTTTTAGCATCCGTGCCTCTGTCCGATCTAGGATAAATAATATGTAAGGGCGATTACACACGGCGACTTTTTGCTGCGATTCAGCCTTCATTCAGTGTCTTAACCATGATTAGCTAACCGCTAGTATCGTGATAAAGGCGCGCGTTTGTATCTATCGCTGCAAAAACTTACCGCGTGCAACTATTCTATATCATTACAAAGTGGAGAAGACTTGGAACAATTTTACTTCTCAAATCGGGTTGAATTCCTTGTGATGTTTCCTTTTTATGAAATCGTAGATATATCCTTTATTGTTTACTCTCAATGACCAGTTTGTCAGTCCGGTATAAATCACCTACTATTATCTGAAAACAAAAATTCAACGTCATTATCTGCCTAGCAAGCCTCGGATATCGGTTTAATTTTCACACCGGTATGATGTACTTGACACAAAAACCTTTACATTCGGTTTCGGTTTAGTATTATAAGGTTTTTTAGGATTTACCGGTTTAGGGCAATAAAAACCGGTTAATGCTTCAGTTTTTATTCCGCGCGGCGCGGCATCCTCACAGGTCGTCATAAGTTTTTATTAACATGCCGCTCGTCGAATAAACCGGTAAATTTTGGTTAAAATAAAGTTCTCTAAACGTTAAAAGAAATAAACCAGTATTAAGCGGTATTTTTTCAATCGGTTCCGAGCGATGCTGCCTAACCTTTTCCCAACTATGTTGGGGTCGGCTCGGCTTCTAGTCTAACCGGATGCAGCTGAATACCAGTATTTTACATGAAGGGACTGCCTATCTGACCGCCACAGCCCAGTTACTGGGTAACACGATACCCCTTGATAAGACTGATTGTCAGACTTTCGGGGTTCTGACGACCCGTAACGACTATCGTGCCACGGAAAGCACGTTCAGCCGTTGGTTCCGGCTGTCATTCGTGGATCTTTGACAGTCGTTACGGGTCGTCATTGTGACATCTACAAACCTGCACTGGGCTCGCGTGATGGATCATAGCCCACTCCCTGTCACAGAAAGGAGGCCTGTGTCCCAGCAGTGGGAACATTATCGCTCATTATGCTATAATATTCGTTAAGATTTACCGTTTTTATAACTTAATTTTAATTTATACCAAGCGAAACCGTCGCTTATCTTACTTATTATGTTTTTCCCCTTAGGAGTGAATAATTAATATATTGTTTTTGAGCGAAATACATTTTATGCATATACCTGTCTCCGTATAATAGTGAGGTTTTCCAAAGCAAAGTCGTATTGTTTCTTAATTTGTTTTGGTTCACTCAGCGTCTTGTTGTCTCTAAATCCATCTTTTACTCTTCTCATTGCATAGGCCCTGAAAATTATAGAAGAAATATAATATGAAGAAATGTAATAGTTGATGATAGCTAGCAGTAACTTGGCATAACTAACTTTGCATACTATTGTATAGTTTTTTTTTTTTTTTACTAAACAGACAGCTGTGCTGCTGGGGAGTTTGTTCTGCCACTTCTTCTTCCCAGCTAAAGCACTAGGAAGTGGTGAAGAGAGGGCATTATGAGGGACTGTCTTATGTAGTTTTGACGTTCGAAAAGTGTTGATTCTCAGCCTAGTTTGAATAAATGAGATTTGATTTGGTTCTGGAGGACAGATAGGCAGTCGCTCCATGTAAAATACTGGTATTCAGCTGCATCCGGTTAGACTGGAAGCCGACCTTATATTATTACTAGCTGCTCCCTGCGGCTTCGCCCGGGTGGACTTTTTCCGAGTGGACGCGATTATTCTATTTCTAAATAAAAGTGGCCGAAGTTACTCCTTATAACATCAGCTTTCTGTCAATGAAAGTCCCGTCAAAATCAGTCCAGCCGAAACAAACAGACAGACACAGACAAAATTATACTAATTATATAGTACTGTGAATACTTTCATATGTATTTAGTAAAAAACTGTTTTTTTTACATGAAAAACAGACAATTTTGTTTATTAGTATGTATAAAGATAAGAATTTTAGAGGTCAAACCAATAAAAAAGGTTATCACAACCTTGGAATTGGTGTTAATTTCACCGAAAATAACTTAAAAACATTTGTTGATACCATTATCAGTATAAAAACAAATATTATGCCATAACATGATAACATAATTATGATGCGGTGCGGTTAAAGAAGCTGTAGTGATAAAAGATTGAAAAGAGATGGTTTGTTCATGTTGAGATGTTAATGAAAGGCAGGCTAACCAGGCGTTTGTTACGTCTGGACAGGAATGGCCTGCGTCTGGTGGCGGGGACCATCACAGGACACTGCTCGCTGAACAAACACTTCCACACAATAGGCATAACGAACAGTCCTCTATGCAGAGCGTGCTTGGAGGCTGAGGAAACCGTCGCGCACGTGCTCTTTCAATGCACGGGCGTCACCCAGATTAGAACAGAAACCCTCTGGTCACCCAGATCTTACACGGAGGTTCTGTACAAACTAGGAGACTTAGTCATCTTCTGGAGGGAGGTGGGCTGGTTGGAATAACCCCCAATGGCCGCCATGGCCCACGCACAATGGTCCAACTTAGGGACTAAGTGCAGAAACCAAACCCGTAACATAGAACATAGAATGCGACCAACAAAAAGTATTTACAAAGCAGATGTGAGTGGAAACACCGAGAGGGACGCCCGAGGAGGACAATTAACTAATTGGTGATGATCTTCAGAAAGGTCCGGTGCGTAGTACTCGCAGCCAACGTGTATGACCAGATGTATGAACGTAAATTAATCAAAAAGAGTATGTAACTTGCGTAGCAGCATGCATAGCATGACCAACCATAGAAATGGGTTTTCTCAACGGAAGAATAGACAAAATGGCAGATTATTATTGTTTATCTGCCATTTTGTTTATTCTTCTGTCTACAAAACCCGATTCTATGGTTGTCATACTACGCATGGAGTTGGCGTTCTATAGTTTCTGCCTAGTCCCTCGGTAAAAATGCATGAATTTATGCATGTATGAAATGATAACACAGGTCTATTCTTGTAAGAATCCTCTTAGATTTTTCTTTGTATCTGTACTTCTTCTAAAGAAAAAAAAAGTACATACTATCCATTGACCTGTTGGCATAGTGGTCGCAAGTACTGATGCTGACTATGAGGTCCTGGGTTCGATTCCCAGGTCGGGCAAACAGTTATTGGGTTTTTTCAATTGGAATATGAATAATTTAGTAGCAGCCTGGATTGTTACCCAGTTGATGGCAATAGGCTCGCCCCCTATTAAATGTGACTTAAACATAACTGGCGAAATGTGGGTGTACTATAGGTACATCTCTGCCTAAATAGACTTCGGACCCAGATCAGCCAAGGAAAACCTGCTCAGGTGGAGATTCACAGGTGACTACACCCTGGAGTGTAAATGTGGTGCTGTTCCACAAACAATGGGACATTTGATATTGTATCCACCATGTCTTATTGTCTGCATGTAACATACAGGAACTGATGGCAGCTACTGAAGGTCGAAGGCAGACACTATTTAGAATGCCATCGACACGCTAAGGACGTACAACCGTACAATTCAACCCCTAAGACTGGTCGTCTACCGACCCAAGTACTCAACAAAACTTGCATCTTGGGGTTTCTATGCCGTGTTTCCTAGCTTCATCGCACAGAGCATCTTATTATCAGACTGCTTCATCGTTTATATTTTGTGTCAAAACATGTCATGATGATGAAATATTTATCTGGTCATGAGACTGCATGTGGAGAGATATTTGAATATTGAATCGCGTGCTGTTGCTGTTATTCACGTTTTTCCTAGCTTAGTTAATTAGTACTTCGGTAACCTTTTTTTTTGTACCAAGTGAGGTTATGTAATTTTAATGAATTATAATAGTTTACCTGAAGTTATAATTGGAAAACTTGTCAGCTTCTCTCAGGAGCAACTTGTACATTGATAGAATTTGCCGTTTTGTCACTCCTGAAGACATTTTTATTATATTTTTCTTACTCAGTTTCACAAGGAATTTTTACCGAAACGAATGAATTTGTAAATATAACCACGTTACGTTCTACTCATAGATATTCCTCAAATTGATTGTTTATATGTCTTCATGACACTATCGCGTAGCACTCAAAACTTATAATTTGCTTATTATTTTCTAAATAGTGCCATCATGATAATTTTATTCATCACCTAAAGTATAAAATTATAAGAATAAATTAGTGAAATACGTGAAATGAAACGAAATAATCTCACGGAGTTGCCAGGTAATTAAATTTTAATAGTTTGGTAATTAATACCGATTAAACCAATCTTTCAGTAGTATTTGAGATAATAATATTAGACACGATAAAATTATGAACAAAGTCCCACAACGTAACAACAACTGCACTAAAGAAGCCCTACATTCACTGGTGAACTACAGGGGGGTGGCAGAAGTCGTCCACTCCGGGCCCTCATTTCATTTTTCCGCCCGGGGCCAACTACAGTCTTAGTTCGCTGCTGCCGACATTTAAGTTTGTATAAAAATAAATAATACTTACACTTCACACACACATTATGCATATTAATGAATGATGTCATGTGGTCAAGTGCCAATTTTCTACCTTTTCTAAAAATTAAACTATGACATTTGGTTTAGTGTAAAATCCGTGAAAGTTTGGCAACATTCGAAATTTTTACAAATGGCTGCTGCAGCTGAATCAAACTTAATGTGATAGTCTGTTTTCATTGTAAAATAATAATTTAATTAATTGTTAATAGTGTTATAGTGTTTGAAAATACTAGCATAACCTTTAATTGTGTGAATCTCGTTACTTCTAGTGCCTAGTGGCTATTAAACGGTGAGTTATTTGAAGAAACACGACATTTCTTACGATATTGTTTATTTATATTTAAAATTTTCATCTATACTGGGACTGCACGATGTCCTAGATTTCAGGAAGGCTTGCTAATTTAATTATAAAGTTATACCTGCCGTGTAACTCTACGTCATTTAGGAAAGTTCGTCACATCGAGGTTAAGCATGTCATATAAAATCATAATATTTGTATGTACTTTTCTTACGATTTACTATGTATTTTTTCTACAGAGTCATGTGATATTGCGTCTTTAAAAATCTACAACATTCTATGGTTACTCAAGCAACAATTGAAGTCTTGTTCGTTACCAAACAAATCGATGACTTTTGTTAAAACACAATATTTTGCGTATTTTTCCACTAAAGTTTTATTATTTTTAGCACAGTGATAAATAACTTGAAATTAGGCTTCATATTTAAAGAGTTACACACATAAAGAAGTGTATGATCATAATTTACAAGGTAATTTGTAATTCTAATAGGATTTCATTCATAATAGGAGGCAGAGCCTACATTATGTTTTATTCATAAGAATTTGCAATAAATTATACTTATGCTGTACGACTATTGTAATCGCAATAATTATAAAGTTATAAAAAGTTGACATAGTTGGTTTGAGAAGACAACAAAAGGTTAAAAAAAAAACTCATAATATTCTGAATGAATAATTATTCTATAGTACAACGAAATGGTCATGATATTCGCGTTTTTACTCTATACTACGATTAAAGGTAATCACCTCTATTCTTGATTTAATGTTAGTATTAACAGATTAACGTTTGTAAGTTTGTTTTCTGTAAACAAATGAACCAATTGTGATAAACTTTGACTGAATGATATATTTATTAAAGTTTCCAACAGTTTCTATATACAACGTAAACAGCCTTGGATTTACACAGTCGCCAATTACAAGTCAACCAACATTCTCAAAAATAAATGTAAACACAGAAAAATATAAAAACTCAGGCAATGATAGCTTGATACTGAAGAAACTTATTTTATGGAACTTTTCATACCTGGAATTTAACTTTTTTAATGAAATTGGTCACTTAAAAGTAGCAAAAAAAGGTGGTGCACTTTAATAATATGAAATTATATTTTTATTTTGTAAAAAAAAATGGTTAAAATTACCAGCTCAGCAGATTTCGCTTTGGTAATAAAAAGCAGTAGGAATAATACTAGTGATTCACAAATGACATTGTGATTGTTTTGATATCGATACTATCACATGACATGCAGCTGCCGACTGTTTCTGTTTTATGCTCATGATTGATTACACAGGGTTATTTTATTGGTAATATGTCGGCAATCCATTATGGGGATGTAGGACCTTTCCTACTTACTAAATATAAAATTACAACCAATGAACCATTTTTGAGTAATTTTATATTTTAAAATGAATGTTTAAAAAAAAAGAAGTCAAATCACTCAGATAATGTTGACGTTTGCATAGGGGTCATAAGGGGTCATTTGGTTGTAAATGTAGGAGGTTTCTCGTTACGTACCTTATGGATCCCATCCACGGAACGACTTCTGCAAGTGTAGCTTAACCTTCAATCGACCTGGGCGGCTGTTTTATTTTACTCTTGTACGTGTGTACCCCATTGATCTTACAAAGAGTATTCTAACAAACACATTTTTATTCACTGACCCACGCATACACACACTTTCACCCTCTTACACACTCACACACACCCACCTATACACACACGCACACACACGCACTCATACGCATGGCAGCACCTTTGTAAACTAATTTATATTGTAACCTTTTATTTTTCTTTTATTAAATTCGATAGGACATAAGAATATTGTCACCATAGGGGAATACACTAACACCTGCAACACAGTCTTGTCTAGCGCAGGTGTTAGAGAATCTTATTATATTGTAAATGTACTTATGTCAATAAAGTTTATTATTAATCTGTAAAACATTAAAATAATATTACCTTCAACCTTCATGCTGCAATAGTCTATTTTATGTGCGATATTAGCGATGGGTGCATGACGCATTCTGCATCCCACACTATATTAGTGCCTATAGCTAGGTACGTCTTTTATTTTCAAGATAATGAAATGTGGTCATGTTGAGAGAATGAATGAAAGGAAACTAACAAAAGGTATTTATAATTCATAATTATGTCCTCCTAGTGAGGCGTGTCCACTCAGACACGCCGATATTATTATAGTGACCTTATTGGTGATATATTGGAAACAAGTCAACATAACATAGAAAGGTGCATGCTTAAAGAAAAAATACAAAGTAAATCTAAATCTTCTAGGAAGAAAAACAAACTGAGCACACGTGATTGACGCGGGTAGCACACCGCCGCCGCGCCGCCGGCCGCCGCGAAACCGCAGTAGTTCAATTCAACTGTCTCGCGTCATGTTCACAGCTATTCGCTTTCACGCTAAAACGTCTGAACGGATTTGTATATAATTTGGCACATGGGTAGACTAAGACCTGGGTTAGAACATTTTTATGCCGACATTCTCACGGAATCCAGGTTTATACCAGTGAAACCACGGGGCGCAGCTAGTAGAAGATAAATGAGTACCTACCTGATCAAGTTCGACTTGCAGCATTTTTTATTAAAACGTTGTGTACAATTATTATTTAAAAGTTAATTAATATTCCTTATCGCTTTGTGAAATATACCTAATGTTTATTTAAATATAAAATTCATATTGCATTATCCTGTTAAATAGTTAAATGTAGCCATTAACAGCCTATTAGTACTATTATAGTAATAGGCAGTTTGTTTTATCAGCTATCACTCTTTCAAAATGACGAGGAGTTTGTGGCTAAGTAATAACAGCCACAATGTATTAGTAGCTACGAAACCCGAGCTCAACTAAACTTTACTGAAATGAATGTTATATACTTATGTGGCAGTACAGGCAGGCTTATGACAGTACAGGCATGAGGCCCAGACAGGCGCATTACTTTGTGTAATTTATTCCATCACCGCTGCTCTCAAAACGGTGAATAAAAACATCGCGAGGAAACCGGCATATCCTAGAACTAAAAATTTATTTATTTATTTAAATTTTTGGCACATAAAAAAAAAAAGGTACAAAGGCGGACTTAATGCCTTAGGCATTCTCTACCAGTCAACCAAGGGTGGTGAAGAGATTAGATGGCGGGTGCTCTGATTGAGAGGAACAAACAAAAAAAATTAGGAGAAATATATATATATCATAATGCATTATTGATAAAACAAAAATTCGAAGACATGTAACATCTACCAACCCGCACTGGGCCCGCGTGGTGGATTACAGCCTGTGTCCCAGCAGTGGGGACGTTATAGGCTGATTATGCGTATGCTATGTGTAATTCATGTCATTTTTATCCACAGTTAAATCTATGGATGGCGATAAACATTGGTATGACGATGACCGCCTGTATCCTTCCGTCTCGAACAGCGATGACAGCCCTATACTGTCACACAGGTAAGACATTTATATAATACTAGCCCTTGATGGGCCAAGCTCGTCGACTTAGGCTTCTTGTACATTTGACGGGGTCCACTAGGAACGATGCCTGGCAGGGTTGCGGGAAAGGTCCGAATGGGATACCGGGACCCTTGGCAACAGGCAACTGAAGGAACACGGGTGGGTTTTAGTCAGTAAAAGTCATTTGATGATTTCCAAACCTCCACGCATCTTTTTCTTTCTATTTCATTGAGAAAAGGACAGACGATACATTTTAGTTTAGTCGAACAGTAGTAGATGTTTGTGTTATGGTAGATAATAGTCGAAACACATCGTTTTACACTCATTTGTTTATTTTTAACTCACCTGTTTATACCTTGGTAACCTGGTTATGGGATACCAGAAATAGATAAGCAAACTAACGTTTCGTGTTCCTAATGCTTCGTTCTCTCGATTGGTATAGAATCCGTTAAATAAAATATGAAAAACGTCCGGCTAAGTATTACGTACCACCAACCATTAGCGGCCATAAAGCCATGAGCGGTCATATTACAAAACAAGATTTATCTTTAGCCATTTTTAAATTACGGTTTTTATTCTGACAACGTGGCTCACTACAAAAACTAAAAACCGAAAAAAGTGTTCCGCGCAGCAGCAGCGGTAGCACATATACCCACTTTTTCATTCATTTTATATTTCACTACAAGTAAAAATGATAGAAAATATACCTATGGCTTAATAAAAACAACAAGAAAAAATTTACAGCTAGTGTTGTCAATTCAACTATACGTATTACTCGTCGCCATGCGTGTCGCAGACTAAAGTCAATACGTCCCAATTAGGACGTTTTCTAGTCTTCACGATTGCGCGCTCACAACATATCTGTTTAGGGTTCCATACGAAACTACATTTTGGAAGGGGTGACTAGAATCAATTCCATTTTCCTGTAAATTTTGACGTTCAAAAGTATTTTTATGTGCCGTAATAGAATTAAATGATTTGACTTTAATTGGTGACCACTTTGGGGCACTCCCAAATACGTGATGTGTCAATCTCGATGTGTCATTTGCCCAGGCGCGGTCCGAGGGGGGGGGGGGAGGGGTCCTAGGGGTCATGACCGCCCCCCAAATTCATTCAAGCTGTCGAGAAATTGAATAATTTACGTGCTTTACAAATTAAAAACTGTAGGTACTTGAGTCACAGTGACCCCGATGGGCATATAGGTACAAAAAAAAGTTTTTAGAGTAGGTACTTATCAATTAGGTAACCATTTCCCTAAAAATATTCCTCGGCAGCAATGATGACCCCCCCCAAAATCTTGGGCTGCGACCGCGCCTGCATTTGCCCGCCCGGGCATTGCACCTATGTACATAAGTATTTGTAAACAATACTTCCTCCGTCCTACTTGGCAAAACTTCAATCCTTCGTCATTCCTAATGAAGGAACATTGTATGTATAATACTTACCACAGCTGAGCCCACGTGCGCACGGACGTAAAAATATCGCGGCGGTATTATATCACGCACCGGATATTCAACTCTCGATGTTGAGCTGAGGTTTGAAAATCCAACAGAGGACAACCGCGCGTGCAACAGCGCGTCGCGTCGATAATACATACTGCTGGCAAGTCTCGGATACCGGTAAAATTTCAAACCGGTATGATGCACTTGACGCAAAAACCTTTACATTCGGTTTCGTTCGCAAATACCAGTTTTTTTAACCGATATTTGGAAGAGTATTATACAATGTGGAGACGACAATACAACAATAAATGAAAACACTGGCAATACTAATGCATAAGAGTATTTTGGCACTATGAAATAAATCCTAACATCGAAATTAAAAAAGTAATTTTTTCAAACAAACTAAATAATAGTGCTGGGCCGAGTATGGGATTTGCCGATCTTTGACTAGCTATCGTAACTAAACTATTGGGTATATTTGATTAATTTTTTGTATGTAGACCGAGAACGTCATTAGATATACGGAGTTTCATTTATTGTCGTCTCCACTTTGTATACTTAAAGGTTTTTCAGATTTACCGGTTTAGAGCAATAAAAACCGGTTAATGCTTCAGTTTATTCAGCGCGACATCCTCACAAGTAGTCACAAGTTGCAACGCATTTATTAAAATGCCGCTCGTCGAATAAACCGGTTAATTTAGGTTAAAATAAAGTTCTATTATATTATTTATTATATTATTATTTATTATATATAATATACGTTTGCGTTCTTTAGAAAAGTTCGGAGAAAAACCGATTTTAACCGGTATCTTTTAAGCCGGTTCCGAGCCTTGACTGTTGGATTTTCAACTCTTGGCGCTAAGCAGAGCGTTGAAATCCAGTGTGCGGAAAAAAATCGCCCGTGCGTACCTGGGCTAATGAATGCGAATTAATTAGCACTAACTTAGGTATGTACTGATTATGACATACGGGTTTCGCCAATACACTTTCCCCATATGCGCCAAAGCAACGTGAATTTGTAAAGGAAATAATATTACTATAATGAATTTGGATCGGGGGTTTATAATTGGGTTTTACGATGAGGAAATCTTTGGGTCAGTGTCACTCGGTCCGATTCAACTCAACCCGAATAATAAATTAAAGGTAATAAGTCGTCAAAACTGCTTAAAAAGTGTTCAGCAGCAAACAGCCCGGAATCAGGATATATTGTGTTGTTCTGATGTTCTGCGGTTCTAAAATGGCCAGTTTGGCAGAATCATAGTAGGAAAATATTTTGAATCAGCGTAAAATTTCAAAAACTGACAATTCATAAATATGATCTGCGTGCTGATTCATAAAACGCAATTACTCATCTATTTGACAGTTTTCTATGGAGATTCGTAAAATGGTCCACAAATTATGAATTGCTTTTGTGTCAAATTAGAGGAATTGCGTATGACAGCTGGGAACTCAGGAAATGACTTGCTGTTAGAGAAATTGCTAATGTGGCTGTTTTAGGCCCTCAGATCTGTTGATTAATAAAACGTAACTGTCGTAATGTAGGTAAGTTTCCTGGCTAAATTATAACAGCCGCACAGGTGGATCAAAGGTCAAGCTACGCTTGATGCGGTCAGTTCGTGGATGGGTGACCATCCATTACATGTCGAGACCCCTCTGGTCCTCGGAAAGCACATTAAGCCGTTGGCTTTCAATCGTTGACTGTCAATCGTAGATCTTTGACAGTTGTTACGGGTCGTCAGAAGCCTGAAAGTCTGACAACCAGTCTTACCAAGGGGTATCGTGTTACTCCAGTTACTGAGTTGTAGAGGTCAGATAGGTAGTCGTTCCATATAAAATACTGGTTTTCAGCTGCATCCGGTTAGACTGGAAGCCGACCCCAACATAGATGGGAAAAGGCTAGGCAGATGATGATCAGTACCCGGGGGATATGACACATGGAACTTTAGAAAGAGACAATGTGTGACACAGCAACACAAATAATTTTTTCTTCAACAAAACGAAATTGACTGAGTATTCAATAAGATTTAAAAAAATTGTAAAACTAACTCATCGCGCCCAAAATAATCACTTAATTAGCATGTCGGAAAATAAAACTAAAACATCGTGGAAAATTATAAACGAAACCAAACAAAATTTACCAAAAGATACTTTAAATAGCATTAGAACTGACAATAAATCTACAACTGACCCTCAGGAAATATCTAATACCTTTAATAATTACTTTATTGATAAAATTGTTCCAACGGACGATTCTTATAAAATGCGGTATTATTCATATATTACTACTCAACAAAAGTCGATGTTTATGAAACCGTGCCTGCCGCCTGACATAATACAAATAATCCAAAATTTAAAAAATACTAATAGTGTGGGCCATGATGGAATATCAACTAAGGTTATGAAACACATTGCCATTGATATCTCAAGCCACTTAAGCTTTATTCTTAATCTGTGCATTACAGCAGGAGCCTACCCTGACAGATTAAAAACATCGATCATAAAACCAATCTTCAAGAAAGGTGATACAGAATGTGTAGAGAACTACAGACCTATTGCTTTGGTTTCAGTCATCTCAAAAATATTTGAAAAGCATATTTATAAGCAACTTAATAGCTATTTAGAGAGCAACAATATTATTGCAAATGAACAAAAAGGTTTCAGACGTAATAAAACAATAAATATGGCTATTTATGACTTTCTGTACTTTGTAATGGATAACGTTGACAAGAGAATACCTGTCTGCTCTATTTTTATGGATATGACGCAGGCTTTTGATTACGTTGATCATGATATACTGCTTGGTAAACTGAATGCTTACGGAATAAGAGGCAACGTTCTTGAACTGTTTAAATCATATCTTGAAAACCGAAATCAGTTCACTGAAGTAACTAAGGTGAATCTACTTACGAAAAAGGAAGAAAACTATACATCTCATAGTCGTAAAACAAATTTCGGTGTACCACAAGGCACCGTCTTAGGCCCGCTCTTTTTTATAATATATATAAATGACCTACCTAATGCAACTGACAATCCCATATGTCTTTTTGCAGATGACAGTACAGTTACTATCAAATGCAAAGACAATCGTACTTATCGAGAGGACATAAATAAAACCTTGAGTGTTATTATGAATTGGCTCAACGTAAATAATTTAAAAGCAAATCTAAAAAAAACGAAATTAATTAACTTCAGGCAGCGTGTGCCAACTTTAAATAACTTTGACATCCATTTTAATAACCAACTTATTGAAGAAACTGACATAACTAAATTTCTAGGATTAAATATTGACCAAAAATTGACATGGAAACCACACATTGAACAATTATGCAAGCGTGTTAGCAGATCGGCCTATGCCTTGCATGAACTTGCCTACAAACTAAACCCAAGCACTCTTATAACTGCATATCATGGGCTGGTAGCATCGGTTCTTCGTTATGGTATAATTTTTTGGGGAAACTCTACCAACAAGGATCAAGCTTTTAAAGCACAGAAACGGTGCATTAGGGCTATGTTTGGCTTACAATCTATTGAGAGCTGTGTGCCTTTTTTTAGAAGGTACAATATCCTACCACTACCTTCACTCTATATTTTTGAAATCGCTGTTTTCGTTAAGCAAAATCCTTCTTTGTTTAGATTGGCATCTGACATTTCTAACCGCACTCAAAGAGATGAAACTCGTATTTATGTACATAAAACAAATACTGCCTTAATGCAAAAAAGTGTTTTTTACATGGCACCGGTGATTTTCAATAAATTGCCCAAAGATTTAAAACAGTTAAATGTTATTTTATTTAAAAAAAAGCTAAATAATATGTTGTGTCAGAAATGCTATTATAGCATCTCTGACTTTTTGGCAGATAAATTTTGACATGTTCACTCATTAATTGTATTTATTGTATTGATTATTACTGTTATAATGAATTGACTTTTAAAATAACTTTTATTTTAATATTCGACGTCTTAATATCTTGACTGTATTGTATTATTAAGTTAAATTATTATTTAGTTAATTAAATTTTATTTTGTTTTTTAATGTCTGCCTTATAAATTTAATTTTTTGTATTGTATTATTGTATTGACTAATATCGTTATAATGAATTGACTTTTACATGACTTTGATCGTATTATTTAGTTAATTAATTTTTATTTTGTTTTTTTAATGTCTGCCTTATAATTACTTTAACTGTTATTGTTCTTATATTTTTGTATGCCTTCAATTGGCTGATCATAGCGCACATGTTTTATAATTTATTTCTATCTATTGCTGTACCAACCTATGTATCACAAATAAAAAATTCTGATTCTGATTCTACTTATGACGAAGAGTAGATAAATTAATGAACAAGGCCATTAAAACTGATTGACGTATTGCATCGACGAGCAATAGGTCAATTGCCTATTTAAAACGACACAAATTTAGGTGATGCCCTTCAAAAAAATCAATCTGCCTAGCCTTTTCCCAACTATGTTGGGGTCGGCTTCATGTCTAATCGGATGCAGCTGAATACCAGTATTTTACATGGAGCGATTGCTATCTGACCTCCACAACCCCGTAACTGGGTAATATGATACCCCTTGGCAAGACTGGTTGTCAGACTTTTGGGCTTCTGACGACCCGTAACAACTGTCAAAGATCTTCGAATGACAGCCGGGACCAACTTGCTTTCCGAGGCACGGAGGAGTCTCGATATGTAAAGATAGTCACCCATCTACGGATCAACCCCGGCAAGCGTAGCTTAACCTGATGGATCGACCCGTGCTGCTGTTATTACTTAGCCACGAGCTCATCAGGTGATGCCCTTCAAAAGGTTATAATAACAGATTCGTGGAACTTGCAACGCGTGCCAGTAGCTTTTTAATTACGAATAATTTTAACACGCGATATTAAAATAGATTTGCTATTCAATTATGGTTTAATTCTATGCAACAGGCACACTTCGTATCGTACAAATTTAAAACCGGCAAAGTGTGAGTCGGACTCGGAGGGTTCTGTACCGTATTAATAGCGAGCAAAAACGCCGAAAATACTCGTTTCTGTATGGTTTATTTATTGAATTTTTAACCCCCGACGGAAAAAGAGGGGTGTTATAAGTTTAACGTGTGTATCTGTGTATCTGTCTGCGCCATCGTAGCTGCCAAACGGCTGAACCGGTATTGATATTTTTGGTTTTATTTGAAAGGTATCTTGCTTTAAAAAAAAACGTTATTAGATTTTTTGTTTTTTTGTCGGGGATTTTTTAAATTTAATTTAACTTGTTACTATAACGCGAATAGAAATCAAATCATTTTTATTTGCATTAAAACATGAAATACACAATCTGTGAAAATTTCAACTGTCTACCTATAGTACTTATTACGGTTCATGAGATACAACCCGCTGGCAGACAGATGGATGAACACCGCAGCTTAGTAATAGGGTCCCGAGTACGGAACCCGAAAAATGACCCTGCTGGAAGGACTCTGTATGTGGGATTATTTATACCGTCGTAGCGTCCAAACGGTTGGACGCATTTTAATTATTGCCCGACGATTGTTAACCGACTTCTTCAAAAAGGAGGAGGTTCTCAATTTTTTTTTTTTTTTTGTGTGTATATTTACGCGATTACTCCGCCAATTATGAATCGATTTTGATGATTCTTTTTTGTTTGGTAGGTCATGCTTCAGAGGTGGTCCCATATAAATTTTATTAACTTTGCTTGCGTAGTTTTTGAGTTAGTTTCAATATTACGTATTTTCCCACTTAATATATGTGGATGATGTTTTAGTGACTCCGTCACTGTTGTTTACATAGCAGGTAGTGGTATTCGACTTTGTGTGTGGTAGATACGACAACTGAAAAGTGAAAAATATAAACTTTTTCCAAAAAAAAAAACAACCGACTTCCAAAAAAAGAAAGACTGAAGAGTAGAATAAGAAGACTTCCGAAATTAAAGTTATTTTTCCATTTTTAGTTTTTTTTTTGGAAGTCGGTTGTTTTTTTTTTCGTAGAAAGTTTTTTTGTTATTTGCAACTGACATAAATAAGTAGCGTTCAAGAGATTTCCCTTTCTTTCCAGATACGAGAAAACCCGCCGCCTCTCTCCGTATCCCTCCCCGAAGGCCGAGGAGCGGGAGCGGCGGTCCACCCTCACCGTCCTAGCGAAGTTCTTCCTGTTCTGCACCGCCATGATACTGTTCTGCGTGCTGTTGTACATACCTGTTTATAATAAGGCCAACGATCAGCTGTCTAAAGGTAAATTGTAAAATTTGTTCTGTTTATATGTGGAAAAAAAATAAAAGTTATAAAACTAAATTACGACAAAAAATCAACTAAAAAGATGTAAACAAGAAACAAGACATCACAGACAGACAAATTAAAAATCCGGAGTCACGTTGTAGGGCATCAATAAAGCAGATTACATGTGACTCCGCATTTTTCATTTGTCTGTCTGTGTTGTCTTGTTTACATCTTTTTAGTTGACTTTTTGTAGTTGGGTTTTAGTTTTATAACTTTTTTTTTGGGGTTATAATATATGTATTATTGAAATGTGCTAATTAAGCAGTTTCGTTTGATGTAGGGTCCATGTAGGGTCATGGCATCATTAAAAAAAAATGTATTTCATGACTTTTGTCCTCTAGAGGGCGCCATTTCAACCATTTAATGTGAGGCCACATAGCCTATAACCACCGGACGATCAAAACGCTTCCAACGCTACCCTCACTTGTAAAATTTTGATGAGTAGTTTAGAAGTTATGAGGGAACACATGAACATACTTACAAACATACATATATATATACATACGGGTCAAGGTCATAACCCTCCTTTTGCTTCGCCGTAACCGGGTAAAAAAATATTAAAAAATCATGAACGTGACCCTTAATAGATTTGGTAGTTATCTGATGTTAATAAATAGTCATTTATGCAACTGTTGTTTAATAAGGGGTATTAAAACACGAGTGTGGGTTCATATATACATTATGTACAGTTACATACAAGACTATCTACCTAGAGGATTTATAGCATGGGTGTAGATAAAATGTTTATTCACTTTAACTGGTAATTTCCAGGTTTAGTCGCGGGCTGGTCGATCCACACGAATCGCGACACAAAAATATACGTACAACCGAAAAACGTGACGACAATACATGCCCCTAAGAATGTATGCCCTAACACTAGTACAAACAAACTATTTCTACTAATAGTTGTTTGTTCATCCACCCTCAACTTCGAACGAAGAGTAGCTATAAGAGAAAGTTGGGGTAACTACAACAGTTACCTAGAAATGTCCAAATTATATCACGCAGTGAAACAGAAGTACATAAACTACAATTATACATATGATCTTTATTCAGAGAATGGTGTACATAATGTATCTAGCGATAGAGTCAAGAGAGACATATCCGGCTTTAGCAGGCTTTTGCCCGAATTAGCTAAAGCGCTGCAGGACAATCTGGTTAATGAAAAGACTGATAATGTACCTGAACAGAGGTTTGAAGATGAGGTTATGTTGCCAGAATTTGACATGAATCAAGAATTAGGAGAGAATACAGAGCCAAATTATGATTATTATGATACTAATGTCATGAAGATACCCCCAAAGGGGTACGAAGATACCCCAGATTTAGAAAAAGTTCTATCAATGCTAAAAGGTAATAAGAACTTCCGAAAAATGAAGGAGAATTTGTCATTACCTGACAACACTGATCCGGAGTACAAAGTCGTGTTCCTTTTGGGGTTGCCAACGCATGACAACGATTCTACCATTCAAAATAAAATCGAGGAGGAGTCTGAGAAGTATGGAGATGTTATCCAAGAAGGGTTCATTGATTCGTACAATAATCTGACGCTGAAATCTATTATGATGTTGAAATGGATCACCAATAATTGTAATAATAGTGGTAAGTCGATAAAACGAATAATTATTATTATACAGGGTGTTTGGTGCATCGTATGCCAAATGAAAATGGCGGATCGGATATATGCTAACTTCTCAGGCCCCAACAAAAATTCTTGGCCCCACGGGATCTTTTTAAAACCAGATGAGGAAAAACATTAGATGTTACTTGCAAGTAATTTAGATTTTGATAGAATCGTACAACATGACAAATTACAATAAAATAAATAAATTGGAGGCTATACCAATACCTTTTTTTTTTTACTTACCTAAGTCCAAAGGCTGACTGAGGATTTTTCAAAAATACTAATAAAAAATCCCGGGGCGCCAACAATTTTTTTTGAGTCCGGAGAAAGTTGCGTATGATCCCTCCTATCCGCCATGTCAGCCTATAATGTTCCCACTGTTGGGATACAGGCCTCCTCTCTTTAAGAGGGAGCAGGCTTTAATCCACCACGCGGGCCCAGTGCGGGTTGGTGGATGTCACATGTCTACCAATTATTGATTCTAGGGCATGCCGGCTTCCTCATAGTGTTTGCCTTTGTTCACCGTTTTGAGAGCAGTGGTGATGAAATAAATTGCAGAAACTAATGTGCCTGGCTGGGTTCGAACCCTACAATTCGTTAGTCGAGGCCGTCATCACTGGGCCACCACTGCTCTCGTCTGTAACTATTTCGGTCAAAAACGCGTCTGTTTTTTTTTTAACCACATATTTTTATTTCATGTAGGCATAAAAGGGACTTTTGAACGTCAAAAACAAAGAAATAGAACTGATTCTAGTTGCCCCTTCCAAAAGGAGAAGAATGGGAATTGGGTTTTCGTATGAAGAAGAATGGGCAAGAAACTCCACCGTTACTCTTTAAAAAATGGTTTACAATATTTTGTATAAATCAATTATATAATTATATGTGAAAACGATGCACCTAGAATAAGATTACTGTACCACAATAGTCAAAAATTAAAGTAATAAAAACTAAAACCCAACTACGACTAAAAAGGTATAAACAAGACACCACAGACAGACAAATTAAAAATCCGGAGTCACACGTGTTAGGGCATAAATCGAACAGATTACGTGTGACTCCGGATTTTTAATTCCGGTTTAAATAGGTTTTTTTTATCTTTAGTATCTTATTTATCTTTTATATAGATTCTTTTCTACCTTGTGAATGTGAGAACATTGTAGGCTTAGCCTAACCTACCTGAAACTTTTTGAAAGGCCTACACTGTCCTCCCGTAACTATTAACACTGTAAATCGAAAATATTGTAAAGCCAATTATTTTTAAAAGAGTAACCGTGGAGTTTCTTGCCGGCTCTTCTCCATAGGAAACGACCAATTGGAACCGTGCACCTAGCTTCTGACGTTTCATAAGTGCCCATGTAGGCTTATGTGAAATAAAATATTTTGATTTTGATTCAGCTTCAGCGATTCTCTTGACCTGCATCTCACCTGATGGTAAGCGATGATCAGGCCGAAGGTGGAAGCGAGCTTCACAATCCTCAACCACAGAAGAACTGGCTTTCTTACCTCTAACTGCCGAAACACAACAGTGCTGTTTTGATTGTTGTTATGGTTACAGACTTAGATAAGATGGTGGTAGCTAGCCAGGCGGACTTAGAACAAGCCCTACCGCCAACCAAACCGAACAGATTTTTTTTTACCGGGCTTTTTTTTTTACCTATTCTCTCAGTAATAAAGAGGTCACTTGCAATAGGTATCATAAATTCATAAGCAATATTCTTTTTTTTTTCCAGTTCGTTACATACTGAAAACAGACGACGATATGTATATTAATGTGCCAAATCTCATAGATAATTTGAGGAACAGATCTCACGATTTTGATACAAAGACAAGAGGACGTAATATTAAGGAGTATATGCTGATAGGAGACCTCATCTGTGGGGCGAGACCTGTGCTGGATTCAAGTAATAAATGGTAAGTGTTTAATTGATTCACGCGTGACTGCGGAAATCCATTATAAAATACAATAGACGTAGATATATTTAGTAACCTATTCCGCTTGACTATTCCTGAAGAGTCGTAAAAACCCCTGTAAGAAATCGACACGTGTTTCACCTCTCAACGGGGCATCCTCAGGATGACGATTGACCAGTCGCGAACCAGAACACGACGTGTTGAGGTAGAGTGATTAAACGTTTTTAAAGATTTAACTACATATTATTATTTACAGCGAAACGGTAAGATATATTATGTTATCAATCTCATTCATCGTTATGTTATGTATCTGCATTCACGTTAAATTGACATAATTTTTCCTCTTGATACTAGTATTAAACGTTTTCCCTTTAAGTATATGAAAATTATCAGGTAAGGAAGGAAACATTCGTGTGTTTTTGACCGAATTTAAAAAGGAGGATAAATGTGTTTTATAAATGTGTTTTTTAAAGTGTTTTTCCGGGATAGCAGCACGCCTGTATTCCCCCAAGGGTTAGTCAGAGGTGTACCTATAGTACCCCACATTTTGTCAGTTATGTTTAAGTCCCATGTAATAGGGGGCGAGCCTATTAACACCAACCGGGCACAAATCCAGTCTCGGGTTGCTACTGAGAAATTCTAGATGGAACAACTCTTTCCCACCCCGGGAATCGATCCCAGGACCAGGTCAGCAGTCTAGTATGGTCAGTCAGTAGTATGGTTCAGGGTTAATCCCATTATAAAAACTTAACGTTATATTGAAGCTAACTCAAAAACTACACAAGCAAAGTTAATAAAATTTATATGGGACCACCTCGGAAGCATGCCCTACCATACAAAGAGAAATCAAAATCGATTCATAATTGGCGGAGAAATCGAGTAACAAATATACAAAAAAAAAAAAAAACACGAATTGAGAACCTCCTCCTTTTTGAAGAAGTCGGTTAAAAATTGGGTTACGGTCTTATGAAGACCTTAGGAGATAGAGAATGGAACTCTTCAATAGATCTCATGGATTCGCAAATCATACACGATTGATGCAATCCAGAGAGCACGGAATCACCGAGCCGGCAAAAGTGGCGACGAAAGTGCATTCAGCATTGAGCGCTCAACTTCAGCCACGGCTCGCCTTCAAAGCTGTCAGTATCTATATATCATTAGTGAGTCGTGCGCCGAGGCGGGTGTTTTCGTGCTCTATGGTTGCAATCGGTTATCTATGTTATAGTCTGATTATACCACTGCTAATACAAAAATATTTGATTTTACTTCTATTTTTACATTTTTTAATTAACTAATTTTAAACATAAAAAGTGGCCCAGTGGTAACGGCCACGACTTACGACTTATAGGTCATAGGTTCGAACCCTGTCAGGCTGCTCTCAAAACGGTGAAGGAAAACATCGTGAGGAAATCGGCATGTCCTAGAACCAAAAATTCGAAGACATGTGACATCTACCAACCCGCACTGGGCCCGCGCGGTGGATTACGGCCCACTCCCTCTCTGTGAGAGGAGGCCTGTGTCCCAGCAGTGGGAACATTATAGGCTGATTATGCTTATCCTAAACATATAAAACAAGTACTTAGTCTATATTTTTCTCTAGTTTCATGATTGTTGAAGAAATTCGAAGATAGAGAATAAAGTCTTCAATGGATCACGGAGAATAAAATGAAAAATAATATCTGTCCAAACAGTTTTTTACCTGTGATAACACTATTTGATTAACTATAGTAGTTAGTACAGACAGCCTCAAAAATATGTATACATCGACAAGAATTCATTCAATTGTCTACCATGTTTATTCTACAGAAAAAAATAATAAAGAAAATACTAAGATAGTTAATTGATTCAGGCGTGACTTTGCGGAAATCCATTATAAAATACAATAGACGTAGACATATTTAGTAACCAATTCCGCTTGACTATTCTTCAAGAGTCCTAAAAAACCCTGTAAGAAATCGACACGTGTTTCACCTCTCAACGAGGCATCCTCAGGATGACGATTGACCAATTGCAAACCAGAACGCGACGTGTTAAAGAAAATACTTTTTTTTTAAAAACAAAATGACCCAACAACAGGCAGTCTTTCATATATAATCAATCTGCCTGCTTTTTCCCAACTATATAACTATTGGGGTCGACTTCCAGTCTAAACGGATGCAGCTGACTCACAGTATTTTATATGGAGCGACTGCCTATCTGACCTCCACAACCCGGTAACTGGGGAAAACGATACCCCTTGATAAAACTGGTTGTCAGACTTTCGGCCTTTTGACGACTCGTAACGACTGTCAAAGATCCACGAATGACAGTCGGGACCAACGGCTTAACGTGCTTTCCGAGGCACGGAGGAGTCTCGATATGTAAAGATGATCACCCATCCACGGACCAAGCCCGGCAAGCGTAGCTTAACCTCATGGATCGACCTGTGCGGCTGTTATTACTTAGCCACGTGCTCCTCTCTCTTTCATACATCAAATATGTTTTATTTCCAGGTACAGCCCAAGGTATATGTATGGGGGGCGTGTGTACCCCAAGTATCTGTCAGGTACGGGGTACGCGCTCTCCGCAGATGCAGCCAGAACCCTCTACGCGGCCGCTTTAAGAACTAATTACTTTCATTTAGAAGATATATTTATTACTGGTGAGTTGAGAAGATTTTTGTAAAGATTTCGGCCTCAGAAGTATTATAAAACGAGCTGCCCGCTGGTATTGCTGATTCTAATGATTATAATTCTGTAAAGCCATATTTATTACGGTTGCGAATCATAATTTAATCAATATACAACGTGACACTGACCTGCAAATTGCAACAAACGTAGTGCAATCACACTACGTTTTATCTAACTAATATTAGGTCTTTACCTATGAAATTGCCGTTCTGCAGTACTGGCCATTTCAAATCAAAATAATTTTTGTTTGGCTAAGAATTCTAATTTCAAATTAATTTTATTTTAAAAACATGGATTTTTTTTTCCAAAAGTAGTCATTTCTTTATTGATTAGTGTTACATTTTCATCGCATTTCAATCTTTTTCGTCATCATGGATACGTTAAAAATTCGAGTAATTATGGAATATGAGTACCGTCGTGGCAGCAACGCGGCACAAGCGGCACGCAACATCAACGACGTTTACGGAGCTAACACTACAAACCAACGCACCACCTGTTATTGGTTTGCTCGCTTCCGTTCTGGAAATTTCGACCTGAAAAATGAACCTCGCGGTCGTCCGAAGACTTTGGTCGACAATGACGAATTAAAGGCGATTGTGGAAGCTGATGATACACAATCTACGGCTGAATTAGCAGCAGCTTTCGACGTTAGCGTCAAAACAATATTGGTCCATTTGCGTCAAATTGGCAAGGTAAAAAAGCTTGACAAATGGGTGCCCCACGAACTCAATGATCGCCAGCGCGAAGTACGCGTCGAGGCGTGCCTTGCACTGCTCAACAGACACACAAATGAAGGAATTTTGAACCGCATTGTTACCTGCGATGAAAAATGGATTCTGTTTGATAACCGCAAGCGCTCAGCAAGTTGGTTGGATCCTGGTTCAGCACCTAAACAATGCCCTAAACGAAAACTTACCCCTAGAAAAGTGATGGTCACTGTTTGGTGGTCTAGCGCCGGTGTGATTCATCACAGCTTCTTACCAAACGGGGTGAGCATTACTGCAGATGTGTACTGTGAAGAACTGAACACAATGATGGAGAAGCTGGCGCATCTCCAACCAGCGTTGGTCAATCGCTCGTCTCCGCTGCTACTGCACGACAACGCGCGACCTCATACTGCACAGCAGACGGTCTCCAAGTTGCAAGAACTGGGGTTGGAAGCTCTCCGTCATCCGCCCTACTCACCAGACCTTGCGCCTACAGACTACTACTTTTTCCAGAATTTGGATAAGTTCTTGGCGGGAAAAAAATTCAATACCCGAGAGGCAGTACAAAATGCCTTTGAAGAATTTGTTGCCTCCCGTCCAGCTGATTTCTTTAAGAAGGGCATCAATAAACTGCCACTGCGATGGCAAAGATGCATTGATTGCATGGGTGATTACTTCGATTAATACAAATAAAAAATTCATGAAAAAAATTCGTTTAAATTTTTTCATACAAAACGGCAATTTCATAGGTAAAGACCTATTATTATAAACGCGAAAGTTTGTAAGTATGGATGGATGGATGTTTGTTACTCTTTCACGCAGAAACTACTGAACGGATTTGGATGAAATTTGGCACACAGATAATTTATAGCCTGGATTAACACATAGGATACTTTTTATCCCGATGTTCCCACGGGATTGTGCCATACGCGGGTGAAACCGCGGGGCGCAGCTAGTAAGATATAATGAGTTTAATTTTTAAGGTATAGGATATCGTATTGAGCTCATTATATCTTCTAAACTAAGACCCGACTAAGTCTATCACTTGGCGACTGATTCCGACTAATTAGCAAGTACATTTGGGAGAAAATAGACCTTCGCTAGGTGCCCTAGCTTAATGGGGCCAAGCTGGGGAGATGCTCTGTAGATCGGCCATCTGTGATCCCTTATAACTTTTGAACCAGTGACCGACAAATTCTGATATTTGGCGACATATTTCGACTAATTAGCGACTAATTTTTTGTATTATCAAAATTAAAATCCCTCATGGTCGTCATGCCAGTGGTGCCGATTCTGTTGTTCACAAAATAAACTAAATCTAAGTTCAGTGCATCTTTTTCTTTCTATTTCATTAAGAAAAGGACAGAAGACTAATTTTAGTTTAGTCCTGTCAAATTGATCAGCGCCTGACATAAATTGACGTAATTTTAGTAGGCAAGTTTTTAATCGCGTCTAAACTTGTATGGAGTAGTAACAGTTTGACAGGACTAAACTAAAATGTCTCTTCTGTCCTTTTCTTAATGAAATAGAAAGAAAAAGATGCATTGAACTTAAATTCAGTTTAGTTTGTGAATCGGCACCAGTGTCAGTCACTCAAAAACGTAAGAAAATTTTAATTTCGTGGGCTAACTTATCAAATCCCTCTAAAAATCGGGCATTACTGGGTTAATATTCACAATCTAAATTCCAGGTATGTGCGCTGGCCGAGCCCACCCCCGCATCGTCCCGCGCGACGACCCCTCGTTCTCCTACCAGACGCCCTCCACGGGCGGGGCCATGCGGGCCTGCGGGGCCCACGCCAGGGCCACCGCGCATCGGGTGGCCCCCGACCTCATGCGGAGGTTGCATGGCATGCTGAGGAAACCTGGCTTGTTGGATACGTAAGTTTTGAATCTTTTTTTTTGTTTTTTAATGGTCATTACTCAAAATAATGGTTAGAACTGCTGTCATGTATGGATCAGAATTTCGGACCACAAAAGGGATGAATGGAAAGCAATTGCATTCAGCTGAGATGAGAATGCTAAGGAGGATGTGTGGTGCGCGAATCGATAGAATAAGAGATTAGTATACAGGGTGTTAGGGTAGACACCGTTATCCTTGAAACTAGTGGTTTGGTGTCATCTATAATATACTTTTTCTAAGGGACCAACTTTGAAATCGCAAAAGAAAAATCAGCTTTTCCATACATTTTGTCGTTTTAACTGAACACAAATGTATGCAACTGTTTTTTTTTCAGTTTCAAGGATAACGGTGTCTACCCTAACACCCTGTATATACTGGTTGAAATTGAATTCATCGTTATGAACAAATTTCACTATGGGATCAAAACTGAATTCGCGAAAAAAAAAGTTTTGGTTGACTATCGATATGACGACTGATAGATAAGTATGGGAGGAGACATGTTGCGCACATAAAGCTCGGAAAATTCACACAACAAGCACCCTAGTCATGTCAATTAAAGTTTATAATAAATTACAAGAAATAATTAAAGAAGAACAAAAATATCATATGTTCATAAATAAATTAAAACAATTTCTATTATCTAAATGCTATTATAATATCAATGAATATTTGAAATTTAATTAAGTATAAGTTCTATAAAATAATTTTATTATAATCTATAGAATAATAACTAAGTTGTAAAATACAAGTCCTCTTCCTCTGTCCTACTTTTGCTGTGGCCGACAGGGTCCATAATTATCATATCTTTGTATAACCTACCACCTAAGTTCACATGCTCTCTCATGTTCAGGCTCTGCATGCCACAATGCAAGTTCGATTTATTTAAAAGAAATTCCTTCATAATGGCTATTAAGGTATACAATAAATTACCAAACGCCTTCAAAGAACTACCTTTGCTTATGTTTAAAAAAAAGCTGTTTCAGTGGCTTAAAGAAAAATGTTTTTACACTGTTAATGAATTTCTGTCACATGTCGAAGAAAGAAAGTAATGTCAATATATTTTATTTATTTTTTAATTTGACATTTACCTTCTAATATTGTTTTTATTTTGACATTATAATAATATTCATGGACATTATTCACATACATTTCAATTAATACATAAAATCTGACAGAGTATAACAATCACATTGGTAACTGATGTAATGATATGACATTTTATTATTGTGTAAATATTAGCAATTAATTTATTTAATCAGACATTTTGTAACGTTTATAGTGAAGGAATATTATGACACTTTTTCATATATTAATGGCCGCCACCGGCTACACGTGTACGGCGCGTCTATACAAAATATATGAAAAAGTGTGTTAAGTCGCCGTCGCTGGCCACCAGTATTCGGTGGCCCGTTTGCGCCGAGCCTAAGATGCGACGGCATTTTTCCATTATCGTTCAGCAAAATTGGTAAAATACTAACATTTTTATTTATCTTTCACAGATGTGAAAGAATGCGACTCACAAAGGTAAGGAGGGACCGGCTTAAACCCAAGACGCCGCCAAAGCGTCTCCCCAAACATTAGCACTAAGAACAATTAGTCACAATAGTCAACTCGTCCATAATAGTACATAAATTATAGTCACCCATCGATATACAGGGTGGTTTTCTAGATCTCAAAAAAAAAACGTCAAAAAAATTCAGCTAAAGCAAAAGGGACCTTATTTGTTACAAAACAAGGTATATCTATATATATTACCGAGGTTTAAACCATCGAGCCATTTTTTAATTTCTATTTATTTTTTATTCCCTCCTTATTTATTTTTTACTTAAGTTTTTAACTAATCAATTCTTTAAATCTCTTTCCAATGTTATCTGTAGCCTTAAAACTCGGACGAACGTATCTTCTACCTTCCATTTTTCTCAGAAATTGGATCAAAACCCATTTTAAAAAGTGATTTAAAAAAAAATAAGTACCTACGCTATGTTTTTGTAAAGAAATCCAAAATGAATTCCAAAATCATCTTGGTTATAACATACAACACCCTGTATATCGAATATACGTATCTTAACAGTAGTTTATGAGTACAATATTAACTATAGTTTACTCTCAAAGAGTCGCCATAGAGTTATAGGAAAGAATCGTCATCATAATACATTGTCTGTAAATGACAACAGTACATGCGGTAGTAATACAAAAATAAAAGCTTAGATTATGTAGAACATCGATTAAATTAAGCTTAAAAATATTACTATCTCTTTCTAGCTTATGGAATAGATATGAACTGTCTGTCTGTTGCAAACTGTTATCTTATTACCACATTTTTGTATGGAGTTTGACATAAAACTGACAGTAAACACGCGTTGAACAAGTGTATAAGTTTTTGTGGTAAGATTCTTAGTGTTTCAAACTGACAGCCTGTTTCAAACTGCTAGACGTATTGTCAAAAACAAAATAAATCAAAATTCATTCAAACTAGGCTGAGAATCAGCACTTTTCGAACGTAAAAAGTACATAAGACAGTCCCCCGGCGCGCCCGCCCTTCACTACTTCCTAGTGCTTTGGATGGGAAGATGAAGTGGCGCAACAAACTGTCCAGCAGTAAGAGGTAGTGGCATTTTTATTAGAGCTTTGTCGATGCGTTACATAAGAAGCCTGTTTGAAACTACAGAAAACAAATAGCTCTAAAAATTACCCCTGTAACAAAAGAATCTCCCTAATCTCTCTAACTTAAGTTTTTCAGTTATCGGGTCGTCCTTTAATCGCGTGAGACCCAAAAAATATAGTCTTTTCAATAATAAAAACATTTCAATTTTCGCACCCGCCATCTTGGATTTACATTTTAACGTCACTATCGGCTTATTACCCTCGAAAATCATGAAAACGACACCCATGACGAAAAATTTGAAAATTGTCGCAGTCACCTCTTGGATTTAAATTTTAAACAAAATCACATGAGAGAGAAAGTCGCATAACGCTTTTTCGTTACGTGACGATTTCTACCAATTTACTCCCGCTGCGTTAATAAAGAACTTCGTAGCAAAAATACACGTGATGTTTGGAGGCCTCACGTGATTAAAGATGGGCCCTATCAAGCAATACCAGCTTCAGAAATCTATGTTGCCTTATTTCGCAGCCATCGTCTAGTTTATATATTTACAAAAACTGTTTATTTAGCATTCCTGTTTATATTTGTAATATTGTTAATACCGTCTCTTTAATTAAGCACTAAAATGTTTGCATGTGTATAAAAAGTAAAAATGGGAGTGATAATGTTTCGTGGGACAAGTTAAAATGGAAAAAAACACTTACGTAACTTATCCCTCGTCCCACAGAAAAACCGCGTTCGGATATAATATGGCACATCGACTTGTAAGAAAAAGTTTCGCCTTGAAGAGCGTTGTCTCTGTCACTTATAACTTTGTGACACTCTAAAGCTCGATGTACAAACATTACACTCCTTTTGGGTTCCACCGCAGTCGGGTAATAAGTGTCGTGGACGAGTTTTTTGATAGAAAAAAGAATCTCATATTTTTTAGATATAGTTGTCAGTTGCTTAAAATCATTGGATTAAGGAGCTTCACTATGCTAGTAGTTTTTAATTGGTTTTGAAATGGTAGCTTGCAGGGAAACTAATGTGTTTGTAACAAAAAATACTAGCAATCTAGGCGCTTATTTACTGTGAAAAATTCGCAAGAAAGGCACGTTTTAACTCTGGCAACACTGGCGAATCCCGCGCAGGAGGCGTTTGTTTTAATAATTAGGAAGTCACGTGACTGTACGTGCCAGTACCATATCTACACAAGTTAGGTGAAGAAATTGAAACGAGCGAATTTCGTCCTGCTTCCGCGCGGAATTCGCTTCAGTTTTGCCAAGCCTTAAATCTGAATTGTCACAAAAAAACCAAATGGATAATTTTGTAACGTGTTTGGTTTATTTGCGAATATCATAGTGAATTAAATATCTGTAGCTAATGAAAACGCAGCTTTATAATACTAGAAACTCGCATTTTATTATCGCCAAATAATATACTATTCACTTAAGGGGAAGCTAAAGCTTTACTATCAATTTTTTTTTTACTTAGGGGTAACATTAATTTAGATAGACATGGATAACAAAGCTTTTAAGCCTAAATTTCCGACAGGTAGCCCTTTTTCCTTTGAGTTAAACTCATGGGAAGGGACGGTTCAACATAGTGAGAGTAGTTTACCCCTTCGGGGTAAAACTCGGGGAAATCAGTTGCCTTTTATGTTAGTTCAGAAAATGGTTAGGGGTAGTCTAGGTGGTAGGTAGTATTAAAGTAGCTAGGTAACTGTAAGTACAATATTGTTGATATTTTCTCGTGATATCTAGTATTTAGCTTACATTTAGATTAGGGATTTTGTCTAGATCATTGTTACCCTAACCTGGCAACTCTAATTCATATTTAAACTGCTTTTAAAAAGGGGGAGGTTCTTAGTATTTACTTTTATTGATTTAAAGCAACTCTAAACAGCATAGTAAAAACAATTTAACTGTTGGCAACATTTTCTATATTTGTGCAATATCCTAAGGGTGTTCGCTTTTTACTAATGTTATTTATAAATAATAATACCTTATATGTATTAGACAAAGTGCATAAAATGTAACTGTGGTTGATTGTAATATTTTTTAACATACGCTCTCTCTTCACTATTAATTAAGCTTGGTATTATAATATTGCATCGTGCACCCTGCAGCGCCCTGATTGCTTAACACACTTTCAATCACAATCCTCATATTGGTTTTGAAGGAAATTCCCAATCCATTGTAACATAGGTTTGAAAAAACCGTTTGCTTAGCAACGGAAATAAAGCAATGAATGTGACTGAGCTGTCAAAGTGAAAGATATTGCGATCAATTGTCATTTTATGTGTGTTACGCAATTACGCCGCTGGTTACTAACTATTAAATTATATTTTATTATATTTGTCTCTTTTGGTAAACAAATATGGTCAGAGATTTAAATTTTTAGTGAAATTAATGTGTTTTTACCAATCCGAAGCAGTTTTAGATGTGATATCTTTTAATGGGTGTAAAAATACCCTTAGCGAAGCCGAGACTTGGACCATAGCCTTCTGGTTTCGGAGATATTGAAGGTCGTTGTTAGATATTTTTTTACCCAAACTCCTATTAACGTTATACCTTAATTTTAAATACTCCCACGATAACTGTACCGTTTTGTGCACCCATATGCACAGTTTTTAACGTGCGATAAATTGCGTACAACCGGTAACAGCTAATATTCACGCTAAAAATAAAAGTAGTTTCAGCAATGATCTTTGCACAAAGTTACTTAGTTTGATGTACAGAATGCTTCGTGATGGTTTTTTTTTACATCCTGTATAGTTTCTTACAAAGTGTGCGGTTGTTCCAATAAATCCTCGATTTTCATACCATTTTTGTTTACTTAATGTTTGGTCAAATTAAATTTATATAAGCTGGCGAAAATTCACAGACGTGATGAGTATCGATAGCACTAAATTTCCTTTTTTTTTCTTTTAATTTCACTACAAAAAAAGAAAAAAAAAATTCAATCGATTTAATTTGACCCTGAACAGCATGTATCAGAAAGGTGTTGTTTAATTTAAGGGTGCGGTACAGACCATCAAACGGAATAACTTTCTCAATGAGAGCAAAATAGTAACTATCCCATATAAAACTTCAATACCTACTCGACCCAAATGTATACAAGTTAAATCCTTTCTTATACAAACTGTTTAATAGATATTCCGCTTTGTCAGATTTTGTAGTTCTTATAATATACATACAATCATTTTTTTTGTTAAGTAGTTACTTTTTTTTTTGCAATTTTTTTGTTGATTTTTTTTCTTTCATCCTTTTCAGATAAAAGAACGACAGCGTAGAGTTTATGTGATTTATAAGTTCTTACGAATGCTTATTAGTACCGAATGCTAACGAAAGTAGGGCCCTGAAATATTGTGGATCAAACATTACCCCCTCCTTTTGGAGCAGTTCGAGTAAACATTTCGAGCCAAGGGCTGCATATTTGAGATTCTTATAAGAGTAAGGAAAACGATTATCATTAAGGCATATTTATTAAAAAATTGACGAAAAAAAAGAAGAAAATATTGCTTTAGTGACAGCTGTCAAGCTATTTAATGCTCAAGTGAAAATGAAACGATCTTAGAATTGATCTATTTTTAAAACAATATAGTTTTAAGTAAGTCGGGGCTCTACTTTAACTTTATTTACTCATTATTATATAGATATTTGTCGATCGAATTGTTAAATCGAACGCCGAATATGTCGGTCTAAAGCCGAATTTCGAAGTACGACAGCCGAAAGGCTGAAACGATATGAACGATGCTTTATGTTAGCAGCCATTTTTTTAACTTAAGCATTCATCTACTTAATTTTATAACTTCGGTATTCGGCTTCAGTATTTATTTTTAAAAGACAATGAAATTGTAATATTTTTATGTTTAATCATATTCTCAGTATTTTATAGTCTCGCTAAAAACTGATGGTGCATTTTTGAAATAATTCTTTTTTTTTTAATACTTACCTCCCAAACACCTAGTCATGTGGTAAGTTGTGGTCTTTAACCTTGCAAGAGCAAGACGGTGTTCAGTCATCTCGGCCCCGCATTTTGAGACCGGGACAGGGGGCCTACTCTCTAATTCCGTCAACGAAGAAGCCCGTCCGAAAGTAGTTCGAAACTTAGGAGTGAACCCTACACCCGATTAATTATTTTTTTTTACGGGCAGAAACACATGGACTAGTGACAACTGTCTAATAGTGCATAGTCAATTCATTAATATGTCGGGCCCCAACCTAATCTTAGGTCCGTAGGTGAGACGGAGTAGGGTGTGCCCGCTGCGCACGTAAATACGGCCGAAACCACGGATCTGGCGTGTACTATATTAGTGTTATTAATTGAGAATGGGAAGTATCGATATAATTTCGAAATTACTCCGTGAGTTTTTAGTGAGAGCTCGCTGCAATATTACTATTAACCCAGTGCACATTTTATGCTTAGTCTAGTCAGTATTTCAATTGCCTAAAACAGGATGTATTTAATTGAACCTCAAATAATTACCATTTTGCGCTTAAAATATTATTGAACAGATAATGATTGCACCTCTTTTTGTAAACCATTAAGTGATGCCTATTTTGCGGTCCTTCAAATACTAAATAGCCAAGTAACTGCCACCAACTTGGAGGATTCGCTTGCTGGCCGCGGTTGGTCACAGTTCTAACCATCAGGACGGGGTGCCCTTGCTTAGTTACTGAGAAAACTACCAGGAAGTTAAAAAGAGGCTCAATTATTTAAAAAAGTGTGCATCATTAGAAGCGCAAAATGTTTTTAGAGGACAGTTAAATATTTCCCAATTGCGTAACATAATTTTAATTACAATCCGAATCCGAATGAATGTTGTGGAATTGTCAAAATGGAAGGTTTTGCCATTGTTAGTGTGTCACGCAATATAGGAAACATGGCGTATTTTTTTTATATCAAACAATAAAATAAAAATAAAAATTATTTTAATAAGGACAAAACAGCACAGGTATTTATCTAAAAGAGCCTCTTCGCCTTCCCCTTAAGTGCAATATTAATTTCGATAGAATTATAATTATTTTGGTTTATTTTGCAAAATAGTTTAGTGCCTTCAAATCGTTATATTATCTTAAAATTATATTTTATAAAAGTTCATATTTAGGAGTCTCGATCTAAATCTCGTTACGTAAGTATTTTTTATACGACCAATACCTACGTAATTTTTATGTATACGGTACGTATGCATTTTAAGTTTTTATTAATTTTGATCAAAATGTTTCAAGTTTTTTTTAAAGATTTTTTACTTTTTTTGTTATTTATATTTTTAAATTGTATACATATCCTCTTGACGGTTACCCGTTGAGAGGATAAAATCAGTAAACATTTGTTTTTATTATGCTTTACTTACATAAATTAAATTAATGTATTAATTGGGATAAGTACATATTAAAAATAGGGGTAACCAGCAATCTTGAAATTATAATTGTCACAATCACATCGATGTGCCATACGTACATAATAATATACATAAACATTTTTTATTTTAAAACTTGTTGATAAAAATAATTATTATTGTATATTTACCGTACGCAAAATACCCGCTTTGACGTGGAGTTGCGGATACCAGCCCGTATTACCTATTGTATATTTATTCTTTTTGTAAAAATGTTTTCTCGACACCAGTTAAAAATATTTTATTATTAAAATTATTAATTATACATAATACAATAAAATATTTATGAAGTATTAATAAAATGAATGCATATTTACAGTAAGATTGAGTGATCAATGAATCTCACAACTCAATAAAAAGCGGTCATGGGGACTGCCGACGGTAGTGAAAACGATATATATGCATAGCTACAGATAGCCTGCTAACAGTAGCATGTCGGTGACACAACCCCCATCAGATCCCCTACCAAAAATCGCCCAAAGCGCCTACAGATTTCCAGTTTGAAATAAAAACCCAATTCCAAATATAACCGGTCCAGTAGTTTCCAAACAAATTCACATAAATATATAACTTTTGTACCATTCGTCCTGTACATACATAAATAAGTATAAAAAATGTACATAGCATGTTATTACCTAATAATAGTTAGGTCGTAAGTAACTAAAGTGGTTTTGTATGTGCCTATACCCGATTTGGAAGCAGCGTGATGTTAAAAAATACGCCAAAATTTGTTAGCCATTATTAGAAATTGCTAAAATTAGTTAAAGCTGATAATGGTGCCGATTCTGTTGTTCACAAACTAAACTAAATTTAAGTTTATTGCATCTTTTTCTTTCTATTTAATTAAGAAAATTACAGAAGATAAATTTTAGTTTTGTCTTTTCAAACTGTCACTACTCCATACAAGTTTAGACGTGATTAAAAACTTGCCTACTAAAATTACGTCAATTTACGTCAGGCGCTGATTAATTTGACAGGACTAAACTAAAATTAATTTTCTGTCCTTTTCTTAATGAAATAGAAAGAAAAAGATGCACTGAACTTAAATTTAGTTTAGTTTGTGAACAAGGGAATCAGCACCATAGTCTGGTTGAAGCGGATAATTATATATAACTTTGTTCGGTCAGGGTTAAATTAATGGTTAAATTGACAATTTGCCGGGTTATATCCAAACCTGTCAAAGAATGACGGGTGATTTGAATATACGGAGACATTGCAGTTGTCAATTTTCTTAACAATTAATTTGCCTGACTTTACTTTTCCCGTAGAGTAAGATTCATATCAAGTTATTTTCATATCAATTGTAAATATTTGATTTCTATTTTATTTTTCTTTTCTGCCATATTTTAACGTAAAGATTTTTTCAAGGTTTTATTCATTTGAGCAAGAAAAATAAGAAATGATTATTGGTCACAAAATGTGTAACATTAAAATAATTTTAATTCTAATTAATTCATTGAAGCCCTGGGTCCTTTGGCTTTTCTTATAAAGAAATTCTTGGCTAAATAAAGTTTTTATTATATCTGATTTATAAAATTAGAAAAATCTGCATTTAGTTTTTTCATTTTTTTTAAATGTGATAAGTGTTTGAAATTGGCGACATTCCATATAATAGGTAGCTAGTAGCTTTGTCCAAATTATTTGCTCAGCGTTGATTATATATTTGAGATTTTGTAAATCAAAATTTTATTATTTCATTTTTTTTCTTTTAAGAATTATACATACTTACTTTAAGAAAAAACTTATTAACTTTGAGTGTAGGTAGCATTTCTGACCCAGTTGAGGGGCCTGACGAAAAAATATTGTTATAAATTAGTTATTCGACATTAACCTATTGACCGCTCGGTTTTATATCAATTTCCGTGCCCACAGCGCCCAGCTGCAGGGTCGTGCAATGAAATAAAAGACGAACCCTATGTCCATATGTTTTTTTCCGTGTGTACATAAATATTATAATAAATAAATAAAATAGGTTCTAAGTCGTATAAATACGACTGATGCGGCACGGGCATGAAAACATTTTTTAATTTTTTATTGTATTAATCCGACTGGGGCAGTCAATAGGTTAAGTATTATCAAAATTATATTTTATATAATTTTAATAAAGTTTTAACTTTAAGCATTTCAAAGCTATGGAATGAATTATTTACTTAGCCGCTTTATTGAGAACAATGGTGAAATAAAAATGAATCAGATCTTAGTTTAAGAAATTAAAAGATTTATGGGAAAAAATAGATAAAAAATGTTACGTAATTTAAAAACTATAATTATTTAAATTAGAAGTAATCGGCGATCAATAGAAAAGTTTTTACAGTTAAAAGATAATAAATATCCTAAAAATAAAAACTAGGCAGTAAGTACCGTATCCAAAAATAATTTTATATTCAAAATAAATCTTAAAAAGAACAATAATACACAAGTAAAGTTGCCTTTAATAATAGTCAAAAACTTTTAAGTCCTTCGCTTTATAAATATACAAATATCTTTTAAAGTAAAATGTATATTAATAAAGCGATACAATAGTCAGTCCGTTGTTAAAATTATAATAATTGAACAAAAAAACATTCACGACAAGAAAATTGTATAGATAGTTATATAATATTAAAAATAGTAAGTATATAAATAAGATCTGGTGCCGTATTGTTGATAGTTGTTTAAAATAAGCTTTTTGTTAGTCCAAGAATAATAAAAATTATAAAATGGAGTGGTGTTAACTAAAAATATTTCGAACATAAATTGCTCGGGAAATTAAAGAAATAACTATAATATCTTCTATTTCATAAATAGTTCTACTGAAAATAACTTTTATAAGTCATCTGTACCCAACCAAGATAATTGCAAACTGCACAAAACATTAATTATGAATAAATAATTTCATAAATAATGATTATAAGGCTCACGTTCACCACAACTCACTAATTAATGCATTTGGCGCTAAACGAGTTTAAAACAACGTTCTGTTTCTGTCAATCGTTTGACGATGTTAGAGACAGAACTATGTTTTAGATTCATTTAGCGCTAAACGCATGTACTGATTTGTGTTACAAGTGGACCGAAAAGCGTTTGTCCACCGCCGTCGTCACCAAGACGTCACTGAGAACGAGATGACGTATGGCAGTGTGGCCGGGGTCGGCCAGAAACCAATCATGAAAAGTTGAAGGGAGGTCAAAAAAAGTAATGGATAATATTACTTGAATAGTTGCTTCATCAAAATGCGCAAATATGAATGTAGGTTTTTGACAAAATGTAAGATTAAACAACAGTTCAAACATTTTACAATCGATTGTCCAGAATACGGAGAGTAAAAATTGCAGTTCTCTGTTACTATATTATTTCAAAATGACAAAAGTTATTGTAGTTCTGAAACATGGACTCTGTAGCTAGAGGTTTTTCTTATAATACTATAGATTTTAACACTGAGCATTTACATAATATGATAATAGTGGTGAAGTGTGGTAATGTTCGCAACAAAACTAATAGGCAAATATACTTCAAACCTTCTTTTATTAAAATCTGAAAAAAAACTTGCTGAAGTTTGTTATTCTTGATGTAATTAAGTTTTTTTTATTGTAGGTCGCGTACTCAATTTTACTCGTCGTGAACTGGTGGACTTGATATTTCAAGATCCTCCAAACAGTTGGGATTGTAAGAGAGAGAATTTTCAAAAGTTGGTTATATTGAAAACTAATTGCCCCCCTGACTGGCCCTGACCAACAAAATTCTATGAGAATGAGTTTCAGCATAGACAGGATTTACTGTATAGTAAATACGCTGAGAAACATTCCCATTTAACACTTTTCCTATGCCTAGTGGACCTGCTATCTAATTGTGTAACACATTTTCGTAAACGATTAAGACTAATCCGTTTCCTTTTGACAGTTCAACAACATTCATTGCGTTATGTTCGTTATTTGCAGATTTTACAGAACTTATTAAGCAATGGATTAGCAATGTGTTTCAAAACGATTCAGATTGTGATTGATCGTGTATTACGCAATTAGGGTGCTGGTTGTTCGTGTTCTAGTTTTGATTCGGCCAGTGTAAGATCGAAAATGTGGAAACGTCACGCGCTTACGAGCAATGGCGACAGCAGAGGTTATCTTTCGCTACTGCTATGAATTATCGTAAAGAACAAGACAGCGATAGAGCAAGCCCTCGATCCCTGAAACAAGGAGTTCGCTCGCCTAGTAGCGTATGAAATGGATCTTGTACCACCGGAAAACCTTACTAGTGTTTATAAGTAATATTATAAGTCTTTACAGAAAATTTCGGAAATTGAAAGACTTAGAAGACATAAGCTTGCCAAATTGCGAAGAAACCGATTGAAATTGTAGTTCTTAATATCGTTCTAAATTATCAAAATACATGTGAAAATACCTATTTCATTTTTTCATTTTATTACTCGTTAGGTGCCTCTGTATAATACAGTACCTTTAATAAAGAAGTGCATCGAAATAATAATAACCTTTTACCAACAGTTTTTTATAGGCTATTAATAATAATACTTAAAATGCTATTTATAACGAATACGTATCTTAGAACCTATAAAGAAATGTTAAAAAATTGGACGACCATAATGAACGAAAATAATGAAAATAAAATAAAATAAGACGTTTTTATTCATTCTAAATCATTAATTTGTTAAACATCATTTTGTAACGGCGCCGAAGTAGCGATACATTTATGTCAAGTTCGGTTCGAATAATTTCATTTCTCGGTGACGTCCTAGTGGCGGTGGATAAACGCACTAAATCTATAAACGCCGTTGGGTATCTTTAATTTTGATGCACAATGCATCGCCATGTCTTAAAAACTTTGCTCATACTTAGTGATTCTTAAAACTGTAGTTTTTCTAATAAGAATCTCTAATAAATCTAATTTAAGAACGAAACTATCTTTATTGTAAAGTTAAATTATATTTACATTATTTTTTATACTTTGCTCCATGATGATACATTATTTGTATTGATACAAATATAAATAATAGAATGGTGACAATCGCAGTAGACTACACTCGCGACGATCTAAGTCCAGTTTGACGTTTCGTTCTCGTACATAATGTAATAAAACGTTAAGCCTTGAGAATCAGTTTTAGGCAATGTAGATAAGTCGTCGATTACAAACTCTTTAAGAATGTTCAAACGATATGTCTCGAGAATCAGTTTATAAGAAACAATTCTTTTTCATCGCTTCACAAGGCATTTTTATAGCTGTCAAAACGGACTTCTTAGATTGTCGCGAGTCTAACACTGTTTGTCCACCGCACCGGGAACGTCAACGAGAAACAGATGACGAAGCCGTAGTAAATGTACTGTCACTACTTCTGCATCGTCACCTGTTTGACATTCGCGTTCCCGTTGCGGACGCGGTGGACCAATAATGTAACACCCGGTTAATGAAAGGTCAATCAATACAAACTTGTGGCGGTATCTACATCGCCACATGCGAACTACGCATCAAAGACCTGACGTCAAACAGACGTCACATAAATCCTGCATCGCGCAATTAAAGTTTACCGTGCAGTGGACATATATACGAGAACCCAACATCAATCGTTGGGCAGTTGCCCGCCAGACACAACACCCGTCTGGTGGGAGGATCCTCCCTTTTCTATGGAGTATGAGTGAACTTTACACCCTGTTCCTCATACCCCTAAAAACTCGAGAGCCATTTACACGATGCAAGTTTCTTGCCTGCCTATGTCTGGCTACAATAAAATTGAAGCAACGAATGACTCGCACCGTACGGCTGTTATTATTTCACCACGAGCCTCTCCTAATTAACTGTAAACTGCTGTGATTGGCTGACTGAAATAACAACAATCAAATCAATTGAAATGAGTTTGACCGTCTGTCACTTAGTTTCTGTACTGATATGCCTTTTATAAACCGAGTGTGTTTCTTGCTTGTATCAACCTAATCTTGATTGCCGTCCATTCGTTTGTCAAGGATCACTGCATTTGTGTGCGCAACTTTCATAAACGCGTCTTGTATTAATACAAAAGATGTGATAATAAAAATTAATTTTATGTATACAAATTATATTTAACTTATTTTAATTTGATAATTTCTTAACAGAAATATATTTATGAACAAGCTTAATATGCTGTAAATCTGCCTTTTATAAAACAAAACGTTACACTTTTCATTGCAAAAGCTGGCCCTATGTCGTCTGGATTTCTCGGTTAAGCAGCGAGGCTTAACCAGACTCGATAAATCGAATGAACCCGGGTTCGGTGCATTTCATTCATTCATTCAATTCTCAGTCAGTTTTTGCAATAAAAAATAAATTGTAATTGCAGAAGCCCACGTAATAAAAAAAATTAAGAACCAAATGGTGACATGAGGCGAGTGTGAGTGAGAGAACAGGTTCAGGCTCTCTGAATCGTTTCAGACCGGCCGTATTGTACTACTAATGTAATAGTAATTATTACTACCTTTTCATTCCTCCAAAAATAATTTCTCGTAATAGGTCTGTGATAATGCCTATTTAAAGCACGTAATATAGAAATATAATAATATAATAGTGATGCGACGCGGCCTATTTTTGTTTAATTATATTTTTTATTTATAAAGAACACATTATTGGTTGTATATAAAATTTAAAAAACTTAATGTAATTTTTTTTTGTATAATTCTTAATGTTAAAATTGCATTTCTTAGACAGGCTTCCGACCACCCGTAACGACTGTCAAAGATCTACGAATGACAGAATATTGAATAGTGTGCTTTATTAAAGCTTATCCAAGTGTTTTGATAGGATCTTATGAAACGATTCAGTTAAGTTATCGTCAAGTTAATGACTCATTAACTAAGTTATTCTCAAGTTAATGGCTCATTGACTTAGTTAATAGGCCGCCTCTCAAAAGTAGTAAATAATAACAAAGTGAGACTATGTTTGAAGTGAGTCCCAAGCGATTGATATTATTGTAATAAATAGTTTTTCACAGATATAAAACAAATATGAGATGTTTAAGATATTGTTATAAGCTTCGCCTGTCCGTATGCGTAGTTCTAATGTCAACCAATTTTATAAATAAAAGTTTGTAAAACTAATTTTGTTTCTTTAAAAAAACCAATACCTCGGAACTGCAAGTACCTTAAAACTAACATTCCCCTTTAGTAAAGTAGAGCTCAACTTGTTTTACAAATCGTGAGGTCCTGGGTTTCAGTGGCAGCCCGGATGAGACCCTATTACATGAGACTTAAACATAACTGGCGAAATGTGGGTGTACTATAGGTAAGGTACACGTCTGCCTAACGCTTCGGGGAATACAGTCGTGATGTTATGATGCTGATGAGGAAATAAAAACAAGACAAATTATGGGAAATTAGGAAATAAAATAAAGAAACAATTGTTTTGAACCAAACATTTAATTTTGATTGAATTTTTAATTTTAATGTAAACCAATGATATTATATTAACAGATATGTTATGCACTCACAAAACAACCGAAAAAAATGTTCCGCGCAGCAGCGGCAGCACACATACCCACTTTTCATTCATTTTACATTTCACAAGTAAAATGATAGAAAAGAGATGGGTTGATAAAAACAACAAGAGAAAAAGAGACGGCTAGTGTTTTTAGTTGTTAGCTGCTTCAACTAAGCGTATTACTCGTCGCCATGTGTCGCAGACTAAAGTCAATACGTCCCAATTAGGACGTTTCGAGTCTTCACGATTGCGCGCTCACAACATATCTGTTTATAATATCATTGATGTAAACCAAAATCCTTGGTTTTTTATGAAAAAAATTATGTGAAAGCTATTTTTCATCTATTTAATTTCGAAGTTGTACCTATGCTCCGAATATATTTTTAATTAAGGATATGTGGGTGACACCCATAGTCGCAAATTAACGAATCTATGTAGATTCTAATTAAAGGATATCCCCTGTAATAGCAATTCTCCGCTTCGAAGATGTCCAGTAGACTCAAATCTTTCGTCAAGAATTTCTTTGTCTTGTCATCTGAAAACAACATAATTAAAAAAAATTAAAATCAACAAAGTGTAGGCAATATTTTTTCTTACAAAATAGTTTAAAAAAAAAATCGTTTTACCCCCAAACCATTTAGAGTATGGTAAGCCCATTCTCACACGGGGTGTCGGCAACTAATGCTAAACTGGTTGCCAACTGCGATGCAACAGGTACTCTCACATGGCGCAACTCAAGTTGTATCAATTTTAATATTATTTTTTTGCTCCGAAGACATGATACACGACAATGCGCCAAATTTATGAAAACTCGAGCGACCTGCACTGACATCCGCGCATGACAATGGTTTTCGACATGTTGCGTCGTGTGAGAACCATCATAGAAATGTATATGACATGTTGTGCTAACGCGATTGGTTGCGTCGGTGTTGAAGGATATATTCCCAGTCGCCCCCGCGGGGACAGCCACTGGAGGCAAATGGGAATAAAAATTCCCAGTCGCCACCGGCGGTGACTGGGAACTCATTGCCCCCACTTCAGGTTCGCTGTTCATTGCTTTCTCCATTGTAGAGAATAAAAGGATGAAGTAACTTATCCTAAACCTGAGATAATAAATACGTATTATAAACAAGGCTGTAAACTCGTATTCATATTCATAGATAACAGACTTTTTTTTATTATCGTCAATTATTAATTTACCATTTGTATAACCTTATAATATCCACATATATATATTAGGTCTTTACCTATGAAATTGCCGTTCTGCAGTACTGGCCATTTCAAATCAAAATAATTTTTGTTTGGCTAAGAATTCTAATTTCAAATTAATTTTATTTTAAAAACATGGATTTTTTTTTCCAAAAGTAGTCATTTCTTTATTGATTAGTGTTAAATTTTCATCGCATTTCAATCTTTTTCGTCATCATGGATACGTTAAAAATTCGAGTAATTATGGAATATGAGTACCGTCGTGGCAGCAACGCGGCACAAGCGGCACGCAACATCAACGACGTTTACGGAGCTAACACTACAAACCAACGCACCACCTGTTATTGGTTTGCTCGCTTCCGTTCTGGAAATTTCGACCTGAAAAATTAACCTCGCGGTCGTCCGAAGACTTTGGTCGACAATGACGAATTAAAGGCGATTGTGGAAGCTGATGATACACAATCTACGGCTGAATTAGCAGCAGCTTTCGACGTTAGCGTCAAAACAATATTGGTCCATTTGCGTCAAATTGGCAAGGTAAAAAAGCTTGACAAATGGGTGCCCCACGAACTCAATGATCGCCAGCGCGAAGTACGCGTCGAGACGTGCCTTGCACTGCTCAACAGACACACAAATGAAGGAATTTTGAACCGCATTGTTACCTGCGATGAAAAATGGATTCTGTTTGATAACCGCAAGCGCTCAGCAAGTTGGTTGGATCCTGGTTCAGCACCTAAACAATGCCCTAAACGAAAACTTACCCCTAGAAAAGTGATGGTCACTGTTTGGTGGTCTAGCGCCGGTGTGATTCATCACAGCTTCTTACCAAACGGGGTGAGCATTACTGCAGATGTGTACTGTGAAGAACTGAACACAATGATGGAGAAGCTGGCGCATCTCCAACCAGCATTGGTCAATCGCTCGTCTCCGCTGCTCCTGCACGACAACGCGCGACCTCATACTGCACAGCAGACGGTCTCCAAGTTGCAAGAACTGGGGTTGGAAGCTCTCCGTCATCCGCCCTACTCACCAGACCTTGCGCCTACAGACTACTACTTTTTCCAGAATTTGGATAACTTCTTGGCGGGAAAAAAATTCAATACCCGAGAGGCAGTACAAAATGCCTTTGAAGAATTTGTTGCCTCCCGTCCAGCTGATTTCTTTAAGAAGGGCATCAATAAACTGCCACTGCGATGGCAAAGATGCATTGATTGCATGGGTGATTACTTCGATTAATACAAATAAAAAATTCATGAAAAAAATTCGTTTAAATTTTTTCATACAAAACGGCAATTTCATATGTAAAGACCTATTATTTGTGGAATACTTAATATTTAAAATAAGTCATATATATCAATCACAGATAATTCGAGCATTAACAATAATACAATAATTTTCTTAAAGTTTTGGGCTAAAGATAAACAAAAATCTTCTAGTACCTACACCGTTAAAACACAGATAAAATCAGACTTTTATTCCGTTATTACGTTACTATCATCGATCATTCGCTTATGCTCGGTTCCTATAAACGAAAACGAGTCGTTTTGCTTACCAACGGTAGTATTTTTTATTGCCAAACTGGGCATATAAATAAATTCGTAAGCTTATTTTACCTGTGATAGCTATTTTTATATGGGAGGGTCTACTATGCAAAACTATGAGGTATTTGCTTCATTATTCGTAAAGATACAAGAGTCTTAAGTTTAACCATTTACGATCCGTAAATTATAGGAATCGGCCATTAATCGTTATGCAGTATTCGCAAAACAATTCTTATTAATTCTTCTGAACTTGAGATACTAAAACTAAGATACATTATTATCACAGACCCCGTCGCGCCGCCGCCGCCGCCGGCGCGCCGGCTCCGGCTCGCTCAGTTGTCCCGCGGCGACCGTCGTCGTACGTCCGAAACGTGATTTGTAAAAATGAATCGGCATTATAATTATTCAAATTTGGAGTACGTCGCTATGGCACAACTGTACGCTAGGGCTCGTTATAACTCCCACGCTGCTCGGCGACTTTACGCGGAGCCGCAACACTTGGAGTCGCTCCGTCTTCGCGGGGTTCTGAACCCCCAAGTCCCACAGGCCTGGACGATCGTAGCGGCGACACAGCGGCTACTCGATCATGGGCAGTTCTTGGGCATGGACTTTTAATATCGTAAGATGTGACAGAGTCACTTTATTGTCGTTTCCATCACAGTCCCTATTTATTTTTTAACTCGGTAAAGTATCTCAAGGACAAAAGGATAACTGAGACAAAATACTACATATTATGAGTAACGTAACTAAATAAAAGTCTTAATTTACCTGTGATTTAACCGACTTCTTCAAAAAGGAGGAGGTTCTCAATTCGTCTGTTTTTTTTTTTTTGTATGTTTTTTACGCGATTACTCCGCCAATTATGAATCGATTTTGATGATTCTTGTTTTGTTTGGTAGGTCATGCTTCCGAGGTGGTCCCATATAAATTTTATTAACTTTGCTTGCGTAATTTGAGTTAGCTTCAATATTACGTATTTTTCCCACTTAGTTTATCTAGACGATATCCTGTTTGACTCCTTCACTGTTATTTACATAGCAGGTAGTGGTATTCAGATTTGTGTGGGGTAGGTACCACAACTAAAAAGTGAAAAATAACTTTAATTTCGGAAGTAGATGTCTTTGCTTTTCAATTTCCGTTTTTTTCCACCGACTTCCGAAATTACAGTTATAATATTTTTAATTAGTTTTCTTAATACATTATTCTAAACACACACTCTAGTTATATGTTATAATAAAAATGAGTTTATTCATAATAAATACATTATTTTTATATTTCCGTTTAACATTTAGATAGGTACGCATGATTTAAAAGGTAAAATAACTAATTTGTCTTTTTTAGCGATTAGAGGCAGGTTTAGGATAAGTTACTTCATCCTTTTATTCTCTACGATGGAGAAAGCAATGAACAGCGAACCTGAAGTTGGGGCAATGAGTTCCCAGTCACCGCCGGTGGCGACTGGGAATTTTTATTCTCATTTAGCTCCGGTGGCAATCCCCGCGGAGGCGACTGGGAATGAAAGCCACCGGTGGCGACTGGGAACTTGTATTCCCATTTGCCTCCGGTGGCGATCCCCGCGGGGCCGACTGGGAATAAACGTGTTGAAGTTGGTTTTATTTTGGTCTCCTCGTGTGAGAATGGCCTAGTGACTTGAAATGAAAGTATGAATCCATAATCATTTATTTAGCTGGTAACATTCAGATTATGTAGAAGAATTGTATTTTTTCACACTGTTAAAATGATGGAAAAGTGAAGATTATTTCATAAAATGTTATTCAGTTGGTAACATTTCATTGAAAAATAACTTAGCCCTGGTGGGCACGGGCCATTTTGTATAGGGCACTGGATTTTCAGCTCTCGTTAGTGAGCCGAACATTTGGAATCCACCAGACTGTACGTCAAAAAACACTGTTGGATTTTCAACTCTCAGCGCAAAGCAGTCCAGGACGAGATAATCAACCGTGAATACGAGGGCTTCTTATCGATGCCGAAAGGTGCCTTATTGTGTTGACTATGAAGTAGACGTGTAACTACTGTGCTTATATCAAAATAAACTACACCACGTTCATTATAACTTGACCCGAGACGTGACTGGACTGGAAGCACTGAATTTAGCAGTCATGTAATTGGTAGTAGGTAGGTACTGTTTTATCAGTCGCCATTTTGAAGCCGACGATCATACGGACATACGGCGACGTTACTATGCGTTTGCACTGACCAAACATTCAAAACCAAACATGTTGAAATCTCTATTTTCTATCAATGTTCCATACAATTTTTGACAGGAACTAGAGACTTCAACATGTTTTGTTGTGAATGTTTCGCTGAGCAAACGCACAGTAAAGTGGGTGATAGACGTGCGAGCAAGTACGCGTACTTATGGCTCGGCGAGTTTACTCGCCCGTCTGTCATCGCCGCGAGCCGCGAGCCAATTTGACAAAGACATTTTGAGCAAACTTCACGTGTGTCACCGACGGCAAGCCGAGTAAGGTCGCGAACTTAACGACCGCGCACTTTAAGTACGCACGTTTATCACCCACTTTAGAGTGCGTTTCATCAAATAGTTCCTTTGCCGTAATGTATTCGACACTGTTATATTTTAAAAACGGAGTTATTAGGTAGCGGCCTAGCGTTCGTATTGATCCTACAACAGTAGTAGGTAATAAATATGCGTGACCGTTTAGTTGTGGGTACTTAATGATGTAAATGACAGCACAATTCGTCCTTCATGCAGCACGGTACTTCACGTAACAATTGCATGTCATACCGCATGATCGTCTAGGGATCGCTTTACTATTGAAACTAAATTTCGTGCTACCGATCGCGTCATGCACGGGACTAGTTATAATGTAACACTGTAATTATCCATAGGGATAAGTATCGTTTGTGGACTTACGTTAATCAGTGTTTAACAGTAGGTACCTGTGTCTGTGCAAGATTCCAAGATTTCATGTGGTTCCTTCTTCATAAATCCATGTGAATGTGGTGTAGTAGACGACGTCAGTGACGCGATGTAATTGGAAGATAGGTGGTGTTATAGTTAATATTATAAATGCATGTTAATTATGTGCCTTGTTGGTTTAGCTGCAGAGCGGTCCTGGGTTCGATCCCCTGCTCGGAAAAAAGTGTTACCTATTGGGTTTTCCATTACGAAATTCTGTCCGGAATGTGGAGTTGTGCAGGGTTGATGGCAACAGGCTCGCCCCATTACATGGATAACTAGAGAAATGTGAGTGTACGTAGGAAGACTACACCTCGAGGGTGGGATCCTCCAGGTGGGTCACCATCATACGTCTGCGTGAATATCTAAGCAGGTACCTACAATAGAGGTGTTCATTATAGAGTGCTACAAGAATCATTCCGATTTGATTAGATGTTGCTTTATTTTAAGTAGCAAAGCATGCATAAATGCCGTCTTTAATCTATTGGAGGCCCTGGGCACCTATTCTGCGTTCGCAATTTATTTGCCAAACGTGTAAACAAACACGAGTTTTAGGAAAAAACAACTCTAATGCATGCACATAAGGTTCAGTTTGCGCTACAACTTCATATTTTTTATGACTTTTTTAACCGTACTAGTCAGTCTAACTTTATTTATAATTGCATAAAGTTTTTTTTTGTAAATGGAAATAATATCAATATTGGAAACAAGGATTATAGGATTATAGACTTTAGGATATTGCGGATTCTATGGAGAATGCGGGATGCAAGAACGAGCGAAGCGAGCTCAGCATTTATAGTAGGTACCCCGCCTCGGATAGGTTAGTTTTTTTTTTGTCGAGGTCTTACGACCGTTCATAGACAAGTAAGAATAATTTTGTCGACTTATGCCGGAAAGTTTGAGAACTAAGAAAACATAGGATGGACCAATAAGTGTGGAGGAACTAGGGGGGGGCGTGGATCGCGGAGCCCTGGGCACTTGCCCTGGCCCAGAATGGCCAACGGAAAAGACGGCCCTGCATGATGCGTGATGCATGTATTGTAGGGAAAAGGTAAAATTGTAGAGTAAATAAAAAACGTGATGTGATGTACGGTATTCTTTAAAATTGATATGAGTCAGGTGAAGTAAATTATGTATTTTTATTACAAATCTGAATGTCAAAGGTATAAAGTAGGTAAGTAGTTAATTGATTCAGGCGTGACTTTGCGGAAATCCATTATAAAATACAATAGACGTAGATATATTTAGTAACCTATTCCGCTTGACTATTCTTCAAGAGTCATAAAAAACCCTGTAAGAAATCCAGATTGATTTTGATTTCTTACAGGTTTTTTTATGACTCTTGGAAGAATAGTCAAGCGGAATAGGTTACTAAATATATCGACGTCTATTGTATTTTAGTAGGTAAGTACTTAGTATCTAAATGTTAAAATCTGTTCAATTTAGGATTATTGATTATGGCACATGATATTTGCTTTTAATTTAGATATCTTCGAAAGTTGGTATTCGATTACACCTACTGCCGTTTTATTCTGTAAAAATCTCACCGTGAGAACTTAAGTGAAGTGAGCTGTCAGTGTCATTCCACCCGATGCTAGGGATTGGCACTTTGACAGACAGCTGACTTCACCTAAGTTTTCACGATGAGATTTTTACAGAATAGATTAGCAGTTGCAATGACAGTTCACTTCAACTTTGCACGGTGAGATTCTTTTAACGGCAGATTCGTAAATTGTCGATCTAACTTTGAAATTGTAGTTATAGCCCCATACGTCGATAAGAATTCATATAATTGTCGTTCCATAATATTTTATCAATGTGTAGTCACAAAACTTGATTGCAGCTACACATAACGCATTGATACAGTATTATGGGACACAAAGTGTAGACAGACAAAATTGTTCTTAATTTTTTTTACGCAATCAGAAATACCGCAAATAAATTGTTTCCAGATTTGCATGTGTCAAGTCAACCATCACAAATTGAACATAGTATAGTAAGTTTATTGTCTTCATGTGTTTTAAAGCTCATTGAATAAATCCTCGCTATAGTGTGGCAGTATGAGCCGGTTACAACCGTAGTTGCAGATCAAGGAGTCTATGAACATCTTGGCTATCCGATCTCCTCCATAGTAGAACGACTCTCGTTCAAATATGTTCAGTTTCGTCAAATCCCTCGATAAGAAGTTTTCTGTAGGCTTGTCTGTGTGGAAAGAAATGTATTGTTTAGTGAATTATTGTTTTTGTGATGATGAGGTGGTTTTGGTTGTGCAAATGTTCCGTACAAGTTGACCAAGATATTATGACAACTGGGTAAAATAAGACAGTCCTTTCACAGTTGTTCTACCTCTGATTTTGCATCACTGACAGTGATCCTTGTACATAATTGGGTCGTTTTTGGGTTGCTGCCACTAACAAGTCTGTCAAAATTACGAGAATAGTTGCGCAAACTTTGTTGTTATTTAACTATGTTTAGGCTTTTTGTTAACTATCTATCTATATAACGTAAGGATATATTATAGTCCGAAAGGGATACCGGGACCCTGGCAACAGGCAACTGAAGGAACACGGGTGGGTTTTAGTCAGTAAGAGTCTGACACGCCCTTCCGCTCCGCCCAGAGCGGGAGAAGTCATATGATGATTTCCCATCCAAAAAAAAAAAAGGATATATTATTTTGATTTTTATATTCGAAAATGGCTCGACCGACATGTTTTTGTTTTGTTTTGTTCTCCTCATTACTGGGCTGTAATGGTCCAACATTATTTGTGTCGAATGAATAATGAGTGGATTCTTAATAATAATTCTGTGCTGTGTATTACCTGAATATCTATTCATTTGTCAATTTCATAACTTAATCAGAAAAAATTAAGTGCACTGCTGAGTTGGCCACCGCTTTTCTCTGCAAGACAAAGGCCTTTTCTCACGCAGAGAACAAAAGAAACCGAAAAGTGCGAGTCGGACTCGCGCACGAGGGGTTCCGTACCATTATCTTTAAAAACAGCAAAAATATCACGTTTGTTCTATGGGAGCTCCCTTAAATATTTAATTTATTCTGTTTTTTTTGTATTTGTTGTTATAGCGAAACAACAGAAATACATCATCTGTCTAACTATCACGGTTCATGAGATACAGCCTGGTGACAGACGGACGGACAGCGGAGTCTTAGTAATAGGGTCCCGTTTTTACCCTTTGGGTACGGAACCCTAAAAAACATTGATGTTTGGTAAAGATTGACACTTAAGTCAATCTTTCGACTTAAGTACTTACAAAATTCTTAACGATAATTTCATCTCAGTAGAAACGTTTTCATTACCTCCTCTCATTCCCACAGACCTAGTCCGTCCTGGTCAAGTTATAGTTACTTATCTATAAAAATACTTAAGTATGTATAACAACCTTTAGGATTGATGATGAAACGCGGCAGAGCGACAACTTCAGTGTACACGTGCGCTCGGCACAGGTCCATGTTAGTACGTTCGTTCAGGATCACTGTGACACGAATCATTGCTGAAAACATTAGGATTGGTTAATTAATAGCTATGCAGCTAATGGTGCCGATTCTCTTGTCACAAAATTCTCTAAACTAAACTAAAAATCACTAAAATTTAGTTTAGTCCTGTCAAACGATCAAACTCATTCTGAAATAGACTTTATATGACACAACTTAACTATAATTTAGTTTGACAGCACTAAGATGGCACTGAGATTAGTTTAGTGAAAATGCTATTCTGAATTTGACGATTTAACCTAAAATTTTGTCCTATATCTAAAATCCTCTAACTAAATCTGACTATATTTAATCGCGATTAAAAATGTGTGGAATAAAATTAGATGTCATGAACTAAAATTCAAACCAACACCTCGACTTCAGTTACAAAAAACAGTACCGTATTTTTTTTATTTTCTTTTGCTTATATCTCGAAAACGGTGTGTCCTATCGCAAAAATAATGAAAATTTCGACCCCCTTTAGGAAACCCTTAAACCCCTAATCAAGGGTTTCCTAAAAGGGGTCGAAATTTTCATTAATTTTCTCAACATGTTGGTATTTATTTTTATTTTTTTTCGTTATTTTCCATACAAAAACTGAAAAATTCCATTTAAAACACGTCGAGGATGCCGTGCATGCGCACCTCTGGCTCTAAAAAAAAACACGGTGTAGGGAAAACCAGTAGGTACCAAGTGGAGGCGCGCGGTTGTCAAATTCGATTTTAGTTGTGTCAAAATAAGTTTTAAATTTAGAGAATTTATTTGGCAGAATAGCTCCAAGATTCCCATAGTCAAAAGTAAGGAATTTTAGTGATAGTTTAGTTAGTTTAGTTCGGTGTACAAGAGAATCGGCACCAATAGCTAAGTATGCTAAGTAAACCAGTTATAAGACACTTTTGAATTTTAAAGGAGTCGGGTATACTCCATTTGAAATAAGATTAGACATTTAAATAAGCCTTTTTTACAGTCTGTTCAACCGATTTTGACTTCTATTGCGTTGGTGGCATGACAAATGGCAGCTGCAATAGTAACCTTTTTTGCTTTTAATGCCATCCTTAAGCCTACGGTATAGAAGTCAAAATCAGTTGAACGAACTGTAAAAAGGTTTGTTTAAATGTCTAATCTTATTTCAAATGGGGTATAGATGGCGAGCAGTGGTGGCCCAGCGGTTACGGCCCCACTTCCGGAGTTGTATTGATGAGCTAAAATTATTTGGATAAAGGTACTTACGATAGACAGCATGAATATGGTAGAAATAGTAGGAGTCTTCTTTCTTACTGCGATGTTGAATCAGCACCCGGTCTGACTCCAGATCCAGGAACGGGCAGTCTATGGTCAGCACGGCCTTATTTGTCTTGGTGTTGATGCTGTAATAGTATTTATTAGTACCTAGTTATCTATACTGGCTCGTTGGTCGCAAGCTCGACTGCTGACCGTGGGGCCCTGCGGGTTCGATTCTCAAGTTGGGCAAAGTGTTGTTGAGAATTTCTCAGTAGCACTCCGGATTCTGGATTTCCGCTCAGTTAGCAGCAACTAATAGAATCGCTCGCTATTACACTAGACTGACCTACATTTAACTAGCGGAACGTTAGTAGGGACCTTCTCAAGAATTTTAATAACGTTCTAAAAACTGCACTAGGTACTTATACCTCACCAGGACGCCATGGCGGCGCAGCCAGGTCGCGTCGCCAACAAAATGTATGGTTGGCTGCGTAACCAAGCGGACACAGGTGGCTTTATAGCTATACATTTAGTTAGCAGCGCGACCTGGCGATGTCGCCATGGCGTCCCAGTGAGGTATGGCTCTGGGTCACCATAGTGGCACAACTGCATATAAATTGCATATATGAAAAAAAAAAAAAAAAATTTGTTTCACATAAACCTACATGGGCACTTATGAAACGTAAGAAGCTAGGTGCACGGTTCAAATTGGTCGTTTTCTCTGGAGAAGAGCCGGCAAGAAACTCCACGGTTACTCTTTTAAAGATAATTGGCGAAAAATAATTGGAATTTTATGGTGGGTATTTCACCAGGCTTCCGATCGGTTGCGCAATCAACCATATTTTTTTGGCAGTGCGACGGTTGCGATGGTTGCGCCGTCACTGGTGTTCTAGTGAGGTAGGGATCCTAAGACTTATCGAGCTTTAATAAGAGTATGTCACAGCTAAGTACTTATACAACGTGTAACGTTAAATGAACAAAACCTCGGACACCCCAACTTGTTTAAAGGTTTTATGTGCTGTTTTAGTTTTACTGGCAATTCTAATCGTTTCTTGCGTCTGCGACGATGCTCTATCGAGGGAGGGCTCGTCACCGGGCCGCTGCGCCGCGCTGACAGGTTTGCGCATGTGATGGCTACATATGTATTCATAAATAGACATGGTATTGGTAACGTTATAAAGAGTTCGAAGATTTTTTGGAAAATGTGACCAATATTAAAAAGTAGTTCAATTGATTCTGCTCGGTATTCTGATCTAAACTGAAACTATTTTCAGATTTTACGCATTTAACATTACACGTTGTATAGGTAGTAACAGAAATGACGCTCTACGACATATTTAAAGCATCCAATCACTAGTCAAAGTCCTCCGCCACGGCTGTCTGTCTGTTCGCGATAAATTAAAAAACGACCACCGATTTTCATGCTGTTTTCACTAATGGATAGAGTGGTTCTCGAGGAAGGTTTTAGTACATAATTTGTCAAGCGGGCGAAGCCGCAGGCATCAGCTAGTACTTACAAATACTCTGAAACAAAGCACTTATCATGGTTCTTGACGATCAGATCTTTGTCCATATAAGTAGCGTTGAAATACGGAGTTTCAAAGCGGAATTCGTTCACCAAGTACTCCCTGGGAACTATTCCCTCCACATTCTTGTTGCAGTTGGAGTTGGCTGCTAAATTGTCGCCGATACATCTGTAGTCGTTGAAGCCGCATGGTCTGACGATCTCGGCGAGAGCTGAAAGATAACTTCGTTATTGTCACGAAGGAAAAGGTTACGTACTATTTGAAAAAATGTGCATCGTTGATTGTATCTAGGTGCATAATTTACAGGTGGAGTAATATAATCATCAGTCTATACCTAGTGTTCCCAATGCTGTGAATCAGGCTTCCTCTGTGAGCGGGAGTGGGCCGTATCCACCACGCAGGCTCAGGCATGCCCTAGAACCAAAAAAACTATTTTTTGGTTCTAGGTCATGCCGGTTTCCTCACGCAGCTGTTTCCATTCGCCGTTTCGAGAGAAGTAGTGGTTAAATAAATTGCACAAAGTGATTACAAAGTGCATATCTTCCTGCCTGGATTTGAACCATGCTCTACAACAGGTAGATAGCTCGTAAGTTACTATTGGGCCACCGCTGTCTAGTTACAAATGCTAGTCGTAAAATAATAGGAATTAATGATAGTCACAAAAGTTACCTGTCGAACAAAGCACGACCACTAAATAGATTATAATTTTCACCATTTTGCTACCCCAGAAACAGCCTTCTCAAGATATAACTGAACAGCAACTAACGCACGATCTGCCTAAGTATAATAATATTATAATAAAACTTATTTACTAAATTACTTATACATTCTGGAACAATCTTTGCTGAAGGATAATTTATTGTGTTTGTACAGTTGGACGAAATAAAGTCCGTATTGTAGTAATCGATTTATTGTTAGTGATACCTGCCTACTATTTTTGAATCGTCTGAGAAAAAAGTAGGTAGGTAACATACATTAGGAGCGGACAAAGGTAAAGAAGAAACAAATGAACACTGGCGCGTGAAAAAAATATCGTTGTCCGTGATTTATTTTGGAATTTATATAAGCGTTTGGCCTATACCTTCTTTCGTGCTATTCATAGATATAAATGTAATACTACGTTGGTCTAGTGGTCGCAAGCATAAATACTGAACATAGGACTCTGGGTTCGATGCTCAGTTCGGGCCGAGTGCTGTTGAGAATTTCTCAGTAGCAGCTCGGAATCTAGATGTAAATGGCAATAGACAGGTTCGACTTTTGAACATAACTGGCGCAATGCTGGTGAAATGTGGGTGTCGACTCTACAAATACCCCTTCGGCGAATACAGGCGTAGGCGTGATGTTTGACCAAATAGCGTGCACTAATGGAAATCGTAAGAATAGGTACCTACATAATCTATTTGGACATGTTTATGAGAGCAATATAAATCCTAACTATTATTATAAATGCGAAAATCAATTTGTATTTGTTACGCTTTCACGCTAAAACGGCAGAACGGATTTGGATAAAATTTGGCACATGGATAGACCATGATCTGGGTTAGGACATAGGATACTTTTTATCCCGATATTCCTGCGGGATCGAGACTTATGCGGGTGAAACCGCGGGGCGCAGCTAGTTACTTATAAACGTTATTCATTTTTTCTTTCATTTAACTTTATTTTTCGGCTGAATGTGATATGAGTCAGGTGACAAAATAAACAGACAATTTCTGATTTATGACAAAATATACGCAGGAGTATTATTTGTTACAGCAAAACTGCGTCACATCACACCGAAATGGGACCGATTTTATAACAAATATTGATTCAGTGGCCATAAAAATGTTTGTTTTGTTATTAAATACTTAAAATATTCAAATTATTCACTGGAATGATAAAACAGATGTATTTTGTTTGTAGCTTTGAATTGCGTAGTTATAAATACTGTAAGTACCTTCTTAGAATTAAACCTAAAAATGGATATAAACACACCTGTACAAATTAATGCTGTTATGAAATTCGTCTGTCTGCATGATTCTTTTTGTTCTGATTAGAACCTAGAACGATCAGGCTTTTGTTTTGTCCTAAGTATTACAAAAAACTTGTTGGTTCGGGGGACCCCCGTCAAGAATGAAGTTCCTTCTCAGACTTCTCACCTAGGATTTAAAACAAAATCAAAATTTTTATTTTACCCTTTTCTTTTCTTTTTTTTCTGCCGCGTTCTCTCTCTCTCTCTCTTTGAATTAGAAGAAGACAGTCACAAGTATGAACGCTTTAATCGTTAATGATAATTCCGATAAAAACCCAAATGAACAATTTAAACAATTTAATTTAATGACTTAGCCAAACCGCCAGGAAGCATCTGGACAGATTGGCCAGGATCGTCACAGTGGGTGCCTGAAGGAAGACGGGCGTCCCTCGTCACCGAGGTAGGCCTAAGAAGCGCTGCGGAAAAGGCGGCAGACAAAGATGGATGAAAAAGTATGAGGAAGACGCCCTGCAGAAGTATAGGATAAAAAAAGGCTTTTTTAACGCATATGGTTTATCCGGCATTATCCTCGGTGATGTGAAAGCACAAACTGCGATTTGGGGATGCAAAAAATATTGCATCAATAATAAATACTTACATACAAACGTCTGCAACTAGCACAATCGATTTTAACTTAATCAAACAACAATTCAAAATTAAGGCTGTTGTTGCTAAAAGTGATAGAAACCTGTTTATGAAATGGTGAATAGCATTAATTTTATAATAGAGACAATAGTGCCTCCAGGTACCGAGTGTTTTCGTAATGAATGCCATTGTAAATCAGATTATCGAGACTTCTACTTTAGTCTCTTCGGTCGACAACGCAACGGTAGGTACACCTGTTGGTGTTGCACCGTCTAGTATAGGCGATGGCAACCACACGTTTTTTCTTCCTCAGTTTTAATGATGTTCTGGCAGTTTGAGTACTTTATGCGGCCCACCCAAATCTCCTTTCTTTGGTAGGTTGGTACCTATTATTCGTCGAGTCGTTGAGTTCCTTAAGTTCGGAGTTGAGCAGCTACACAATTAGTACCTATACCTACTGACTGCTTGCACTGACTGGACAGGTTCGCTCAAATTGATGTGGTTCTTTCCCCAAAAAAACATTTCAGACACTAATCCCCATGGTGCTCACATGCTTTGACCAAATTATGTCTGGATTCACACTTTGACCCTTGAGATTTTTTCGCCATTTCTTCTCAGGGTTAGTCAGATAGGAAATGTCGACTCCATCTAGCTTATTTTTTATTATAAAATGACGTGTAAAAGTGATTCAGATAGGTATCCTATTTACAGCATAAACAATTTAATTTCATTAGGCTGGTCTGTGCCCATAAAAGTTACAATAAAACCGGCCAAGTGCGAGTCGGACTCGCGCACGAAGGGTTCCGTACCATTATCTATGAAAACGGCAAAAAAACACGTTTGTTGTATGGGAGCCCACTTAAATATTTGTTTTATTCTGTTTTTTAGTATTTGTTGGTATAGCGGCAGCAGAAATACATCATCTGTGAAAATTTCAAATGTCTAACTATCACGGTTCATGAGATACAGCCTGGTGACAGACGGACAGACAGACAGACATCGGAGCCTTAGTAATAGGGTCCCGTTTTACCCTTTGGGTACGGAACCCTAAAAATGAAGCCTATATGTAGGTATAACCTAACCTATTTGGTCGAGGGGCCTGGCTTAGGTACTGAGATTGTAGAATGAAATAACCGACCAATTTTCTTTTTATTACTGTCGTTGTTTTACCGTCACACTTATTTATTAACCGCCAAAAAATAAAATACTGCCCGTTAATAAACGGATCTAATGTTTAAATAGCAGTTGTAAAAATGTTAATCCTATATGAATCCAAATAAAACCACGGTACTATTAGTTACAAGTTTATTACATCGACACGATCACCATACAGGCTTACATCTAGCTACCGTACATAAAATTTAACATAATATTAACAAAAATACAAAGCGATTTTTTAAACGATAAAAAATTAGTAAAAATTACTTTCCATTTGGTTTTATAAGAGATTTTATTTATGTAATCAAGACTTACAAGTTATATGTATCAAAAACTACAGTTTATTATGTGTATAATATAGTTATATTATATTTAATTAGTGTAATAATATATTATATGAGTGTACAAGCGAAATTCGTTGCCTAGAGCTCTCAAAATGACAAAACAAAATCGACACTGATTTTAAATGTCAGTTTTTTACTAAAGCCGCCGTTTTAGAAAGATTTTATTGGACAATAATTTTGGATTTATAACTAATGTCAGATTTCTTAAAACTGAAACCAGACATCATAATAAGAGTTGCCAGGATAATATATTTTTGTATTTTTCATAGAATGTCGGATTTTTTCACTAAAGTCGACACGTAGAAAAATAAAGGCCTTTTTTGTTGTTGTGGCAACTTTAAGCGCTCTAAACCACGGCTTATAATAAGAGTATAGATTACAATAGTACTTTATTATTAATATTAATAAGACACGACTTAGCCCGACACGAACTATCGCTCGTGGTTTCAACGCCCTCAAATATATTTTGCCCTATTTATTAAGGCTAAATATGTTACTCTATGGCGTTTTTATTTTTTAATATATTCTTAAATATATAATTCTGGTAAGAATATTCAAACATGTCAGCATACTATAGCGCTGATTCTGTCTTTACACCTAATTATATTTTACTCATAGAAAACCTATTTCCGACACCATTTTCAAAGTTTTTGTAAAAACTACGTCAAAACTATACACGAATATAATAATTCTTTTCTGTGATCGACATTTTTTCTGACAGATCTAAAATGTCGGACTTTTTATATTGTTCCAATAATGTATAGACAAGGGAATATAATTTGGGTACAAAATACGTATTTTATATTATAAACTCTACATATTAATATTTTTATATACTAAACTACAAGAATTGGTGTTTTTTTACCTTCAGTGGACGAATCGCTTTCGCGGGCATCTATCCTAAGAGTACAACGTATAATATAATATACATGAAGCTACATTCAAATTAAACATCTGTATTTTATGTTTAAGTTGAATATTTTTATAGAAAAATGTTGTTTAAGCTGCGAATCACATAAGGCACGCACGTATATGAAAAATTAAATTACATTTTTTTTCTGACAATCCGACATAGAATATTAGATTATATATTCAAATCAAACGTTTATATTTAATTTAATTGATTACAAGTGCAAGTTACTCCGAAAATTTAAATGTTATTTTTAATTTGTTTAAGTTAGATCTTATTTTAATAGTTTTTCGTAAATATATTTCACGAGACTTCGCCCGTCGACACCATCACTATGCTATAAAAATAAAAACAATAAAAATAAAACTTTGTTTTTTAATTAAATATTAAAATTCCTTTTATTAAATGCGTTAATTTTTGCAAGCTGCGTTAACCATTTGCTCGACATTTAACTGTCATATTAACAGAGTGTCGGGTAAATGGTTAAATCTTAGTGTATTAGTACACAAATACTTTTTATATTAAATATATTTTTAGTATATTTGTAAAATAATTGCACCATACGATCACTGTTGTGTTCACGACATCCTGCTAAGGAGGTAGGTAGATTTACTTTATTTTAGCTGCATTTATTTAAAATACATATTATTATTTCTTTGTATTTTATGTCAGAAGTTTATGTATAATTATTATAATACTATTATAATTTTGTTATTTTTTTTAAATTTTGCATCGCTTTCAATGCAATAAATAATTTAGCTATATTTAATAACAGGACATCGTGAAGATTATTCAGTTAGTATATTTTTTTTATAAAATGTATATAATTATAATTTATAAAATTAAATTTATTCTGAAAATGGCACATCGTTTCATAAATCGGGCTGTATTTGTAGTTAGTTATATGACACAATTAAAATCGTTTTGTATATTTGCTGTACCTATAGTTGTACTTTCTTTATCAAGTTACTACTTTACCAAACAGTTTGTAGCGGTTACGTAATTTTTTTTTTCAACGTTTTCTATTCTTTGTCCAAAATACAGCCCTTTGAAACTATAGGCGAAAGGCACGAAATATCCAAAAACAATTTATATAACAATACTATACGTAATGGCACAGTTGGTTAACTCGAAGGCATCGAATATAAGGTCCCCGTGGGGCTAGCACTTTGTGAAACGTGGGCAACTTGCCCAGCAGTGGGACTTGGATTTAGTTGTGTCAAAGAATAAGTTACTTTGTTTTGTAAATGCTGCCTAATATTTTGTGAATGATATCCAATGGAAACTACATAATTTTTATGTACTTTTTATAATGTATGTTTTTTTGTAAATTAGCTGATTTTTCGTATCTCACTGTCTGCGCGTAGGCAATATTTTTATATGGAATGTGTGAATTGAGAATGGTAGCAAATATTTTTATGTTAAATTGCATTACTACGCCATCGTCAATGCATGGTATATTATTTTATCAATATTCTTCAATAGCTTTCGGTCGACGTTTTTTTTAAAGATCAGTTTTCTCTCTAGTTATGTAATAGCTTAAAAAATACGCTGCCCTTGAAAACTATTTATGTCAAGCGTATTTATTTTAATCAAAATGTATCCATATTATCGTTAAAAACCTGCCTGCCAAGTCATACGGGTAAATGCAGATGTCTGAATAAATCTTCGACACGACTGAATCCAAGCACTAATAACAATAGTAATTGAACGTCAAATCTCTAAGGCTGACTAAGACACCGTTTGTTTTAAATTAAATATTAGCACCTTATATTTTAATTTACATTTTTTATTTAAGTCATTTTTTTTAAATTTGTGTTTTTAATCTCACATTTCTTTATTATTTATAACGTGTAGAAAAATCTAATATTTTTTTATGTTTTTAGTTATACTATGGCTATTATAAATAGTTATGTTGTTACATATATTTTTTATAAATATTTTAGCAATTTTAACAATTGTCGTTTTAAAATGTTAGATCAAAAACACAAAGACAAACATTTAAATAGACACACTTTCTTTTTTTAAGTAAAATTTTCGATAATTTGAGATTTATATTAATAAACAACAACTATACAATTTGCTTCGATACATATTTTGACATAACACATTTTTTATTAATGTTTACAAATTAATTAAAAGTTTGAGATTCGAATTGATCGCAAATTCTTCAGCCATTGGGCTATTCGGTATATTTTTTACCTTGTCATATACAATTTCGAGACTACTTCAATACAGACTACCCTGTAAAAATGTCAAAAGTCAAAATATCTATGAAAACACAATTTTGAGACTTTTAGAAAACAACAAATTACAAACACTACTATTAAAATATAAATAATTTAAAAGTTCTTTTAAACGTGCATAATCCTTTTAATTTCAACACTTTAATAAATTACGAACTACCGCAAGAAATTACCAGTAAAAATCTATTTAAATTTCGCAAGTTATTTACCGCGGTAAAAACCAAATTTTACAGGGGTAAACAACATTTTTTAAACCGAAAATATACTTCTAAAATATAGGTAATTTCTAGTGGTAAATAAAAGCATTTTTCTACAGACACAATATAGCGAGACGAACCTTTAAAAATTGCCGAATTTCTTAGTGACTGTCGACGAAGATTCTGACTTATGCGAACTGGTCATAACCGACTTCCTTTCAATAGTTTCCGAAGTAATGGTTTGTTTCGAGAACTTTTTGTCCAAAGCATCTACTTCTTTGACCAATTCCGATGGCTTTTTGACTTTGGTCACATTCGTGGTTGTTTGGTAGTCCGAAGATTGGAATTCTGAAGGTCTCATGAACGATCGACTGGTATCCGAACTTAGTTTAGACTCTAAAGTGTTGAAGCGTGAGTCTAAAGTGCTGTACTTCGAATCGTTATCGAATGACTTTGATAGTTCATCGATTCCATCTAGCCGGATCGGTTCATATTTAGTGTTGGTAGTCGTCAAATTGACGGGCGAAGAGCTGTAAATTTTTGTGGTAGTTATTTTCTGAGTACCATTCGGAATTTCTTTCACTTCAGTAGTAGTTTCTTCCATGTAATTCGGACCACCGTAGCTCGAACTTTCTTTGTATGGAGAAGCAATTCTATCATAATCTGGAGTAACTGCCTTGACCAGCTCGGTAGACCGATCAAACTTGGGTGTAGACGCGAAAGGAGACTTGACTTCTTCGCGGAATTCCGTCTTACTGAATTCCGTTTTCGGATACGATTGGTAAGACTCACTATGGATCTTGAATTCAGATTGTTTAGTCCCTCCAGGGATTGCTTCTGTAGATTTTTGGTGTTCAGAAAACGTCTGACCTACACCATCGAATGGTTTTTTCAGGGTCGAGTAGATAGGTTCCTTGTCATCAAATTTGAGTTCCCTGGCGTTGAACTTGGGGCTCAGTGGGGTCTTAGGGGGTTCGTAACCATACTTCTGCTCTTTGTAATCGTAATGCGATGATTCCTGTCGTTCGGTTTTGGTTTCCAGGTGGCGCGGGGGGTCGTGTAGGGGGCGCGGGGGGTCGTGTAGGGGGCGCGGCGTGTCGTACAGACGAGTTTCGTAGCTGTAATGTTATTTTTAGTTGGTTATCGGTTGATTAAATTGTAATGGTTATTGGCTAGGGTTGTTTATGGGCGATTTTAAGGAAAGGTTTGATATGAAAAAGAAACACTTCATAGGAGATTGTCGCATGTAATATTTCTATGAAATAGATCAATATAAACATAGCATCATTCTCCTCGAGGGGTTTGGCAAAGATGTTTCCAGTACACCTTCATTTCGACAGTTATGTTTAAGTCCCATGTAATACGGGGCGATCCTATTTCTATTAGTCGGACAAAAATCGTGTATTAAAATCAAAATACTTCACACTAATTAGGATTTTTGTGTGATTTAACACACATCCATAACTCGGTTGTATTTCAAATAATAATTATTTTTCACCCATAAATAACACAAAACCACATTTAATTATTCAAATTATAAACCCCACCCCAATTTTAAAAATCTCCCAACATTTTTAAAACAAATTACCTAACATAATATTAAAACCAAATTGCTGAACAAAGAGTGATTTAGTTAGCCCCAATAGATAGGTTTCCAGAAGAGTTAAAGACACCAACACCGCCATGCCATGCCAGAAGAGGATTAGAGACAAGAAGAATTAGTTTCAGGCAACAAATGTCATTAGGAAACAAGATATTAGTATGTTCTCGAAGTTTTGACAATCTGTCGGTTGACTTGTAGAAATATTAGTAACACATTTTTATTTTAGTTGAAACAGCAAAACCTTTATGTTCACAAAACTATTTAAAGGACCAAGCTTATCATTCATTCAATCATTCGACTAATAAAAATAAATAAACTAATAGTATTCAGACAATATCAAAAAAAAAAACGATATAATAGCTCAATTCAAAATTCTGTAATACGTAAAATAAAAGTATGACTTCGGTTCACTTCATTCATCATTCAATCAATCAACTTACATAATCACTCATTCGTTCATCATTCCTTCGTTCAATCATTCATACATTTCTTCTCAATGTACAACCCGTGCGCATTAACATGGCACCTGGCTTAATGACATTTGCAGCTCCCCTCACTTCCCCGCACGGCGATGACGGGCCGCCGCGCGTGTAGCGGGGGTAGTATTGAGTTCCGAGCCAGGTGCCATGTTAATGCGCACGGGTTGTATGTTTTTTGTTACCATTCCTTTTATTTTTGTTTTCCCTTTCCAATGGTATTATAAGCAAAGATACGTCTATGACATGTATTATGCAATGCACACTTAAAACTTGTTTTGGCTTTAAAATTATACGCTATCTCTGTATTTCATTTGTCATACACGAAGCAATTCAATAGCCTGTTGCGACGCTAAAAATTTAACTATCATTAAAAGACGCAGCATCTAAACAGTGGTTAGACGATGCAAGTAATTTAATGCTTCAATTTTATTTTATGAGGCAGGATTAAAACTTTTATCGTGTAAATGTATCTTTATTTTCGATACCTGAGATATTTTCTCTCAGTTTCAACTTCCAAAGAATTGTCTATTTACCTCAGCTTGCTTATAATATCACTGTCCCATCCCCATTTCCTCACCTACACACAATGTTACCTACATGGCGTTTCCGTCCGCGGTCAGTGATGGTGTCATGTGCCATATTAGCACAATGTGTGCCCCATACCTACCCTGATGAGGTTGCCAGGTTCTGACGATGAAACTGATGGGTGTGCCCAGATGCGTACAGTATACGTGACGATGATGATTGTTATATACAGAAGTTTTTCAAATGATAGTTTGAAGTATTTTTTATTGTAGAAAAAATGAATTTTAATGGTTTAAATGTTTATGCCCATTGTATTGGCTGTTTACGGCCTTTCAGTATATCATATGTTCTTCAATTAAAAAATATTTTTTAGACTCGAAATGATTTATACTTTTTTTTAGTAACTACACTGAAATGATGAATCGATTTTTTAATATCCCCAAACAAAAACTAAAAACCATTATTTTTTCCGAAAAAATGACATGATGACACGCTTAACGACATTTTAACCCCCACATAGAAACTCAAACCAATTCCCCCCATTTTTTTAAACCCCAAATTAATTTGAAACTACCCCCTTACCTGGCAACCCAGTGCAAAACAAAAGGTAGAAGAAGAACATCACAAACCGCAATCACTTAGCCGTATCCTCGCACCTAAGTAGCGACGCCCTGCGCGGCGGGGGCGGCGGCGCGCGCTCCCTGCGGTAGGGGACCCTCTGCTCCCCCACCAGGAGCGCCGTGCGCACCTCGGGCAGGGTTAGCGACCTCACTGTCACCTCCTCTAGGCTTGTCCTTGTGAAGCACCCCATGCAGGTTAGTTAGATTAGATTAGTTTGTCAGAAACGTTTGGTGGTGGTAAACTTTTTATTAATAGAGGAGCTCGGTCTAACATGATAATGGGAAAAATATCGATGTTTTTAAGAGTCGATACTCGGTATGATGTTGGGTATCACTACTCATCAAAATGTGATTACGGTCTTGCTCTGAATGATTTTGCAGAATACATATTTAGAAATATTAAAATTGATTTGGCGCCAACTAATAACAATTTATTAGCTATTGTTGCGAGACCCCTAGGAGTCTCGAGTCAAAACAAACAAGACAGTTTTAAGATTGACATTTCAGAGTAAAATCGCATCAAAACTGACTTACATCACTATTACACTTGATCTAAAAATATCAAAACTTTATTAACTTCCTCTTTCTAAAAAACTGTACCACCATTCAAACTTCGCATCAATAAGTAACAGAGCATGCCTAGTTAGTGCTCTAAGTAAGAGTACACAGTATAATGTAGATAATACACAAGCTATACACAGTATTATGTACAGAACGATGGTTCGATCCGCTTGCGCATATGTTAGGAGCGTCGAGGTCAAGCAGGTATATTTTTAACCTAGGTACTGGGGGGAGGGTTCTTGAAGGCAGTAGCTCTAGGACGAATAGTTTTGATGTTATGAATCTTTAACGTAAGTGAATTTTGATTGTGACATAATAAATATTTTTATTTAAACACTATTCATATCGCTGTATGATACAAAATAAACATTTTGATTTTTCAATTCAACCAAAAGGTATATGAGCATGACGCAAACAGGGCGGACCGCACCGCATTTGCAAAATCTTTTTACTTCACTTTCGTACATTTTATATGAATCATCGCGCACTGCATGCGCACCGCGTTTTTTGTATCGGAATGCGCTTCGGCCCGATGCGGCTGTGTAAGTAATATGTGTTAGTCTCAATAAAACCATTTTATTTTCCATTCTAAATTCATCCACGTTAATGAAAAATAACTTATCTTTATTTTCAGACAAAGGTCCATACAATAAATATTTTTTCTGTAAAATTGACATTATATTAAATTGACTTGCGGGAGCTGGCGTTCAATGTAAATTATGTAAAATTGTGAAAGTTCTTTGGGGTGGCGAATTTGATTCCCGAACAAACCAGGAACAAATATTTGTAAGACCTACAGACCTACGCAAACGCACCGCTGCTGGCGCCGCCGCCGGCGCGGCGATTCCGTGCTCTGTGGACCTACAGATACTTATTCCGGGTTTCTGTTCTTGGATACCGGAGAAAGTCCTAGTATGGGGCGGCAATTTTGTTTGTATAATATAAATAAAAATAAAGCAAATATACATAGTGTTGCAAAACGTTCCTAGCATATTGCAAAGCGGAATTCAAGCTTATATGGGCGCGCACAAAAAGTATTTACATTCTGTATGTTATTTACATAGTATATATAGTTGATTTTAATATTAATTCGTTGAAAATGTAAACAAAGAATGCATCGTTTGTCTAGAAGACGTAAGCGCCATTGCTGCGGCGTGTGGGTTCCTGGATTTGATTCCCAAGTCGAGCAAAGTGTTATTTGGTTTTTTATTAGGGATTTCTCAGTAAAAGACTAAGGTGTGGGATTTATGCCCGTTTATAAACTTGCTACCTATTACATGGGACTCAAACTTATTTTTAAATTCTCTTTAAAATATGTAACATTTAGCATTAGCAAGTACTTTTTTTAATAAATAATATCTATGTATTTTTTTCAACAAATAAATAGGGATACGGACAAGATAATGATAATCCTAATAATATTATAAATGCGAAAGTGAGTTTGTTTGTTCGTTTATTTGTTTGTTACGCTTTCACCCTAAAACGGCTGAAAGGAATTGGATGAAATTTGGCACAGGGGTAGACCATGACCTAGAATAGGACATAGGATACTTTTTATCCCGATAATCCCACGGGATCGAGACTTACGCGGGTGAAACCGCGGGGCGCAGCTAGTAAAGTATATATGGTGTATATTATCGAGTCCAATCAAAGTATCATATTTATTTTTGTTTCTTTTTTAAGTGTATTGCGCTGAATATATTTTACAATATCTTTATCCACATTGTCATATAAAAAAATCTCAAAATCAACTACAATATATGTATAAATGTATGTAAAAAGCTTTGTTTTTAATAACTTACTCTTGATTCATCGTTCTGTCATTGGAAGAGACTCTGCAATGAAAGGCACATGAGACTCAACGAGGCACAGATCTAGGAAACTAGGCACAGATCTAGGAAACTAGGCATAGATCTAGGAAACTAATATCTATTCCAAAAGTATTTGATGAAATTGTAATCAATCTCTGTTCAGGTTAAATTCTTACCCAATCACTCACTAAACGAAGTTAGTATCACATTCATCTCTGAATTTACTTTGTATCTCACTAATTTTTATTGTTTGAATAACATTTTATTTTAATAGAAAAGTCATCGATGATAAGTGAAGTTATAAAGTTAACCTCAAAGAGTTAAATGAAAAATATCTATTAAAATTATTATTTCGGGTACTCATTGAAGCACTCAATTTGTAAGTGACACTACAAATTTGCATCACACGTATGATTTCTGATCTACTTGATCATTTTGATCAGATACTCTTGGAACAGACCATAGGCATAGAATCATAGATCAAAGAAACTAGGCACAGATCTAGGTTTAAAGCTAGGATAGACAGTTTATAAGCTAAACCAGTCTGTGGTGCGAGTAAAGTGGAAAAGTGTGGCTATGGTTAGTTTTGATAATTAGCCGGATGAAGTTGATAATTTCCCGTAACTAATTTAACCGGGTGAAAATCAAAACCATACTATTATAAAATAAGTATTTTTTCAAAGTTGCAATATTTATTTCACGAGAAAAACGCTTTTGAGTTTAACGTAACTAAAGTCGTTACTATACGTCAATTGATTCCACTTTATTCAGTGAGTATTTCATTTCTAAATCACCCGGTCATTATCAACAATAACCATAGTTTAGTGTCTCTTACTAACTATTTCATTAAAACAGAAATCTCTCAGTTAGTAAGTCAACTAAACGATGCAACTGTTTCACTAGTAAAATTATCATGTTTCTAACAGAAACATATTAAAAAAGTATTTATTTATTCTGCTGAGTATACATTGTATAAGCGTGAAGTCATGCATGAAGTATAGAAATGTGTATGACAGTGAAATAAATGCTCATAAAAGAAAAGTCATATACTCTTGGCTACGATTAAATAAAAATTTACCGAAGGGGTGCCCAGAGGTGCACCCACATTTCGCCAGTTATGTTTAAGTCCCATGTAATAGGGGGCGAGCCTATTGACATAAACTGGGCACAAATCCAGGCTCCAGGCTGCTACGATTAAATTATATCTTATTTGTCAATTTATTTTACTGTTCACAAGTTTGAAAATGAAAATAAGACAGTGTGGCAGTGTTGCTTGACTAATAGTGTAATTGTAAGCTTTTAATTACTATAATTTCTACTCTAAATGCTGTAATAAAGTAAATACTACACATTGAATATTACTTTTACCGATTATTTTGCGAATAACCGTATTTTCTCATATCATCCGGGTATTTTAAACAATTTTATGGGTAAATCACAGAATATCCAGTAAAAGTAAATTATTTTGAAAAGTAATTATTCTAACCTTGAGTTTGGCATCCAGAGTGTTTGTATATTTGTGTTCGTAATCTTATAAACTATAATATATAGGTATAATATATAATTTAAATAGGCACATATCATAAGTTGTGAAGGCACTTTGAAAAAGTAGTATTTTGTATATAAAAGTATTAAATAGTTTAATAATCATCTGTTTGTGTCCGATGGCAGCGTGAAAGCAAAAAGTTTGGAGTTAATAATTTGGAAAAAAATATGTTAGGATTGTTGTGTTGTTCAATTGGTGTTCGTTGGTTTGGGTGGTGAAATACCTTGATTATTTTATTGTACCTTACAGTTTTTTTGCGAAAAATCTATGGAATCGAAAATTATTATTAGAGATAGAAATCAAGAGGATAATAATAAATATAGTTCCAGAATTCATAATTTTCATTTACTGACATACTTATTAGCATTTAAATATATATTTATTATTAAATATATAAGGCTTTTGCCCCAAAGGGAACATTTTTTTTTAATTGACATTTCTTGTTTGTAGTTAACATCTACAACAACTATATTCTACTAGTAGTTTCACCACCAAAACTCGAAAAAACAGTAACAAAAACAAATCTCTAAAAATCACTTACCGAGTCGTAAATCCTTCATAATTCTGTTTCGGCTCTTCCTGCGGTCTAAAACTTGAGAACGTAGGACTCTGAACTGTATATTGTTTCTCGTCTCTAAACTGGTTATAACCAGAGTTCTGACTGTACGATGACTGGTTCAGAGATGACTGGTTCAGAGATGACTGGTTCAAAGACGACAAATTGTTAAAGTTATCCGGTCTTGCAGGTACTGTTGGGCTTTTCGGGGTTGTGTATCCGTATCCGGGTGATACAGGACTCTTGGCAGGTTGGCCGGGCGTTCCGTGTATTGACTGGTTGTGGTGGGAAATGTGTGTGCTTATGTTGGTAGCGTTGTGCGTCGTTTGTGTTGTGTTGTGTTGGGAGTACGTGCTGTTGGGGCTGTACGTTGTGTTCGCGAAACTGCTGTTTGGAGTTTTGAATCTGTGGAAAATGGGATAACATTATTATTTACATCGGGAAACCTACAAGTTAGCGGAGAATGCCTTGTGACATAAATTCCGCCATTTGTACAGTCATGGAATAAATATGTTGAGCACTTTAATTTTACCTGATATTTTTTCTGACTACGTCTGTTTCAACGTTTAGAAAATAGATAACAGTTCAAAAATATAACATACAACCGCTTTGTGGAAAATAAATCTGTTTGGTTTCATATTATATAACCTATTGTGCACAGCCTAGGGTCAATTTCTATTATTTTTTTCATATTGTCGTAAATTTTTTTTTCTTTATTTTAATCGATATATAGAGCGCAGGTCGTTGGCTGTTCGATGTATCATGCTGGTTCGAAGATTTGCAAGTTGTACAAATCAAGTTAAAGTCACTCTTTTCAGAGCTTTTTGTCAGTTTTTCTACACGTGCAGTCTTTGGACCCGTTTTAGAGAGTTCGTAGAGCACATACAGCGATCTGCGTATCCAATATAATAACGCGTCTAGAATATTGTTGGGGCTGTCGCAGCGTTGTAGTGCGTCCACAATGTTTGCGGAGGCGCGCACAGATGCAGAATTTAACGCCATAATACGAAAAAGGACCGCCTCCATAGCCGGCCACCTCTAACGGTCTCCGGAGCATGCTCCCACATCAGTGGGACTCCCCTCTGCTGCGCCACCCGGTAAGAATGCATACCAGTTGGTATTATCTCCTTATTACTAACACTAGTTATTTTGTTGATACTAACACTATGGACTCATATCTGAAATAAAGAATTTGATTTCTGGGTCTGTCTTAGAGCTTACCGATGCTGCGACGCGTCGCTGTTATATCCCAGCTGCACATCTGTGTCGGTTTCATCTCCCGACGTCTCTCCGGCGCGTATCTTGTACTTCGCTTGTCTGATGGCAGTGAGTCTGCCCCGAGCTTCCTCTAGCTCTTTCTCTATGCGAAGGACTTCGGATCTGGTGACAGAGAATTGCAATTTTAATAAGAAAGAATGACAAAACAAAATAAAAAAACCTTGTTTTTTTATTAAGTACACAATATGTTGTGAGGCACTTTACTTTATGTAAATTATTTCATCAGCACTGCTCTCAAAACGGTGAAGGTAAACATCGTGAGGAAACCGGCATGTCCAAGAACTACAAATTCGAAGATATGTGACATCTACCAACCCACCCTGGGCCCACTTGGTGGATTACGTCTCACAGAGAGGAGACCTGTGTCACAGCAGCGGGCACGTTTCAGGCTGATTATGATATGATGATGATGTTGTGAGGATACCGGTATATCATAGAACTAAAAATTCTTAGACATGTGTCATTTACCACCACACACAGTCCCCGCGTGGTGGAGTCCGTCAGTGACGAGCTCACTCACTCAGAAGAGGCCAGAGTCACAGCAGTGGATATACTATGCCTATGGGTAAGCTTCTCACAAGGTGGATTGATGACCTGGTGAAGGTCGGGGGAATCCGCTAGATGCGAGAAGCACAGGACCAGTCTGTTTACCGACGCTAAGAGGAGGCCTTTGTCCAGCAGTTGACGTCTCCCAGCTGTAGTGATGACGATGCTATGCCCTATGCTCACCTGGCGTCGCTCTCCTGCGCGATGCTATGCCCTATGCTCACCTGGCGTCGATCTCCTGCGCGATGCTATGCCCTATGCTCACCTGGCGTCGCTCTCCTGCGCGATGCTATGCCCTATGCTCACCTGGCGTCGCTCTCCTGCGCGATGCTATGCCCTATGCTCACCTGGCGTCACTCTCCTGCGCGATGCTATGCCCTATGCTCACCTGGCGTCGATCTCCTGCGCGATGCTATGCCCTATGCTCACCTGGCGTCGCTCTCCTGCGCGATGCTATGCCCTATGCTCACCTGGCGTCGCTCTCCTGCGCGATGCTATGCCCTATGCTCAACTGGCGTCGATCTCCTGCGCGATATTATGCCCTATGCTCACCTGGCGTCGCTCTCCTGCGCGATCCTATGCCCTATGCTCACCTGGCGTCGATCTCCTGCGCGATGCTATGCCCTATGCTCACCTGGCGTCGCTCTCCTGCGCGATCCTATGCCCTATGCTCACCTGGCGTCGATCTCCTGCGCGATGCTATGCCCTATGCTCACCTGGCGTCGCTCTCCTGCGCGATCCTATGCCCTATGCTCACCTGGCGTCGATCTCCTGCGCGATGCCGCCCACCATGCGCCGGTTGAGCACGAGACTGCGCTCCTCCTCCGTCTGGATGGCGTCGCGCGCAGCTCGCACCAGGTTGTCGGTGGAGCGGATCACCTCGGCGCCGGCCGACTGTAGGCGGCGGGTTGACTCTGATGATGGGTCGGCTTTCACCTGAAGAACATAACAAATAAAAAATCTGGTCATAATCTAAACTAAAAACCGCTTTCTCAAATTAGGAATCAGCCATTTTTAATTCTCAAAGGATTAGAGACTTTAATGACCATTTTTATAGCAAATAAATATATGTAGATTGTAACCTACCTTGCAAGCCACCAGCAGCTGTGCTGTCGAAGACGCCACCTGCCTCGCACTGGATATGAGCCTCTCCTCAGAGCCTGCACCCTGGACTAAGGCGTTGGCCGCTTCCACTAAGGAGTGTGCTGCAGCAGCCACCAGCCTGGCTGCGGAGATCAGACCCTCGGACCACTGACCGTCGTCTGACGATGAGGTGGGGCGGCGGGCTACTTTGCCCTGGGAACGAAAAAATAAGGTTAAAAATTATACAGTATAACATTTAGGTGCCAAATTTTAGTTTCAGTATTGTATTATTAGTTTGTTTATTTTTATAATCATGTCTTAAATAAATAGAAAAATCAGTTAAATAAACTAACCTGATCTATAAGCTCCCTCTGTGCCGCCGACGCAGCCCTGACGAGAGCTGACGTGGCCGTGATGATGGACTTGGCAGCCTCCAGGATCATCTCGTCGAAGTTCAGGCTCTCATCCGCCTCCTGCAGACAAGCGAAGCGAAGGTGTCAATGATGCAATCTTATAGTGATAGTATTTACATAATATTATAAATACGGAAGTACATCAGACGGACAGTGACATAGACATCGAATGAAATATGATAAAACAAAACAAGACTCATGAAAGTCAGCGTCAATAATATAAGAACAAATAGTCTGCCCAAAATAATCTGGACAACTCAGAAAGTTATGCCCGTTTGCACCGACATCCCCTAAGTTTAAGGGATCCCCTAAGCATGGTTAGGGGGCTGTTGGAAGATGGCAATTGGCTTATCAACAGAAAACCCTTCTAACAGCACCCTAACCATGTTTAGGGGATCCCTAAACTTAGGGGAAGTCGGGCAAAACGGACATTAGTATTCAACTTAATTGTTATTTCACTATCTGTTTGTGCCTATATTATACGCGAAAGATAGAAAGTTAAAAGTATATAAGACAAACATTGAAAGATATAGATTAAAATATTATAAGACATACAATAATAATGTTACAGACAAAACCCAAATTTTGTAAATGATTGTTAACGTACAAAAGCTTACTTTGGCGTCTGAAACTTGAATGTGTAAATTGTAAGAATATGAATTTACTAACGAATATTTTATGAATAGAATTAAAAGTTTTCTCAATCCATTTTTAAACAAGTTTAAGTCAATATCTAATCTAAATTGAGAAATATTTCCATCAAAAATATATTTCAAAATTCAATTTAAATAAATAGGTAAATCTAGTCTGATATTCATATTTCGCCAGTAACACAAAACGTACATAATAATATTAATTAATATAATACTTACATGTACTTTTTAAATTCTTATATTTAAAAAAGTAACTGATAAGTATATAATTGAAATAAAGAAAATAAGTTAATAATAATATAGCAAACGGACACATTAGAAAAAAAAACAAGTAGGACAGACACAGAAAGAGACAAAAAAAATATAGCTGTAAGATAATCTTCATAATTTCTTCCATTGTCGCCGCTGTTCAGTAGTTAGTACCGGCATCGATGTGTAATATGTTTGATTCCTGGGTGACGCTAACGATACAACCAAGAATATCAAACATATCTCAACGACACGCGGTACGCTTCAAGGAGACATGTTCTTCTTTTGGATTCTTCTGTGTGTCATTCTTCTTTGTGTAAAGTTTTTGCTGGATTTTCGTAGATATCGTAGATAAATTCACTGAAGAGTAGTTTTAAATAAAAACATAATTATCTATAGACAAACATGTAAATAGTACGTGTATGTGCATAAATGGTCTGTTTGATACAATACAAAAAAAATATTACTTATTCAACTTTTTTTTTCTATTTTTGTGAGTAAAAAGTTTATTTTGTATTTTTTAGGTTTTATATGATATAGACAAAAGACATATGTACTACACAAAAAGAGATACACACAAAAAGTGGGAAAATAATCACTAATACTTATCATCTATTAGGTAAGATACATCATTTGTTTGACACACTATCCATACTAATATTATAAATTCGAAAGTAACTCTGTCTGTATGTTACATTTTCACGCCTAAACCACTGAACGGATTTCGATAAAATTTGGCAAGGAGATGGATGGCATCCCGGGGAAGGACATTGGCTACTTTTTATCGACATACCACGCGCGTGCAGCCACAGGCGGAAGCTAGTACAGTATATAATCATCGACGTGTGATAAATTACATAAAAATCCGTGACAAAAACGTGAATAAATAGCAAACATTAAAATAAAACCCAATTTTACGTAAATATTTATTATAGTAGGATTTGAATGGTGTGTCAAACATTCCTGTCCCGTTCATACACCCTTATCCCACGGCCACTGACCTGCACTTTAACGCTCTTCCTCGGTCGGAGCGACTCCAGTTTCTTGGCGGCTGCGTCGATGGAAGCCGCGGCGCCGAGCAGTTCGTTCTCTGCAATCACTGTAGGATCGTCTGGGTCGACCCAGTCGGAACCTGGCGGGATAAACAAGTACATATATTATTATTTTCTCTGTATGAGAGGAGGTATTGCCGAGTAAATGACCACAAACTAGTAAATAGGCTTGATATTTTTTTGTACATCATACTAGGTAAAATCATTATGTGATAATTTTCAGTATCTAATAAGGACGTCAACGTCGCGACCCCGTGGATTTTTTAAGTAAATATCTATATTTACAAAATTGTTAAGTTTTGCTAGTTAATAAAAAAAGCCCTGTGTAAATTACAATTAGAATCTTTAAAAGATTTGCATGGAGATTGCGGAAATTGTCATGGTCTCTCTCGTATTTATCACGACAAAAATGCACGGTTCATGTGGACCATGCGAGATACAAAATGTCTTGTATCTTTTTTGCCTTTTCCTCACCTTTAAGCAGCTCGGCCGTGGCGATGATGTCCGCGGTGGTGTGCGCCACGTGGCGCGACAGCTCGGGCAGCAGCTGGCGCGCCGCGTCCGCGCCGCACGCCGCCAGCACGCCCTGCAGCAGCGCGCGGTACGCCAGCGCGGCCGCGCGCCCGGCCGCCAGCGTGCGCGACAACAGCTCCGCCGACTCGGCGGCGTGGGCTGCGCCCTGTGGAGGAAGAAAACAATGAAACCACTGACGCACTCGGAGCTGCGATGCTCTTAAGGTGCGCTTACACGGGCTATTAAAATTCCGCAATTCTCGGAAATTTTTATACCATTTTGGAATTGCTGTACATTGAGCAATTTGCAGCAATTCCAAGATTGTATAGAAATTACCAAAAATTGCGCAATTTTCAAGTGAAGGTCCCCTTTAGCACCTTTAAAATAGCAAATTAAGAATACCAGTTATATTAAATCTCATGTATCTCTCTCTCTCTCTTGCTATCACTAAACCAACGAGACAGAATCATTGTAGAGTGTTACCTTGCACACTACGAGCAGGTCCACCACAGTCTTGCGGCCCAGGTTGGCGGCGGCAGTGAGCTGGTCCTGCTTGTTGGCGTTGCCGGCCGACACCGCGCGTGCGGTGGCCACGGTCATCTGCCGCGTCACGCGGATCAGCTCCTCGGGGGTGGCGGCGGACTTGGGGGCCGAGGGCGACATGAGGACCTGGGGGGGAATAAGTAAGGTAAGTTTAACATAACACACGCCAGCTAGGGCGTCGTAATACAGAGAACGGTACATATACCGGCATTTCACCAAATTAAGTTCCATGCAAGCTTATTGCCATCACATAGATCAATTATTCTAGATGCTAGTTAAAAATTACAAAGGAGAATGCCAGAGTTTCCTACAAGACTCGGCCAGAACCGACAAAGATGAACTATATTTCATAAAAAAAGGGAAATAAATATAGAATTTGATAGTATAATTAGTTTTCTATTAGAAGCACACCAGTTAACCACTTGAGAGTTGAATGACATAGGACTTTTCCAGCTTTTATAAAAATTCACAGTTCACAGTTTGTGTGACAGACTGTGGCGGCATCTACATCGCCACATGCGAACTACGCATCACATTCACGGCACCGAAAATCACGCAAGCCTAGTTTACCGCGCGACAAGGTTATTACATACATATATACAACGTCCCGACATCAATCGTCGGGCAATTGTCCGCCAGACACAACACCCTGGTCTGGTCGGAAAATCCTCCCTTTTCTATGGAGGATGAGTGAACTTTACAACCTGTTCCTCTATAGTGCCTCTATTAAAACCATGGGCGAATTTATTAATAAACCAACTGTCACTTTTAATTGTTATCGCCTTATAAAAGTCAATCGACAGTTGAGAGGAGGGGGATTAACTCATTTATACAGTTACTTGTACTCTTACCTCAATCTCCTGCGAGATAGCTTCGATAGTAGACTCCAGCGCCCGCGTACCGCGCGTATGTTCATCCTCCACTGCCTTCACAGTCTTGAGCAGGGACGTCACGTTGGTCACCATCACCTATCGGATACATACTGTTAATGAGAGTACTACGTATGGGAATGGTGGTTCTCTGATCAATGTTTTAGGAACAGTGGCGAAAATAAATGAAGCTACGTAAGCAGTGTTTCCAATAAATTATGTGATTTTGAAAAATAAACTTTAATGCCTACACATAAAAGTAGTTTCAGCTACAAATTCATTTGTTTTATATAATTTTTACTAGTCATTCTGAATTAAACTCAATTTATACTTCAGTAAAGTTGATATTTGTTCAGATGGAAATAACTCATGTTCCAAATTATGCAGGTACCGTAACACTAGAACATAGCAACCCAGCTGGGTGGCAGAAAAAGGTATGGTGGAACTTTCACAAAGACCTTTAGGTACTAACTACACCTCAAATGTTACTTGGTTTACTTATCCTAAGCAATGATTATATCTACACAAATATTATTCATATTATTTGTATTTTTTTTTGGTAATGAATAAACTCAAAAACACAGGACCGATTTAAAAAAATTCTTCCACCCGTGGATGCTATATTATCACTGAGTAACATAGGCTATCATTTATAAAGATATCACGTGGGCGAAGCCGCTGGCGGAAGATATTGGTACATCTTCACGTTCGTATGCTAAATAATTTTAACATTACACTCAAATTGCGACTGTTCCAACAAAGATGATGAGAAAACCATCTAAACTTCCCAACTGCGTCATCATTTAAATAATAATAAGTAATTATTAAACAACAACAATGTTTTAATAAAATTAAACTAAAAACATGAATTTAAAGCTTTGGGTTGCCAACTAGAAATTAGGATTTTTTAATACGAAATATAAAAAAATGAGAAAACCCGTTAGCTAAACGACATAAGCGCCATGCTATAGCTGTAACCCATAAGCTTTCAAAAAAACACCATAAATATAATATAAGAAAATAATCTTTAACAAAATACATACATAATTTATATAAGGGTAGGACCAGACGCAGCGTAATGTACGCCGCTCAAAATGAGCTTACCGAATTCACGCCGCTCAGAATGAGCTACCGAAATTACGCCGCTCAGAATGAGCTACCGAAATTACGTAGCAAAGAATCAGTCTCGTAAAATTTTCGGCTTATTTTGAGCGGCGTATTTTACGCCTTGATCCCAGCCTTTTCATAGATATTTGTTTGTCAATATTGGACCGTATGGCAGCTGATATGAAAGCTTGTGGTTTGTGTTATAGACAGGTGACAAGCGGGCGTCCTCTTGAACCGGGCACCATGAGTTGATGGCTACTATGACATGATTCCTAGGGAAATGTGTTTAGGAGACGACTTCTTCGAAAACGACCTAAGAAAAAAAAAGTTATAAAATATCTAACGAATGAACTTTGACCTTACAGAGCTAATAAATGTATGAACTAATTGAATAGTTGATTTTGATCTCAAAAATTACTGCTCGGTCTATTCAAGACTCCATCTAGGCTAGAATATTGTACTAATCATAAATTTTCTTTAATTAACTTAGATTATTATGTAGTATTTAAGTACTATTTAGTATTAAGTCTGTGCCTACATTGTCCCACTGCTGGGAAAAGGCAACGCTATTCTTCGTCTTAATTATATTTCAACATCTTTTACGAGACTCAGCAATGCAGCTGTATCTAAAACACTTCAAAACTCAATGCTAGGAAAAGTTACACCGACATCTGCGGAGCTTTTTCCGATATGTTGGGGTCGGCTTCCAGTCTAACCGGATGCAGTTACACATTTTACCGTCAATATGAAATTCTCTGAAACAAATAGATGTTGTACAAGCTAGGACACTGGTCAGGATCATGCCACACTGAGACATAAAAACTAAACACATTTCGAACAAGTGTGACGATGAGAATGACGCAAGCGAGTTAGTTTGTGCGGCGGCCGGTATTTGCAGCTATTTACGTAGTTGGCTCTGTTTTGGATAACACCATCCATTCACTTTATTCGAAAGTGAAAAATAGTTTGAATGGTTCTTGCACAATATTGGACTCGTAAACAACTTATTTATTTAAAAACTGTATTAACTTCCATGATATTATAGAGTGGAATTTACTGTGAAAAAAAAAACTGAATGATTGAAAAAAACCTGTAGGTACTGTTTTAACAATAAAATCAAGTCATTTTCAAAATAATTTGTTGTTTAAGAAGCGATTACTGTGACTGAAATCTTTTAAATTATATTTATGGATACTAAACAAACTGACGGCTTTTTGTGACGTGACGACGTGACGATTGAAAATTTTGATAAGATTCCACTTAATTTTTAATAATGACATGTTTGTGCACCCGTGTACCAGAAGACCCAAAATAAAACACAATATAAAAAGCTTGACAACAGCGTGCAAAATAATATCAACAGTGCAAAACCGTCCGCCACACGACAATGACTTGAGAACCAATGAGAAGCCTCCACACCATGCTTGGCGTGCGCAGTAGCGATCAAATTCAAGTATATCTGACCGATTCATCGTCGTTTCTCGTCACTGCCTCTGTCTCCTTAAACCGATCATTTCTTATCTCGTTTAGCATCCGTAGCTGCTCTTCCATTCTCGAACTTGGTCTCGATCGGGACTGACTACGCATTAGAGAGCGGATTCTCTCAATATCTTCATAACTTTCAGTCTTGTTGAGTATCTTTTCATAGACATTCCACCAGTTGTCGATTGAGCCGAATTGTTGTTCGCGGCTTTTGAGTACGTCTTCGTAAATTGTCCACCAATTATTCGCGTAATATTGGAGAGGGTAGGTGCGTGTTAAGTCTAAAATCTCAAGGGTTTTTTGAGAATTTTCTGGGTTAGATCTAGTTGATTTAATTGTATCTGTATTGTACGTAACATGGTGGTTTATATTCCTGTGTAAACTGTTAGTTGAGTAAACATTTGTAGTCGTAATTTTTTTGTTAAAATCTTGACAAGTTTCTGGGATTATATTCTCTTTATCTCTGGAGTCTTTTTTATATTTTCTGATAATTTCTTTGTAATATCTTTCGAGTAGACACAGTTCTTCGTAAGTATATTTGCTTGTATCAATTTGGGAGTAAATGTTGAGTATCTCTTGAATGTCGACTTTCTTTCTGCGGTCGATTTTAATGTTCGACAGAGCTTTTAACTGTTCAATGAGAGGATCGAAACCTTTATAAATAAAGTCCTTTTTAGCAAATTCAATGAGTCTTAAAACCATATCTTCGTATTTTTTGTTATATTCCAAGTCCTGGTTAACAGCTTTCGACTTATCGACTTCTTCGATAAAATTCTGTAGTGTATGTTTTTCGTTTTCAAATCTATCGAGTTGAGTTTGAAACTCCCCTAAGACTAGTTCATGTCCGCTGAATCGCTCCAACTCTCTTCTAGTTTCATCCATTTTGTCTAGATTTCTCTTGGCTAACGCTTTCCACCATTCTGTGTCATCCTTGAACATTTTCCAAAATTCCATTCTGACTTTTCTCGTCATTGTGTTGACGTCAGATACGTCTTTCGTCACAGTTTTTGTGTCTGGTTTGACAAGGATTTCGTTTGATTCTTCTTTCTGCCTCTCTTCTGGGCTAAGCGTTTGTTTAATAGCATCTGTCGCTTCAGGAGATGTGGTCTGAACGTCTAAACTAACTGGTCTGACCTTTTTTAGTGTAAAAACAGGACTTTTAAGTTTAACATCTTCTAACTTAGGTTTTTTATGAGGTACAGTTTCAATTTTAACCTCAGTTTTAACGTTAATTTCTATTTCTGTGTCAATGTTCTCGATGACAGCTGATAATCGTTTCATTTCTGTATCCAAATCATTGTTAGCTTTAATTCTTTGGATCTTGTCTATTTTACGTTTATTTTCAACTCTATCCCCAATGTCTTGTACAAGATCTGCTAGTTTTTTGATCTCTCCTAAGAGTATATTCTCACCGTATTTTAATACCCTCCAATCCATATCTAGCAAGCTATTCGTAGCAGCCAAATTGTACCTCTCATTCAAATCATCATTTTTGTGGCTCCTAACAGGCGGTATGCTCATCAAATTCTCAATATACGTGATGACCTCTTCGCAATTATCATGGAAGACACTCGGGGAGACATCATCATCTTGACTGGAATAGTCGAGGAGTTTGACAAGTTCGTCTTCTTGGTCTGATTGGAAGATGTCAGTTTCGGAGTCGGCTGAGTTATAGTCGCTTCGCAAGAGGGCGGAGCGCCTGTTGGGGCGAGGAATGGTGCTGGCTTTGAGGGGGAGGCTCCAACGACGTGTGGCATCCGACAGCCGCTAAAGAAAATACCAGCTCAGTCCAATATTGACAGACGAACACAGTGAGGCTGTTAGACCAGGTGGCGGTAAACGAGCGCCGGCTATATAGCCAGGTGGAGGGGATATTGCCGCGTTACCATAGACAACAACACAAATGTTATGGAATGGAAATCTTACTGGAATTTATTGTATTTATAGATGTTTCTTTTTAAATCGGTTTTAGATATTACACTGGTCTAAAGTATTGCATGACATATGAATACAACTTTTCTATAATTTTATTTTTATTTTTTTAATAATCTAAAATATTATTGTAGGATTTGACGCCTAAAATGAATCAAGGAATAAATAAAGCATTTAGTTTCTACTGTTACATTAAGCAAGCCTTATTCAAAAGTGGTGCCATACTTTTTTGTGCAGTGTAATAATAAAACTATTGCAATTATTTGCGCTTTGCAAAACTATTAAAATCTGTGTTAAAACAAAGAAAAATAGAAAGTAACAGTGCGAAGAATAGATTGTCAAGTCTTTTAAAGAATTTTGTCTGTTTTCCAAGATGTTTTTTTATTTTATTTATTCAATATTAACTTATCCATACGATTTTAACACTGTTTATTTACAACTATACTTAAGCGACGATCTATTGTATAGAAAGTAAATCTGAAATTACTTAATTTGATATTAACAACAACAGAAAAAAGTGTGAAAAAGTTCTGTAGGTATTTACAGAGAATGGACATTTCTGGCAAATATTAAAATAAAAATATTGAAATAAATATAAATATAAGATTGTCACTTACAATCTACTTATAATAAGCCATTTTGACAAATGACAAATAATGGAAGACTGGATAATATTAACAGGTAAGCAGACGTGTGAATAGTACACCAACATTTCGCCAGACGCCAGGGGGCGAGCCTAACGCCATCAACTGGGCACTACTCCCGATTTCAGAGAATTTCTGGTGAACATAACCCTATGACACTTTGCCCGACTACCGGGATCTCTAGTCTCTCAGCAGAAGCAGCAGATGCTCAGCACTAGTGCTAGCGGCCAATACCCATATGACTCGGTATTTTCTCACAACATTATCAATCTTTTTTCATATGAATATTTTAATAGTTGCCAAAAATTAAGCCCTCGCTAATATCAAAAGCCATCCTATACAAGCTATGCCTACCTTGGCGGCGTGCTTGAGGCGGTGCATGTCGGGGTGCGCCACGTGCTTGCCGCTGGCGGCCGTGGTGGCGCCGGCCAGGTCGCGCAGGCCCGCGCCCACGTCGCGCGCCGCGTGCAGCAGCAGCACCTGCGGCTCCGGGTTGCCCGAGCCCAGCGACATGGCGCCCAGCTTCACCACTTCGCACAGTTGGACTGGAGACGGAAACACATCATCACGCCTGTCATCCCCGAAAGGTACACCCACATATATCGCCACTGTTTAAGTCGCATGTAATAGGAAGCCAGCCTATTGGCATCAACCGGGCACAAATCCAGACTCCGGGTTGCTCCTGAGAAATTCCAGATGGAAAAACCCCAATAAGGCCTCGGTGTTTTTCACATAGGGCTATAAAACCAACAGAAGTGCACGTGATGCAAGATTTCAATCAACTTTGTCCTAAGGTCCGTTACCTAATTTCAGAATGACAAGTACTATTAAAACGCCAATGTTTAAAGTTGTAAGTAGCGCAAACTAAATGTTGTGTATTGGTATTTATTTATTTACTAGTGACTGCTCCTGCTTCACACGGTTTTTACGACTTGACAAAACATCAAGATTTCTTAGTTATTATGTAACTTTAATATTACGTATTATACACATAAACCTTCCGGAATCAATTCTCTAAACGATGGTGAAAACCTCATAAAATCTAGTTGCCTGGTTTAGAAAAACAACGCGGGCATACAGACAAACACGAAAAGCGACTTAAATTTATAACATGTATAGATTAAACCCAACTAGCTACACAAGTAAAAATAACGGCACAAAGGCGGATTTAATGCCTTAAAGTAATTTTTCAAAAACACATGTTTGTTTACACATTTGGAACTATTAACATTGTAATTCGAAAATATTGTAAAAGACAATTTATTTTTATTTTAAAGAGTATCCTTGAAGTTTCTTGCCGGCTCTTCTCCATAGGAAACGACCAATTGGAACCGTGAACCTAGCTTCTGACGTTTCATAAGTGCCCATGTAGGCTTATGTGAAATAAAATATTTTGATTTTGGAAACTAAATCGCGAACGCAGTGTAGTAGGCAAAGTTGTGAGTGTTGTGAACTTACCAATAGTGCTGACAGCACTCTGGGCGGCGGAGGCCAGTTGTTCCTGGGTGCCGGCCGCTCCGCCCACCAAGGTCTTGGTGTCTTCCACCAGGGTCTTGGCTGTCTTGAGGATGTTCTCGCGATGGTCAGAGAATGTGTCTGTCTCTTTCTCGGAGTGAAGGGTACCTGGGGACAGAGAGAGAAGATACGTGATATACTTCTGGCACATCTTTTTTGTTGCGATTTTAAGAGGTTAGCTCGGTGATTTTATTTATTTATTATTATTTATTAAAACTTTATGCACAAGTAAAAACAAAATACTGTACAAAGGCGGACTTAATGCCTGAGGCATTTTCTACCAGTCAACCTTACGTGATTTTGTATGAGGAATGAAGGTACAGTCAAACACACAGATGAACTGATTATTTGATTAAGATGGAGTCGACTGCACCCCAATTGCAAAGTATTTTGAAGGAAATTCGTAAATCATTACTTCATGTATGGTGTGTTTGAAAAATGTATCTACTCGGCAACATAAATAACGCAATGAAAATTGTTGAATTTTTAAAAGGAATAATATTGGCATTGTGAGTGTGTTACAGAAGACAAAAAAAAAACTGTCCACAAATTGGATTCAATGAAATATGTTATTGATCACATTTTGACTTGTTATAGAACCAACACTCCAAACACATACAAAATGGTATGTATCCACGTGATGGATTACATCCCGCTCCCTGCCACAGAGAGCAGACCTGAGTCACAGCAGTGGAGCTATTCACTGATGTATATTACTAGAATACCCGCGAAATTAAGCGTTTTATTTTTTTAAGATTTTTAATTCATATTCTTTATGGTCTCTCTTTACGTCATGAGCTATCCGAATATCAAAAAATATTTGGACTAGGTCGAGGCTAGGTGATTCGCTGTTACAATGTGTAATTAATAATAATTTATAAATCAAATGAATTAGTTTATAATAGATCATGTAATATATTAACTGACCCGCGCTAGCGAACAGTATGGTGGTGTCGAGGTCCCCGATGATGGCGGCGATGGTCGCGGCCGCGTCGATGCAGGCCTGCGTGCCGCGCGAGCCCGCCTGCAGCGCCGACAGCACCGCGATCACCTGCGGACGGGTATGATAACCGATAAATATAAAAATCGGCCTTGATTTATAGTTAACAAGAGAAACTAATTAAGCACTGCACGAATTTCAAAATTTTGCTGGGTTGGTTGTTGCGTTTCTTCCCAGGCGGGGCATGTCTTAAATCACACTCGGCGTTCACAAAGCGGTTCTCAGCCTGATATTCATCAGTTTCTTTTTTTTTAGTTAACTTCTTGTAGAAAGTGATCGTGTATGACCAATTTTGCCAAAGGAAGCGATAAGTTCTTATGTATTTCCTTCCTACCTTCTCATTAACAATTTTGGCGGCGTCTGCGACGGCGCGCTGGTTGTTGGGGATGGCGGACAGGCGACAGTGTCCGCCTGCCTTTATTAGTTCGGATACGCCTTCGCCGAGCTCTACTACTGCCACGCGGATTCTGAGGGAAAAATATAAATATTTATATTTTTTTGTTAAACCGGATAACCGATACCATAAATTCGGTTTTTTATTTTGTTGTGATAATAGCGAGAGGTTTGCTTCACCCATAGATTTATGCTAAACACTTTTTTGAGTAAATAATGGAGCAGTGCGCTTGAAACTACACGTATTAATTATGTTTGTTTTTAAGGTAAACGTAACCTTCAACTGTCAGTAACGAAACACAATAGATTTTTAATTGTTATCGGTATTTAAAAGCCCGATTGACATTTGATGGAATGTTATCATAGTTACTAAAATTATTTGTCCTTTTATAGGATTTGCCGCGTCTAGTTTTCCAAAATCTTTGAATATTGTCCATAAATAAATAATGTCAGTGACGCTCTTTTCTTTTAACCCCGTATATAAACTCAATGTTCTGTAAAAGTAGTTCAGTATGTTTACACGACTGCCCAAAAAGGAGTGTAATGTTTTCAGGGTTCATGTATGTATATGAGTTTCTTTATTTCAATCAGTGTGCATACCTGTTCGCGACATCGCCGTTGGGTGTGGTGGCGGAGGCGCCGACGCTGTCCTGCGCAAGCTGTTCGTACTTCTGGCACATCTCGTTACCGAGCTGCACCAGGCGGCTAGCGTCTGTGGCTGACTTCGCTGTCTGTGGGACAAGATTATGGTTAAACTTGAAGGATGAAACTGGAGCATCTGAAGAAGTTCAGTTCTAGCAACTGCTTAAGGAATAAAGTCTGCCTGTGGTCTTGTTCACTGTATTAATAAATAAGTTGAATAGGAAATCGTTTTGAGTAAAACTAGTAAGGATGAAACATATTTTTAGTAAACTGTAAAGATTGGATGATAAATATAACAAAGCAAACATACCAATCATATAAGACCGTTCACGACAGATTTAGTCAGGTATGTTGTAGGAATTGGAAGTGCTTAAATACTAATAGGTATTTAAGCACAACAAATTACACTTTTCAGAAGTAGTTCTGTCAAGTGTTATCTAATATTGTCGCGTAAGATCTTTCGAGACAACAGGAACATAATTGAAATCCAAAAACAAGGCAGTAGTAGAGTTTCATACTATTATAATAAGGAATTCCAGCGATGTAATGTTTAAATAATGTTACCATGTCTGTAGCCAGTCTGGAGATCTCCTTGGCAGCGCCGACCATCCGGGTCTGGTAGTCTACGAACGAATCCGTCTCATCGTACGTTCCGATAAGTGACATTCTGTAACAAAGATATAAAATATGTTTAAACACATTGTAATACGTATAATTATAGGGGGAATATGCATGTATTTTTTTAATAGTTTTATTCGGTAGTGTACATCGCCAAATAATAGTTTTAAAAAAAAATCGACACCAAAAAAGCAATGTAAAGTACTTCAAAAAATGTTAAAAATATACAAACGAGCCGGGCTATTTAAACGCCCTCCATTTGGCGTGCTGGGTGTGATGACGTGATAGTCTATGACAACAAACAAACAAGTGTCAAGTCAATGTCAAACACTCCTACAAAACCCATTGACATTTTGATTGTTGTCATAGACTGTTACGTCACATCAGCTCTGACCAATAGCGTCGCTTGTCAAGTATTTGAACTTCCCACAGTTAATGACATTAAAAAAAAAAAAAATTCGCTCAAAAAGAAATATTACCTATTCATAAATATTGATGGAGGCATAATTCTGAAGTAAAATAGTTTATAAAAAAACAATACTTTACCCTTATTTGAATCACATGCATATTCTCTATTATAAGTATTACAGACGGATATCGAATTACCAGTATTCAAAAATGTTTGTAACTTTCACAGATGGAAGTCACCCAAAAACAAATAAACAGACGCAGATCGTAGGACATGACCTATATAGCGCGCGCAAACTTCTTGCTAATTCACTACATGGCGCGGTTAGGGATGCCAAACATTGTTGGCTGTAAACAAACATGGCTTGTAAACAATCAATTTCTTTTGTTTCTATGACGATAGACGAGGACGTTTTTACGCCTAAAATATTTAAAGGATTAAAACTTATCGATTAATATGATCTGTCCTATAGATTGTTATTCCAGATCTATGTATTTATATATGTGAGATTTATGTCCGTTAACTCGTGCAGGAGATAAGGGATTCTTTTTAGTTATATTAGTCACTTTTTAAACGTTGCCGGAACATTAGTCAATCGTCACAACCGAGTTACCACACTACTCTGAAATCGCCAACGCCTTTATCAAGCAAGGTGATGAAATCTCATTTCCTCTGAGCGAGTAGTGGCCTTTGGTCTGAAGATGGGCTTCACAGGCTAAAAGTCTGTAGTATTACATCTACCATCCCTAATTCTAGATAAATATACGAAGCATGTAGGCCTAACCTTGAGTTGCGACTTCAAAGCGAGTTAACGTTAAAACGGTTAAAATAAAGTTTACGATGTCTGTTCAGTAACGTGGTCGCCAGTCACGCGACATTGACAGTAACACTAGAGTTTATTTACCGGGGAATTAGATAGAATTCTGCGTTTTATCGCCTATTCCATCAATATATTATTTGTGATGATGTAGGAAGGTTGACGAAACAAAAGCATTCCTGCCCACCCCCATGTGAAAAATTTTCCAAATTTTTTGATGATATTTTCCGATTACTATGTATTTTTATTCCTTGATATTAAAGGTTGACGTTGGCATCATTTCATATAAATCCGTTCAGCCGTTTCAGCGTGAAAGGGTAACAAATAAACAAACTCACTTTCGCATTTATAATATTAGTTAGGATGTAACTGTGGTCATTTTTTCGAATTCGAAGTGAAATTAATAGGATACCATATGAATAATAAATTATAACCATGATATAATGATGATCTTATCATATTATATTCATAGTAATTTATTGGTCAGGGAATCTTACAAGTCACATTCTCACATCGAAATCAATATATCTATTAAGTTTTATATCGGACATCTAAATCAGAGGGTCAAATGGTATGACGATATCCACATAAATAAATAACTCTTACTTCAATGTATCCATGTTTTAAGCTCCAGAAATGGTAAAAATATAATCACAACACTAATACACAAGGAAGCTCAAAATATGATGGTCTAAAAGACTACAATCTCAATCATTTACTTTAAAAAACACGATAAATACATCACTTTAATTTTAAAAGTAAAAAAAATGTTAACCACAAAAAATCCTCACTCATAAATACAGATTCACACTTGACACTAAATTACTTCACTAACTAAAAACAGAACGATTTAGTCGCATTTAACTGGCCACGATCTCAACGAGCGACCTAACTCAACTGACCGTTATAGTAAACAAGCCTTGCGTATGCGCTTACGTAGGCATATCTATAATCTAGATATAGGGCGTCTAGACTGATTGAAAGACATACAATCGGAAAGTCTGTGATCTGTAAATCTGCTGTCATCTGCCTAGCCTAGTTTGAGTTATGGTTTAGTAGTCAGAAACCCGAAAGTCTGACAACCAGTCTTACCAAGGGGTATCGTGTTACCCAGTTACAGGGTTGTGGGAGTCAGATAGGCATTTGCTCCATGTAAAATACTGGTATTCAGTTGGCCACTTGGCCAGGGACAGTTGAAATTTATATCATACTAGCTTTTGTCCGCGGCTTCGCCCGCTTGGATGTCGGATATCATCCCACGGGAATGTACTACCTAACAAATGCTGGGTTTCCTATACAAACTTTCATCCCCTATAGGATTATTTTTGAAACAAAAAGTATGCCTATGTCCTTCCCCAGGATGCCATCTATCTTTTTGACAAATTTCGTCGAAATCCGTTCAGTGGTTTAGGCATGAAAATGTAACATACAGACAGACAGAGTTACTTTCGAATTTATAATATAAGTATGGAAGTATGGATGACGTCACATCACTAACTATAGACAAAAATAATACCATCTTCAGTTAGATCATCGACAACCAAAGAGTTGGAGCGACGCCAAATGCAACTCTTATTGAACCAGAGACTACTTAAGAAATTAGCGAGCCATAATTAATTTATCAATTAATCTCTGACAGTTGGAGATCAAAAGTGGGCTGAAGTGGGGATAAAGGAAGGAATAATGAATAATTGGAGGAATTTGATGTACGTTATCACAATTAATAATCAAGACGCCTGAATTATTTGAAGGGGGTTATTTTAGAAAACAGTACTGTCGCATGTTTTCATGACATTTTATTTCCAATATGAATTGGTTTTTGAAGAATTAATTATTTTATTGGACTAGCGACGTTATACCGTACGGTAATATTAGTTTAGTGTCCGGATTGGAGTATATTTTTCACAAATAGTAATTTTTTGTGGAGGTAAAAAAATACTAAGAAGTAACAAAGTTTTGACCCCAAATTTTTTACTTTAATGCGTCATATTAGACATAAATAAACATATTTTCTTTCTAAATTATCTCATGGCCCGTTGCGAATTAACTCTAGTATATATTCCTTTCAAGGAATGTGCTGGATGCGAGAAGCACAGAACCGGTCGAAGTGACGGTGCTTGGGGGGGGCCTATGTCCAGCAGTGGACATCTCTCGGCTGGAATTATGATGATGGTGACGGAATGCATCGAATTACCAGTCACCTTTAAGGTAACTACTTTTCTATCATTGAGCCAGAACTATAAAATAATTTACAAAAAATACTGGTGTCCCTGAAAATCTCCATCACACAGAATCTAAAGCCTACACAGCAAGCTCTCGGTACATGTGGGTCGTTGAGCGCATCTTAAAATAGCGCACGTCATTGCGCTATATCTGTACTACAGCTGAGCGGTTAAGGCCATCTGATACATCAGTATTTATAATAACATCACGCCTGTATTCCCCGAAGAGGAAGGTAGAGGTTCAGGTAATTTCGCCAGTTATGGTTGAGGAGTGCGTGACATCAGGCCGGGCTCTGCTTTATTAAAAACTAGCTGATGCCCGCGTCTTCGCCAGCTTGACAAATTATATACTAAAACCTTCTTCGAGAACCACTATCCATTGGTGAAGACAGGATGAAAATCGGTGCAGTCGTTTTTGAGTTTATCGCGAACAGATAGACAGACAGACAGACGCCGTGGAGGACTTTGTTTTATAATATGTAGTGATATCATACGGCTAGAGTGATATGATAGCCGACACCAACATAGTTGGGTAAAGCCCAACTATGTTGGTGTCGGCTTCCAGTCTAACCGGATGCATCTGAATACCAGTATTTTACATGGAGCGACTGCCTATGTGACTTCCACAACCCAGTTACTGGATACCACGCGGTAAGACTGTTTGTCAGGCTTCTGGCTACCCGTAACGACTGTCATAGATGTACGAATGACAGCCGAGACCATCGGCATATCGTGCTATCCGACTCTCGGAGGGGATTCGGTATATGGCTTTTATTTAGCCATGAGCCCCTTTGTGTGGGTGAAATGATGTCATAGTGATAATGACAACGGCTTAACATGCTTTTCGGTTTCATACTTCATCTATCCCGTTTATTACAAGTAACCGTTTATGTAATAGAACACATATATACATACATAAACGCCTTCTTCCTATGGCGGTGGCAGAAACAACAGAACGTCACCGACCACGATCTTTACATACTCGAATCCTTTCGCCTCGTTCATACATCTGGTCATACAGTACGCCCGGTTGCGAGTACTACGCACTTGAGCTTTTTGAAGAACATCACCAATAAGGTCAGTATGTCCTCGTAGGGCGTCCCTCCCGGCGTGTCCAGTTCCATCTGCCTGTACTACGATAGTGTTACTCAGTATGTGCCACCCACCTGTGCTCCGTGAGGCGCGCGATGGCCCGCTGCAGCGTGTCCAGCAGCGGGCCCACGGCGCCGCGCGCCGCGCTGAGCTCGCGCACGCGCGCCTGCAGCTCGCCCAGCGCGCCGCGGCACTGCGCCGTCTGCGCCGACACCGCGCCGTGCGTGTTCACTGCCTGTGAGACGATAAAAAAAATCCTATTACAGTGCCTTTTGAATTTGTAAGGGGTCGGTCAGGCACAAAGGTGAAGCTAGTTGCCTATTCCAAAGCGCAGTAGGTACCTATGAAGACACGTAGATTCATCATAATAGCTACTGACCCTAGGGTTGCCGGCCGCAGCCTTGGCGAACAGCACGAGCTGCGCGTGCGTCTCCAGCACCGTGCGCGCGTGCTCCAGCAGCGCGGCCTGCGTGCCCGACTCCGTGATGTTGGACGCGGCGCCGATGGCGCCCGACACCAGCGGCTCGGCGTACGACACCTGCGGGAGGAGCGGCCATCGGTTACAAGTTATAAATAAAAATAAAAGACTATTATTTGGACTTATTATGCGCATTATCATCGTCATATTAGCCAGAAACTATTCAATGCTGAAGGACTGTTTTTTTTTAAAGAATTCTCGTAAGGTTCGATCAACCGCTAAATGATGACAAACTTTAAATGCAAAAAATGAACATTTTAATTATATAACTGACCAGCTGTATGACAGCGTGTCCCAGGTTCTCGGCCTCCCCGTTGGCGGCGATGTGCAGCGGCTCCAGTCGCTCCAGCATCTCTGTCGCGCTGTTCTCTATCTGTTCCGAGTAGCCTGGTGGGAGAGAGAGAGAAATTATTTTATTGACTTTTCTCCTTCGATAATATTATTCCAGTTAAATGAACCTCCTTAACGTGAATTCTGAATCTTAGATAAATATCATGTTTTGGTAATACAAATTCAATAATATTATGTACAAATTCAAATTCTATTGCAACTAAAAAAATTCAAGTATCTTTTAAATGTTATTTAAAAATCTACATTCCAAAATAATTAACATCCCATTGCATTGCAACTTACCCAACTGGGTAAATTATTTAAGATTCGGAATTCGAGTTGGACATTAGACATCTATTTGTTGACATACGATTTGAGTGGAAACGCCGGGAGGGACACCTCAGGAGGACATATAGTGACCTTATTGGTGATGTTCTTCAAAGAGGGCAGGTGCGAAGTACTCGCAACCGGCGTGCGTGTATGACCAGATGTATGAACGTAAACAATTAACGCAAAAGGAGTATGGCTGAGTCCTGAGTGACGGCGCACCGCGCAGGCGGATTGCGGAGCGGATTTATCAGACTGATGTCTAGTGGGCGTCCTGAGTGACGATTGCTATGGCACTACCGTTGCCATAGCAACGAACCGAAAGACATTGTAATAACGTCCTGTCAGAATATTAATCAACGATTAATTTGTGTTTTTGAGTGCATTTTCCAATAAAAAGTGAAACTTGGTTCTTTCGAATGATACTCATTGTATTGTGTAGTGTATGGATAACATAGTAATTAATGAGGATTATGAATTTGATTTTTCGATCTCTTACATATATGTTCATACAAAGTTATCGCGGCATTTATAATGAGAAACGTCACGTCGCCCGCCCGCACTCCGGACAAGTTCGAACATCTCGAACATTTGTTATATCCGCCGTTCATTTCGCCTGCACGGTGCACCGTCACTCAGGACTCAACCTATGTCAGGAAAGTAGCAGATGGCGTTCTGTAGTTTCTACCTACCCCCATGGGAAGAAGGCGTGAGATGATGTATGTGTATGTATGTAAATCCCCCTTTTTGCTGAATGTTTGAGGAGGGATGTCTCCTTGGGAAAGGATATTGTTTGTCTAAAATAAATACATGGTGTACTATTGTATTATGTTACCTTGCAGCGAGTTGTTCTTCCTGGGATACAGTTCCTGTCCCACCGCTTGCATGGCGGCCTGGTCCAGCTCTCTCAGCTGTTTGTTGAGTGTCTCCACCGCGGCCGAACATTCTCGTTGACCGGGGGCTTTTTCTCTGCAAGAGGGAGTTAAATTAGTATGGCCATTTAAAATAACAAGGTTTGTTCAACGATCAGTGCTCTGAATGCGTAACACATTAGGAAAGAAAAAAAGACACACAAAAACAAAAGTATAACAAGATAGATCCTTTTAATTTTGTCAATTCAACAATATTCATTGCATTATTTTTGCTATTGAGTAAACGATGTGTTCAAATTCAAACATGACGCAATGTATTTCGATGTATTGTCAAATGAAAAGGATCGTCATTTGTTACGGTGTAGAGCACTTTTCATTTGACAGGCGAATGAGAAATCGTTTGATGCTAAGACAGAAGAAAGATATATATTTTTTTTGTAATATTTTTTTTTTCTATTATACGCGATAAATAGAAGACATTTCAAAATCCTGAGTATAGTATTGCATTTATAAGAGTAAATAAAAGATGTAACATAATTTAACCGACCCCGATGAACACATCGGGGTCGGTTAAATTATGGGGGTCAAATATGTTAAGGAAATGACCCCTTGAATATGTAGAACTTTTACAATGAGATCAAGTCGTAGATTTTGATGATATTGCATTTTCGATTATCTTGATCTAGACTCACTATAAGGCTGAGTCCTGAGTGATTGCGCACCGCGCAGGCGGAATGAATTGCGGATAAAACAAATGTTCGAGATGTTTGAACTTGTCCGGAGTGCGCATTCGCGGCGCATTTCACGGCGCATTTGACGTTTCTCATTATACATGCCGCGATAACTTTGTATGAACGTATATGAGATCGAAAAATCAAATTCATAATACTCATTAATTACTATGTTATCCACTATAACAATGAGTATCATTCGAAAGCACCAAGTTTCACTTTTTAATGGAAAAATGCACTCGAAAACACGAATTAATCGTTGATTAATATTCTGACAGGACGTTATTAAAATGGCACATCTTTGGGTTCGTTGCTATGGCAACGGTAGTGCCATAGCAACAAACTACGGCGGTGCGCCGTCACTCAGGACGCCCACTAGACATCAGTCTGATAAATCCGCTCCGCAATCCACCTGCGCGGTGCGCCGTCACTCAGGACTCAGCCTTAGACACAATATTTTACCGAACACACTCACTTGATGTTAGTGACGAGCGCCTTGATGCTGTCGGAGACCGTCTTGCTGTGCTGCGCCAGCTGCTGCCAGTGCGCGCGCTCGGCCGGCGACACGCCCAGCGAGCGGGCCGACTCCAGCATGGAGCACGAACCGGATATTATGTTTCTGCGGACAAGATAGTGGTTTAGATAGGCTCAGATCTCTTATTAAACGCTGCATTGAACGTCTCCAATACATTCCCATTGCAAGCACCTTATCGCGGCTTACGAAACAGCTGTATGGGAACGATAACTTTTTTAGGAGACTTCATCCTTACGATATACATATATAATCAGCGCCTATAACGTCCCCACTGCTGGGACACAAGCCTCCTCTCTGTGAGAGGGAGCGGCCCGTAACCCACCGCGCGGGCCCAGTGCTGGTTGGTAGATGTCACACGTCTTTGAATTTTTGGTTCTAAGACATTCCGGTTTCCTTACGATGTTTTCCTTCACAGACTTTTACGAGATAGATTTCGAGAAATAGGATATTTGTTTTATAAAATTCCATAAGTAATTCACATAATCTTTACTAGATTACAAACTGACTGTGTGTGGTTTGTTTAATTTAATTATATGTGATTACATTATGTATGACTTGAAAAGTGAACTTTCTGATCTTTCTCTTTGCTAGAGACGTGAGAGTACACCTGTGTTTGCGCACACGCTTGTACACTATAATAATTATCTCCTGCGTAGTCTGCTAAATTGGCCACAGTGACAGAAATGCGGCCTGGAGGATGTTATTCCTGTATTATTTGAGCCGAAACTGACCTGCCACAGTCCAGTATGGCCTCCTGGTTGTTCCTGGCCTGCGGTGATATCTTGGCGGGGATGGACGCGAACTCGGGCGAGTCCGCGAACTGGCACAGGCTGCGCACGGCGTCCTGCAGCGGGCCCGTCGCGTGCGCGCAGCGGGCGCGGTTGGCCTGCGGGACGAGGTGGACAATATCGAATTGGTGATTGTGTGGACTAATATAGGAGTCTGAAATCAAAATTGTTCTACGGCCACACGAAAATATCATAAAACTAGCAGCGCACCACCGTTTCACTCACATAAGTCTCGATCTCGTGGGAATATCGGGATAAAAAGTATCCCATGTGAAGTATCCAGGTTATAAACTATCTGTTTGCCAAATTTCATCCAAATCCGTTCTATAGCTTTTGTGTGAAAGAGTAACAAACATGATATCAAAGCTAGTTTTAATGTTCGCAAGGTTAAAGCTGGCTTCTAAAACGCCCGCTTTTCACCACTTGTTACAGTTGAGCTGGTTAGAAGAAGTGTAATAAACAACTGAAACACGTTTTTTTTAAGTAACTCCTTATAACATCAGCTATATGCCAGTGAAACTTCTGTCGAAATCGGTCCAGCCGTTTCGGAGATGGGCTGGAATGATTAGTATGATAAGCCAAGTCACATGTTCCTCACCTCGCTGTAGTCCGTGTCGAGCGCCTTGATCTCCTTGACGAGCGCGGCGGTGGAGTTGGCCACGTCCTTGGCGGCCTGCACGAAGTGTCGCTTGGCGCCCGGCGCGGCCGAGCGGCCCGACGCCACGCGGCACGCGTTGCACAGCGCAGACGTGTGCTTGGCCACCACCGTGGCCGCCGACAGCACCTGCGGGCCGAGCGACCGTTAGGCCTCGTGTGCGGACACGCGGGCGGGGCCCGGCCTGCGGCCACAAGGGGACTGACTCGAATAAACGGACGCCCCGCGTGTGACGCGGCGATTCCAACCGCGGGCTCCGCCGCAAAAAACGCTCCATTTCAAGCCAATGCGTGTAAAATCGCTTCTTCGTAAACGCACTCATACAACGTCATATGTTTGAATTCAGTGCGGGCCGCGTCTCCGTAAATGAAGCCTTAGAAAGTCAAAAAGTTGAGTAATGTATGGAATTTCTATTCATCGAGATTGTGATTGTATTACGTAATAACACTACAATGTCTCTTGTGCTTTACATAGTTTCTTGTTTAGTCATTTTTTTCATTTCTCGTCTTCTATTTTCTGTTTTTTATACTGTATAACGCGTAAGTGTTCAACATAACTGAATAATACTGAACACTTATCTTAGATCAATGTATCTCGTGTCATCCTACGATTGTGTGGATGTCCTCACCGGGAGCCCTCTGCGCGCCTTGTTGTGCTTACCTGTTGCTGGTTGCTGCTGGCGTCGCCCAGCGCGCGACACGCCTGCTCGATGGCCACGGCGGCGCGCGCGAACTGCGCCTGGTCCACCAGGCCCGGCCGCCCGGCCACGCTGGTCTCGTCCGACACGGCCACCTGCGCGGAGCCAATTATATTTTATTATTTGTTTCTAGCTAGGTATCAGTTACAAAATACCGATTCTCTTGTTCACTGAGCAAACTAAAATTGCAGTACTGCAATCTTTTACTAACAGGCAGAGCGAGAAAAGAACAGCAACGCTTTAGAGCTATCAAAAACATTGTGAACTTCAGCGTGTTTTTAATCAACATGTTTGACATATTATTTTAATAATTTAAAATTGTAGTTCAACAAAAAAAATTTCATAGTATTTACTTCAGTCTTTCGCGTTTTATCGGAGAGGTATTGTCATACAACACAAAGAATCTGGAGGATTGACAGTCTCACTAAATATCTAGGTAGGAACAGTCTTATATCAGTCGGTATACTCACCAAATAAGCCGCTTGAGCCGTACACTCCACCAGCCCTTGCACAGCATTAGCGACCGTCCCGACGGCGCGACTGAACTGCTCCACCTCGCTGCGTTTGACGGAGCTCGCCATTGAGGACATGCCCTCGCCTGGGGAAGAGAGCAAATAAAATCAAAATCAAAAGTCATTTATTAAAACTAGGCTGAGAATCAGCACTCTGCGAACGTCAAAATGACATAAGACAACAAATCGCTTAGTGCGCATCGTAGACAAGTGAGCTATAGATTAGTTTTGGGTTGAACATACAAGAGGCACTTCAAATAATGGTTGAATGTCCCAACACCTCAAAATAACATTTAGTACCGCTTGTTTTGTAACGAATCTCAAACTGACAAGTGAGTGAGCGTGGTGAGGAACGTCGTGTTGTTCAAACCCGTGTCTACTGTTCATAGTTTGTTGCGCGCACTCTATTATATAATAATATCTCTATACAGTCTCTTTATAAAGCTCATCATGTCATATTTTACGCTAGTTAAGTTTTTTTTACGCTCGTTAAGTTTTTTATTACGCTCGATAAGTTTGTTTTACGCACGATAAGTTTTTTTTACGCTCGATAAGTTTTTTTTTGTACTTACTCAAGCTCTTGCTCTGCTCCACGACGCAGTCGAGACACGCGAAGTATCCCAACTCAGTGAGTGGTTGTGTGGGGCTGTTGAGTAACGGCCGCGTGCACTCGATGCTGCGGATGGCGGCGTTGCATTCCTTCTGCCCTGGAGCTGCCTCGGTGCACACGTCCACCTGGTGGATACAAGAGATTAATCAAGATATTGAAAACCACTTTGCACTGAATGGCAAATTTCGTTATATTGATAGTAATTCAATTTCTGTCCGCACGGTTATAATGTGAAAATGTAAAGCACCATGTAGCGGTCAGCATTATGCGCCATGGCTAAATGGCTTATGTTCTATTTAATATTTTCAAAAGCTCCGCTGCGAAGCAAGTCTGGGTTCAGCTAGTTCATAATACAGAAGGTATAAATAATCAAGAAGGAATATAAATACTCACAAGTCTGTTGATGCTATCGGTGACGGCGCGGGCTGCGGCCGCTAACTGGTTCTTAGCGTTAGGACGAGTTAGATCCTAAAATAAAGAAAATATAATGAATATATTTATAGAAGAGTGTACACACAAGTATATATTATGTTATGAAGTCTTAAACGCTTCAAAGTGAACACTAAAGTATTTGCGCGTTGATGTTATGTTATACTCACAACTCACAATGACAATTATTATTGCATTTATTATTTTCTTTAGAGAAAATCGTTGCTGAATCTCACCAAGAATCTACATATTTTTTCCCAAAATTTTACATAAAAGTAGGATTATACACACGGCTACACATCAAGCTATACATTTCCAGTTTATGCTGATCTCGCATTGTATAGGATTTCCGTACAATGTGAGGTCAGCTTATACTGGAAATGCAAAACTTGATATATAGCCGTGTGTACATAAGGCCTGGGAATATGATTATTTAAATTATCTTACCTGGCTGACAGATTTGGCAGTGCCCAGCAGTTTGGACGAGTTCACTGTCACGCTCTTCATAGAGCTCACCATCAGTGTTTGAGCGTCACGATCCTGTCAACAAGAGAACACACAACATTAGCTCTAAAACTTTGGAAATCAAGCTAACAGCTGCATCTGGTTAGACTGGAAGCCGACCCAGAAAATGCTAGGCTGATGATGATGATGGCTTCGAGTCTCTCCTACCTCTGTGTGTCCTGCCATCTCCATACTGACGCCCAGCAGTCTGTTGAAGGCGTCTCCGAAGTGTTCGCTGGTCGAAGCCAGGGCGGCAGGACGCTCCACGTTCTGGACTACTTCTGATGAGGCGGTGTTCAGGCCTACGGCTGCTGCGTTTAGCTCGGTTTGTAGTTCGCTAAGAGACAAATGCCAAGATTAGAATAGAAAGTAGAACAGGAACTAAGTTCTGATAACACGGTGAGATCAATCTGCACAAAAAATAGGTCTGACTGAAACAGGAAACGATCTGACTTTTAAGGTTCAACACTTTGCTTTTAAAAGTAATCGTTCCGGCCATCGAAGTTTCTATGTTTGTAAATCGTTGCCCCACACTAGGAATTTCTTCCTGTATCGTGGGTGCCACGATACAGGAAGAAATTCCTAGTGTGGGGCAACGTTTTATAAAAAATAAAAATATAAGCCCTAACAATCACACACGGTACGGATTTTGGTCGGATCAGACAGATTTGAAGCAACGTTATCACAAATGAAAAAAAAAAACTTGTCAGAATGACAGTTGCTATACTGTGTTCAACTGTTCATTCTGAAGCACCTCTTGTGTAATTGAGATAGTTTATATTCTTAGTTTTTATTTGTCCTATGAGTACAAAAAAAAAACCGGCCAAGTGCGAGTCGGACTCGCGCACGAAGGGTTCCGTACCATTATCTATAAAAACGGCAAAAAGTCACGTTTGTTGTATGGGTGCCCTTAGATATTTATTTTATTATGTTGTTAAGTAGGTGTTGATAAAGCGGCAACAGAAATACATCATCCGTGAAAATTTCAACTGTCTAACTATCACGGTTCATGAGATACAGCCTGGTGTCAGACGGACAGACAGACGGACGGAACCCTAAAAAGACACTTGCTAAAACCGTGTGTAACGTCTATGGTATCTTCTCTATACATAATATGATTTTGTGAAGCCTACCGTTGAATATAACATGTGACATACCCATAGCTCCTGTCGGAGGGCGGGAACTCGTTCATGTTGAGAATGTTGAGCGTCTCGTTGATGTTCTCCATGGCCACGTCCAGCTCCGTGTGCGAGGGGATCGCTTCTAGCGTTGATTCTAAGCCCTGCAGAACAAAACAACAATTGGAATATGGAGTAAAGCACTGTTCAAATTTGACAAATACATTTCATTTTATAACTAATAATATTATAGCTAACCTGTGATATATCCTTAGCGATGCTCATGATGGAGGAGGTGTCCACAGTCTCCGAGGTGGTCAGGTATCTCTTCACGTGTTCCACCAGCGTCTGTGACGAGTAGAGGACTTGACGACCTGAGTTGATCACCCTGTAGAAAGAGATGGAATAAGTTTAGATTAGAGAAAAATATATTAATGATTCAACTTAGATGAGGAAAGAAATGACAGATGGATTCACTCACATCGGTGAAGGAAAACATCGTGAGTCAACCAGGACTTATAGTTAACTAGCTGCGCCCCGCGGAAGTCTCAATCCCGTGGGAATATCGGGAAAAAAATATCCTACGTCCTATTCCAGGTTTCGGTCTACCCCTGTGCCAAATTCATCCAAATCCGTTCAGCCATTTTAGCGTAACAAACAAACAAACAAACTTTGGCATTTATAATATTAGTTAGGATTAGGACTAGCCACCCGCCTGCTTCGTACGGTTTTTACCACTTGTCAAAACATCGAGATTTCTTAGTTATATGTAATTTTATATTAACTTATTATATACATAAACATTCCGGAATAAATTCTCTAAACGATGGTGAAAACCTCATCAAAATCTGTTGCGTGGTTTAGAAGAACAACGCGGTCATACAAACACGAAAAGTGACTTTTAATTTATAATATGTATAGTCTGAAATCGTCGACCAGTCAATGTTCGACTTATTTCTATGAGAAGAGGCGTTTGCCCTGGAGTGGCACATAACAGGCTAGCACTACAGACGCTCACCTGTCCCGCCGGGGCAGCTCGTCGTGCAGCGCGGCCGAGGCCCGCAGGCCCGTGCTGAAGTCCTTGAGCGCCTGCGCCAGCTCGCCCGCAGCGCGCCCGCATGCGGCCGGCTCGCCCAGGCGCGCGCCCGACACCAGCTGCGCCGTGTGCGACGCGGCCGAGCGGGACGACGACTTCATCGTTGACGACGCCCATTCGGCCTGGGGGGGGGGGGAAAAGTAAAAGAATAACAATAAAATACAATTCGTTTATTTTCAAACTAGGTATATAATAATAATAATGTTGTAATGACATGTGGGATGTGGACTCTGCGATCATTTTGCCGATAGTCGTATCAACCCATGGCTTAATTGCCAAGAGTCTCGACCATCACCTACGGAGGCTCTCGTTGGGCAGCTGGGTCAAGGGCCTGATTCAGAAAGCGGTACTCCTGGACACGGCCCGTATCGTTAGGAGGTTCCTCTCTCTGGAGTCCTGACCGCCGGTAGCTTGGACCCTGTTCCCGATACCGGTGGGCTACATTTTTTATATTTTTAAATGTTTTTATATTCTAATATTAAAAAATATAATTTATATGTATATAATTAAATAAAGGAAATAATGATGTAATGAAAAGATGATCATTCCTAGATATATATAAAATGGATAAATAAATATGGCTTACAGTTTGTCCAGGCAGAGGTCTCAGTTCGAACGCTCTAGCAGCTTCCTCTAACTCATCAAGTTCAGCTTGTAAAGATTTGATGATTTCTGCCGCCGCGTCCAGTTCCAGGCCCTTGCAGGAGATGCGGGCGCGACCTACTGCTGACCTGTCGGGGATATGGTTTATTTAGATTACAGCTTCGTTCGACAAAGGTAAAGTCTTGGCGAGTCTCAAATGACATCTCACATGAATAAAATCGTATTCAAGGTTTTGTGTCTCGTATGGAAAAATGAACCCTTTGAACGGTGACAAACGTGTAACTAAGTTTTAAAACAGTAGAATTTTGGATTTATCATATTTTCGAATTTACCTGAGTTCGGCACAGCTGCTGGTGAACGTGTGCGTGGTGTCGGCAAGGTGCTTGGCCGTGGGACCGTCCACTACTGTGGGCAGAGCTCCGCGAGATGCCGCGATCACGTGACCGCTTGGCTAAAGGGCAAATCACATGGTTTAATTAGTGACAGAATAACTATTGCAATAACATAATGGAGTGGCGATAAATCATGAACTAATAATCAATTGCTTTTAGATCTGTCTCGCAGCACACTCACAATATAGCACTACACCTCATCACATGATCACCCAATCAATCTGCCTGCCTTTTCCCAACTATGTTGTTGGATACCAGTATTTTACATGGAGCGACTGCCTATCTGACCTCCACAACCCAGTAACTGGATAATACGATATCCCTTGGTAAGGCTGGCTGTCAGACTTTCGGGCTTCTGACGAATGCTCGCGAAGGAGCAGGCGGCACGCGTGAGGGAGAGGCACAGCCTGCGCTCTCACGCCCCTAACCGCCGCCGCTGGAGACACCCGGGCGTCGGGAATCCCAGGCGGATTGTCGGACACCATAGGCGCGGGCTTGCGGGGGGCGAGCGATGGGTAGCTCGCCGGCCGATAAGGGGCAGGCGCGGGTCAAAGAGATGTCAGCACACCTGACGGGGTCCGTTATGACCGATGCCTGCGGGAATGTCCGAAAGGGATACCGGGACCGGCGATGAAGGAACACGGGTGGGTTTTAGTCAGTAAAAGTCTGACACGCCCTTCCGCTCCGCCCAGAGCGGGAGAAGTCATATGATAATATCCCACCCTCCAAAAAAAAAAAAAAGGGGAGAGTACTTACAGGCCTGATGCTATGTTATGTATATGTTAAAACGTGACCAGCAACATTATTAAACACATTACCTGTAAGAAAGCCTCAGAAGCGGATATCAGATCAAGCTGAGCCGCCGCCTCTCCCGGCCTGACGCTGGACACCTTGACTGCGTCCACCACGCGGGGCAGTTGTTCTGTCAGGGTCTTGCACTCCTCGATCAAGGTTTCCTGGTGAGAAGGCACAAGATCAAATTAAAGAATTGATTATACAAATCATCACTTTTTGAACGTCAAAGGCTCCAAATAAAAAACCAAGGCAAAGCGCTGCGTACAATACAGTCAACCATGCCAAAACTACACCTCCGCTGTGTGCATACACACTCACACGCAAACATTTACAATCAAACTACACCTCACTAAGTGCACACATGTTTACGAAACCGGCCTCACGTCGCTGTTGACAGCGCTCTGTCTTGGTTTTTTATTTGGTCTGAGGTTAAAGGTTATAAATTATAAAAGACGGCCCCGAAACGACGGGTAGAGAAAACAATCTGTTTTAGTTGGGAAAATATCCAGCAAGTTTTAAAATGTAGTATTCATGATTAATGATTTACAGCAAAATTGAACATCGCGACGAAACCTAAAGTTGAACAATGTGTGAAATTACTAAATACGTTTTCATCTATTATTATGTACAGACAACCGCACATTTGTGGTAACACTTGCACTACGAAAATGACCCTTACTGCTACGACATAAAGGCGCTATCAATGTCCAATTGTTAACACTGATGTGCGTGTGTCCGCACAATTTCTCTATTTATCATTCTAGCTGTTTTGTCCGCTTTGAGTGACGTTTCCCGTAGAACTAATATTAAAGATGTGTAGCGGCATCTATAACATCACATACGAACTACACAGCACACTGACGTCACGCAAAATCCTCCATCGCGCGAGCAGGGTTTACCGCGCGACTAACATATATACAACGTCCCGACATCAATCGTCGGGCAGTTGCCCGCCAGACACAACACCCGCCTGGTCGGAGGATCCTCCCTTTTCTATGGAGGATGAGTGAACTTTACACCCTGTTCCTCATACCTCTATAGATGAATGGAATAGATAAAAAAAAAAAACTGCTGAAAATAAAATGACATATAGGTACCTGTGTATATTTATTGGTGTTGAACTGGGTAGCGTTATGAGCTGAAGTGATGAGCTGCGTAGCGCTTGAAGCGGCTTGACGGGCGCTCTCCTGTACGAAACAATTGTTTTTTTTTTAATATTATGTATTAGAAAACTCATAATTATCATTCCAGTCTGTAAAAGCAAGATTTTTTTAACTTTATATATTTTTTTATTAAGTACCCAAAAGTTGACGTTAAGGCAACCTTATTAAAATGTATGAAACAGCTTGTTTTTTTAATAAAATATTTGTTTTTTCTATATTTAGTCAATGGTCTAGTAAGAAAAGTTGATGTAATGTACCTGTAATCGAGCGACTTGTGAGCCCACGATGTCCTGTCCTTGGGCATAGTCCACTGTGATGTAGCGCAGTTCCTCCGCAGCCTTACGGAGAGCCTCTTGCTTCTCTCGGTCCTGTACAAACATAACAACAGATATAATCATAGACAATAAAAAAAGAGAAGAAAACAAGTAAATAATACTTGGTTAAGATTTCGAATTTTCTAATAATCTTAAGGAGACCCCAATCAGTAGTTGTAAAAATATTTAGGTAATTGTTTAAATAAAGATCCAATAGCGGATATTATTAACAAGTATATCATAGATTTTTTTTATTTGTTACTCTATCATTTTTGATGATATATATTTACTGATTAATACTAACTGTCAAACAAGAAAATTGTGATAGGGGTAGTTAAAATTTGATGGTCTGGGGAAGGAATGATGGTTATTATAACCCCACCTGCGGCGCCGAGGCGCACAGTCGCGCCGCCTCCACCATGCGCGCCGTGGCGTCGGCCAGCAGCTTGGCCGCCGCCAGCAGCTTGCGCTGCGCGTCCGACGGCTGCGACTCGGCCTCCGTCTGCTCAGTACAGAACAATTCATATATTGATCAAAAAGAGTAGGTAACGCGTTGAAGTATTCGTTTTATTGCTAAGGAACTTCGTTCCTGACAGCGCTCGCCCGGTCCCTTCTCACGTATGATTTCAAACAAAAACAACGTCGGGCTGACAACGGAGTTAAAAAAAACAAAACAGAAAAGTAAAAAGCACTAGTGCGAAAAAGTAGCACTTTCCATACAATTTGGCTGCTTTGAAAACGCTATTTTCGAGCATATGAATTGTAATAGTAAAACACTACCAACTATAGTAAGACTTTATCGAGAAAATTATGCCTTTCAAATGATCCTTTCAACTACCCACCCACATAAAGCAATGGATACACGAGCACTTGAATCCTACTGAACCTTTTTGTGGAACAGAGTAGTGGAATCAACAGTTCAAAAGGTTATAATTTAGAAAGAAATTTTTTTTTTTACCGGAATTACGGCTCAACTTAGGAGAAGCCCAGGTTCAGCAGTGAACTGTGATGGCCTGAATTTTCTATATTAAAGTAGTAGTCACAGGCTTACCTTGATGTTAGTGATGAGGTGCGCAGTGGCCTGCCCCAGCAGCCTGGCATGGCGCACCATGTCGGCCGGGTCGCCGGCCGCGACCACTCGCTCACTGGCGCACATCACGCTTTCTACTGAACGTTCTGTTACTGTGGGCTGTTGGGCGCGGCGGTCTGTCCAACAAACGAATTCAAAATATTAAATATTCATAAATATATTCATTTATTCATTCACAGATACACAACGCACAGCCTAAACTGTTGCGTCTAGAAACATGAAAAGAGAATGACCGGACCCCGTATCGCTATTTGTTCGGCTGTAACCTAGGTTTCTAATGTTGATAATTCATGTTTTAAAATATAATGATTTTACACAGATTGTTTTTATTTTTTATGTGAATATTTTCGTTTTTGAATAATTTCTTTTTCTTGAGCAATAATAACATTTTAGTATAGTAATTGCGTCACATTAGTTAGGTGTTCACTATGGAGGACTCAGTTCGTCCGTGTATTAATTGTTCGGTTCTACTGCGGTATTTACGTTGGCAGTAGTTGAGAGAAGCTAGTGAAAATACCTACAATACTCTTCTTGGATTTCAACAACATCAGTAAGTCATATTAGAAGTAGTGGAACGGCAATAAAGCGGGTGGCTGCGCCATAATAATTATTATTAACTTCGTATCTATTCTTCCTATATGTTTAATGGCGTCGATATTGACACCGCGTTGGTACGGACGCCACATTTTCTCACCGTAATATAACTATAAATCGTTTGGAATATGATTGAAAAATAAAAAGTAACATAATATCGCTCCTGAATTATTCCCCGAAGGGTTAGTTAGAGGTGTGTAACCTCTTTTATCTGTTCTGTGTGTAGCAGCACCTACACCACATTTCGCCAGTTAAGTTTAGTCTCAATGTTCGATGTTCTGCTCCATGTGATTTCTCGAGTGTTAATCTACCTCTAAGTCTTTAGATAAACCTATAAAGCTGTCAGAATTGACGAGCATTGACAATGCAGCTTACGTCATTTTGATTCATTCGTATTTTGAATTTACCACCATACATTGTGACAAAAAGTCACTAAGAGATTCGATTCTGAACAAAGATTTTGAGACCTAATTACCGTGTAATGCGGAGAATTTTGATAAAATGGTAAATTACATTTGAAAGCCCTAAAATCATGCTTTAATTTAAACCATAAATCTTTTGGTCACTGCATGTTTCATACCGATACGAGGTTCCTTAGTCGCTTGGGCAATGTCCTTTTGCGCAAGACTTCCTTATACGATGAAAGTGAGAACTTAGTAAATATTTTTGAAAATTCTTCGTTGGAGGGCCTCTTAAGGGGTTAAACTCACTGTTTTAGGTTTCTTCAATCGAATCTTTACATAATTATTACCCAGCATTGTATATTATTGTATATTGTAGTTTTTTTTCAGAAACAAAAATGCTATTAATGTCCTGGTACTCACCCAGATCACAATGCGCCAATAATCGCTCCAACTCCTCGGTGACTCTATGCGCGGCCGCAGTCAGATGTTCAACACCTGCAAAGAAATTAAATTATTTATTTTGAACAATCACTGTTTCAGAAATCTGCGTTTGGTTAAACTGGAAGGCGACCGTAACATGTGATGAAAGTGTCAATAAACTATTTTCATGAGAATTAGTAACACATGTTTTTGTATTTAGAAGGTTTCAACAATATATCTCACCACTTTTTTCAACAATTATGGTTTGAATAAAATTATTGTGATTGAAAATCATCGACGAAAAGTGAGGTTATAAAGTTAACCTCAAATGTCAAATGAAAATTATCTTTAAGGTAGATTTAAAATTAGAATTTCGTGTTTAAGTATTCAAAGCACTCAATTTGTAAGTGGCACTACAAATTGCCATCCACGGGTACGTTTTCTGCTCCATTTGTTTACATTTTCGATTATACTTTAGGTACAGAGTATAGTTGTGAAAAGGCTCGGCATTTAATGTTGATGTCTTACCTGGGGCTGCACTCTCTGGTACAGTTCCACAAGCCTCCACCAGCCTCTCCACCGCTTGTGCCACTAGACGCGCAGCACTCGTCAGTTGTTCGCGACACGCTGCGTTGTGGAGTGTTGGCGCTACCACCTAGGAGATAAAAAAACATAATGTACCATCCCGCCTGTATTCCCCAAAGAGGTTATATCTAAGTCTCATGTAATAGAAGTCAGTCTATTGCGTTTGTCAAGACACAAATTCAGACTGCACTGCTAAATAGCATTCCTATTGGAAAAAACCAAAAGCGCGTTGTCTGACCAGCACTCATAGCATGAACACCGTAGAAACGGGTTTTGTCGACGGAAGAATAGACAAAATGACAGAAAAACAATCACAGTCTGTCATTTTGTCTATTCTTCGACATTCAAACAAAACGCTATTGTATTTTTTTGGGTTTCTTTATTGGGTGGGAAGCAAACCCAGGACCCCTCCGTCAGCATTCGCGCTATCGACCACTAGACCTAGTAAGCAGTCCTTTGCGAAAATATATTGTTACAAGTGTCATTAACCCACCTAAAAGGAGAAGGTTCTGTATTTAACCGGTATGTATGTATGTCCGTGATTTTCTCAAAATCTACTGAACCAATTGTTTTTACTTTTTAAACGCATTTTCTTTCTAACTTTAGTGCAGGCGAAAAGTTGGCTAGTCGCGAAAGCACAGTGCGTGGGAGCAGATTAGAACCGTATGTATGTATGTAGGCGAATTTCCTGAAAACGATTGAACCAATTTGAATGTTTTTCTTACCTTAGCACAAGCGACAAGCTGGCTGGTGGCTAGGGCGCAGTGCGTGGCGGCTGATATGATCGCGTTCTGTAGCGGTTGATCGTCGCGACACTGCGCGGCCACGTTCTTGGCTTTGAGGACCAGCGCCGCTGTTGTGTTGGCTACTGCCTTCGCTAGGGATAAGAGGATGTCCTGTGGGAGAGAGAGGTATTGTTAAAATTATTGTTTTAAAGCATTCACAAAGAGTCAGACAATTAAAAAGAAAGTTGAAGCTAGTTCCCCGTTCCTGGGCGAAGATTCCTATGGAGAAAAACGGGCAAGAAACTCTGTGAATTCTTCTTTGAATCAAGTTTTATTTCATTGGTTATGGTAACTTTGATTTCGTGCCAATTCTTCTTTGAATCAAGTTTTATTTCATTGGTTATGGTAACTTTGATTTCGTGCCAATTCTTCTTTGAATCAAGTTTTATTTCATTGGTTATGGTAACTTTGATTTCGTGCCAATTCTTCTTTGAATCAAGTTTTATTTCATTGGTTATGGTAACTTTGATTTCGTGCCAATTCTTCTTTCAATCAAGTTTTATTTCATTGGTTATTGTAACTTTGTTTTCGTGGCGATACCCCTTAAAAATAAGCGAGTAGGTTTGTTTGGTTTCAATTTATTCATAAACATGGTGGTACTGAGACACACGTTCACTGATCAGTCAAATGAAAAAAATCTTAAAAAGTGAACATGTATTTGAGGATTATTTTCCCCTTATAACAAAACGTGGACTAACGCTATGCCAATAATCAATTCCTGTACAAATCATTCATTAAATTACTAAGTACAAATTCCCTTTCTAATGTTGATATAGAAAATGTCCAGTCTTTAAACATTTTTCAGCCTTCAAACATGTCTGAAATATTACGATGAACTTTTATGAAATACATAAGCGTTCAGTACGTCGTGTTCGCATAAATAAAAACTGTCTCGCACGTAAAAATACTTTTGATGATACGTGTATCCGGCAATCATAACATGGCCGGTTTTATGAACTAACTTTACTCAAACGTTATTCATAATTTTTATTCAATAGCTGTCCCCCGCGGTTTAACCCGCGTAAGTCTCGATCCCGTAGGAGTATTGGGATAAAAAGTAATCCTAATCCTACGTCCCCAGGTCATGGTTTACCTGAGCGCCAAATTTCATCGAAATCCGGTCAGCAGTTTTAGCGTGGAAACGTTACAAACAAACAAACTCACTTTCGCATTTATATTATTAGTTTCGATTACGATGTATCATCTCTCTACATAATTATTATTTGATGCACGGCCCTTTTGCTCCGATTGGCTTATTTGACCATAATTTCATGTTCATTTTGTTTGTTTTTATTTTTTATTTAAGTATAGCCTTTATGGAGACAAATTATACCTTTCATGGTCATTTAACTTCGAGAATTGTATAATAATTGAAAAGTATTTTCTATCAATCGTAATTCCCCTTTCATTCCTGCCATACCCAACATGAACAATCACCCTAGTCAAGAATCTAGGCCGAACATTAGTCTCCACTCAGACATCGAGCTCACGACATACACGTTATAAAAACCAGACATCTGTCCGCTCAACTATCTAGGTCACGCGTTTATATTTATAACAACGCCATCTCTTGACAATGTGTGGAATTACTTCCTAACGTATCGAACGTGAAATGTGCTTGTATGGCGCTGCGTTAAGATAATATTGTTTAACTTAAATAATTATTTTTCTATAAGTTTTGGATGTTTGTGAATGCTATATTCTGTCCTATACATAATATAACATCACGCCTGTATTCCCTTAAAGGGAGAGCGGAGGTATACTACACCCACATTTCGCCAGTTATGTTTAAGTCCCATGTAATAGGGGGCGAGCCCATTGCCATTGTATAAATTATAATATTACTTCTTTAAGCTAAAATGCTTTGTACATTATTTAGCAAATTAAATCTCTAGCATGTTATGGAGTGAGTTATGACCATTTATAATCAATTTTTCATAGTTTACAATTGTTTATAGTTGGCCTGTAATTGTCCCACTGGGCAAAGAACTCTTCACATACAGAGAAGGCGTTTTGAAAATTTACGATTTTTTATTCCAGGTTTCCACAAAATATTCATTCACCAGCCTATATACAGCATGATGGTATTTCCGTCAATATACAGGGGGGGTAATTAGTTAGTTATTTTTGCTAAATACATTTACTTCCGACACAGTTAGTTATAAATAAAACAATTGTTTTTTTAAGCAAATGTATTAACCAAAAATAACCAACATGGCAGTGAAAGTTTAAACCACAACCGTACACTGAGGTGCAGAGAAATTGAACCAATATTTATATTTTTTTGACTTTGAAAGATTTGTTATGTTATTCTTGATTAATTTACGTCACTTATGATTAATAAATAATGTCATGAGATTCAATATAATGAGATTCAAATAGTCAAGTAAAATAAGAGGAAAAATAAACTTTGGATATCGGTACAATTTTTCTGCTCCCACTTGTATTAAAGTAAGTATAAAAATAACTACGTCGAGTGGCTGGCGAGTTCCGAGTGAGAAGATAGAATAAGACACTAGATTTTTGTTTCTCGAAAAAAAAAGGCATTATCACGATAAAAAATAATAAGTAATATAAAAGATCAGTCTTTAAATTTCTCTAAAAATTAAGTAACTTCAAAATAAAACAAAATAAGCTTTTAAGTAAATGATTTTGTTATTTTACTTTTATAATTAAAAAAGTCACTGTTGCCGTATCAATAAACTCGAATCTCGCCAAGCGTTTCAAAAATAAATGGCAAAAAATTAAATTAAAAATAAACCTCTGTTTTCATATAAAATGGCAATCTGTATGTTTGTACTTAGTTATGGCAATATTTTTTCCATGCATATGTGTAACTTTTTGCATTGTATAAACACATCATATTTATAAAATTGATACAAAATTACGCTGTTGCTTGTGGAATTTAAAGACAAAATCTACATATTTTAAAGAAGTCAATAACTGTTCTCAGGATAAATGAATTAAATTATTATTAAGCTTTTTTTCAAGTATTAGTAATATGCGACATGATTATTTAGAAATGCAAAAAGGACATAAAATATACAAAGACATCATTAACAGATTTAGTAAATGTACACACTGTCGATTAATCGCATTTTGTGATACAAGTTATCGACTCAAATGTTACTTAGGACTTTAGGTGTCGAATGAAACCTCAAATAATTTTATATTTTCGATTATTCGACAATGTGTACTAAAACTTAAAAAAAAACAACCAAATAATATTTACATGTAAAGAATTCAGAACCGAAATGAATAAGATATAAATTAGCTGCCGATATTAACAAAAAACAAATAAAAATTAGGATCGGCTCACATAGACATCCAATTTAATAAGTTAGCAGGTTAAGCCGACCCTTAGCTGCCAATTACCTTAATGCTTTGAATAAAAAAAAGAGAAAATAATAAAAAATAAAGACTAGATTAGTAAGCATTAAGATTATTGTTAACAAAAAATAAATGAACACAAAATTTAACGTAAATTGTGATAATAATGCTTCTTTACACAATGGTTCAAGATGAACGTACATATACATACATAAACTCACGCTCACTTTCCGTGGGGGTAGGCAGAAACGACAGAACGCCATCTGCTACGATCCTTACGTACTCCGAACGTACCTCCGTACTTATACGACAAACTAGAATATTACCAACTTTAGTAAATTCGTGGTATACAGTTATACCGCGATGTTTTTTGCCCATCCCGTGATGATGTTTGTTCGATCAATACCCATACATAAACTCACTCCTTGTAGCGTCCATGTACGGGAGGCAGATATTACTGAACGCCACCTGGCACGATTACGTGTTCCTAAAATGCCGGAACTACGCACATACGCACCAATAAGTATATCTTTCAAGGGTATAGGTAGTTTGTATGCATGCTAAATTTTAAGACGCCGTTCCATTGCAGCCTACGGCCACCCTAGTGACTGGTAAACAAAGAATAGCATAGCTAACGTGCGTAACCTCTCCGTGAACATCCTTTGCAGCAGTGGAACTGCGCCTTAAAGTCCAGCGTGAACCATTGTGTATAAAAGCTATATTGGGTTACTATAAACTCGCTTATGTCTCGGTGATGGCAATATTGTGATCATATATTTATTATGGCTCATAATTGGCAAGTAATGCCGATAGTTGAGATTCTTAATATGCTTGCGACTAACGGATCCGTGTTAGTCACGAAAAAGATTTCCCCGAAATGCTGGCTCAATGTGAAATAAAATATTTTGTAACTTTTGAATTACTACAGAAATAGAAAAAATAAAAAACTATTTTAAAACAGTTTTTGCCCGACCGACCCGGATCTGTTGCTCGCAAGTGTATTATAGTAAATCTACTCCTAATAATTCAACTTGCTGCAATTAGATTAGAATGTTTTTCTTATTAAAAACCTTCAAAATATTTTTATACACAGGATTAGATAAAAAAACAACAGATATTTGTTTTATAAATTCCGAAAATTGTGATGACTTTTTGACTAGCATTCAAATTGACTGTTATAAAACTAGTTAACTGACTTCAAAAAGGAGGAGGTTCCCAATTCATCGGCATCGCTTTATTATTACATCTCATAAGCGAGTATACCCTATACTTTCAACGTCATCTTCCACCTCAGTGCCCAGTTCCACAAAAGCCTACACAAAACTATAATACCTACTAACATTGAAGTTAGTGTATTATGTTAATACTTTACCGTTACCAACAATTGGTCTACCGAACTAAAGATTAAGTCAAACTAACTGATAGTTAGTACGTTAACTCTTTGTTGTGGAACCAGACGAAAGTATTATGATTCACATATTTTTACCCGACTACGATGGAGCCCAAGATGAGAGCAATGTTTTGTAAGATCCTGTATCCAAAGGGTGCAGACTATAACTCTATAACTAAGCCTGTTTGTCTGTTTGTCCTTGTTTTTTTTTATAGAATACCTGTTACTATCGCCTTTATCTTTGGAATTACCGGTCAGCCCTGATAAAAATTAACTTATTTTTTGTAAAAAAAAAGGTCTTGTAAGGACTTATTAAATTAATTTAAAAAAAAATGTAACAGGTGCCGATAGTCTACTTAAATTGATAGTCTACTATCAATTTTAAACGAGCGTAACTTGCCCCCTTAATTCATTGAGCTCCTTAAGTTCTGAGTTGAGCTCCACTATTACCGACAAATGCTTGCACTGACTGGACAGGTCCACTCAAATCGTTGTGGTTCTTTCCTCAAAAGACCATTTCAGACTCTAATCTACATGGTCCTCATACGGCCTTACCAAGATTATGTCTGGACTTTAAAAGAGACTGCGACCTCGTGAGTTTGTTTCGGCCTTTCTTCTCAGAGTAGTCAGATAGGAAACGCCGACCTCATCTATCTTGTTTTTAATATGACGTGTTAAAGTGATTCCAATATCCTATTTACAGAATAAACTATTTCATTTCATTTAATTTAAATCGTGGGAATCTCATATCAAGCTCGACCCGAAAATTATGTGAATCATATGCTCCCATTAACTGTATAACCTTACATAATAATAAAAAATGTCATAGTGCAGTCTTTTCCCTTACTCAATTGTCTTTATAATTTTGATTATTATCTTTCATCCAACAAGAAAACGTGAAAATAAAGGAAAATGACGATTTTTATTTACTATAGAGAGAAAAACGTGCTTTAGATATTTTAAATTGTGATCTTTTTAAGGACCATGTGGTCTGTAATAAAGATTTTTATTTATGTTTATATTAAAATATTTATGTAAATATTAATACCTGGAGAGGCAGTATAAAAGCAATACTTTTAAAATGTAATACTTATATATTATTGCATACTTTCAGGAGAAGATTATTTATAGTAGTAAACTATAATAAAAACGCGAAATTGGTACCATTTCCTGACATGGTAGGTAAGTGACAAGATTTTATAGAAACCAAATCTGTGGTTCCTTTAATTGTTCATCAGGTTTTAATGGTTTCCGAGTCCTTATTTGACTTCAAAGACTTCTCAGAAACCTATATCCAGCAGTGGACTCCGATTGGTAAAAATGTTTTCCTCGTTTAAAAAGGCCTTTTCAGTCACATTGAATTCTTTGACTCAGATTCTCTATAAGAGCATTATTTAATACACAGGGGGTATTAAAAAGGAACGAAATACCACTACGGGTAATTGAAGGATACAAAATATACTATAGGTCCCTAATACCATAGGAATATGCCATCAAAAACCATTCCATCGCATACACTTTATAATTTTCCCAATTTTTTTTTTTTTTTTTGATTGGTACTTATAATATTAACAAAAATTCAGTCTGTTAGTTTGTTTCTTAATTCATAACAAGAATATAAAATTTTTAACCGTCTTTTTACGTATTAAATTCTTTAAGGTTTACTGAAAATGGAACTGAGAGCAAGTGATTAATAAATCCATGTTTTTTACAAACATTTTCGCTAACCGTGGATACCTAAATTATTTTTGTAAACTGGGTGTAAAATATTTATATTTTTGGAAAAACAAAAAATAGTCCCTTAGTCATCCTACATCATATCAAAACACTTCTCACTAGCTTCCGTACTGTTATCCCCGCCACACACATCTTTAGGCATAAAACACTGTATCAACAATGCTAACAACATGAAAATAATCGACAACAAACACAAAATATTCAGCCAGTTATCTTTCCAAATGGTCGCCAGCTCGATTTCCAAACATTCACACTTAGGACAGCACTTTTCTTCGGTCCGAGGACACTTTCGCTTACAAAATTGACAAAAACCGCGGATATTTTCGCCTGTAGTTTTAAAAGTTGGGTTATAGAATATCCTTATCTCAGTTTTAGGCTTCGATTCAGTAGAATTGTTTAGTATTTCTGTATGTCTGTCCCCTGTCTCACTAGTGTAGTATCGTTCGCTTTTTTTGACGAAATTTTCAAAGCCATCGCGTCGTAGTTTCGATATTTGGTTTTTAGTGAAACTGGCGTCAGCAGTCTCCATGAACGTCTCTGTTGTTGTTAAAACGCGATTGTATCTGTCTGGGTTTAGAAATTTCATGTTTAAAGAGCCTGATACTTTGACATCTGGGCCTGATTTAGTGATGTCATTGACTATGCTGTGGCATTCGATTTTTTTCCCGTTAAATCGATTGAATTGGTCATTAATGTCGTTTTTATCGATATTGTCTGATAGGAAGAATTGTTCGCGGAGTATATCATTTTTCGTGCGTCTGTTTAAGTCTATGTTAACGTTTTCATTGTTAGTTTTATCGATATTAATATTCGATTTTTCGTTATTCAAGTTAGATTTATCGATATTACTTTTAACTTCATAATTAACATTAGCGTAGTCATGATTAGAGAAATCCTTTTTAAAATTATAAATCTTATCGTAAATAGTTTTCGGATACAACTTCGGATTACTGCTATCTAAATACCCCTCACAATTTTGCACAATCGATTCAAAATCGTTATCGCTATTCGATTTTTCCGGCCGATTCTTGAACAGCATGTTAGCATAATCAATACTTTTGTAATAATCGCTATCAGATTCCTCTTGAATAACATCGAGTCCCCAATTACGTGTCGTATCGATATCTTCGTAGATGCCATCATCAATTACGTCTTTAGACTTTCCATTGCCTATATGAACATTTTCGAAGTCAGTGTCGTAAGAATCGCCTTTTTCTTTGCCGAAGAATACTTTGTAGAAATTATCATAGCAGTAGTTTAGTTTCCTATACAAGTAGGATTTCTTAGGGTTTCGCTTGGGGTCTGTTACCTGTGTCTCCTTGTCTTCCTCGGTTTCCTCGCCGATGGTGTGGAGGACCGTTGTCGAGGCTTCTCCGACGCGTGAGGCTGCGTTTAGGAGATTCTGGCGTGGCTGGAAATAGATAGAAAGAGGATAAGTTTTTATTCTAAAGGTAATGGAAATAAGTATTTGGGTCGTTTGGTCTGATTTTAAAGGTTCTAGGTAGATTACCACCATCATGTCATCTGCAGGGTCTGTCAAGGTGACAGTTTACAGTTGCACCGAATATGGTACAACATCTTTTAGCATTTCGTCTAATAAAGGCCTGCCATAAGAGTCTTCGAGCGGCCGTAAACGGGTCGTATTTCCATCTGATTGAATTATTGTCTGGGTGGGCTAGTATAGCCTCATCATCATCTGCCTAGCCTTTTCCCAATTATGTTGGGGTCAGCTTCCAATCTAACCGGCAGCTGAATACCAGCATTTTACATGGAGCGACTGCCTATCTGACCTCCACAACCCAGGTATTGGGTTATACGATACCCCTTGGTAAGACCGACCAACCTGACCTACTGATTAACCTACATACCTAATACACCTAAATGATTGCAGCTGGTAACAGCTGAATCGAGTTCAATAGCGTGTGATTGGAGACGCCTATGTCCAGCAGTGGACTGCTATACTGTGAATAACACCATACCTCTTTAGTGGCCGGCTCAGCCGCCTTCAGCAGGTCGGTGAAGGCGCTGCACAGCTTCCTGGTCGCGTCCAGCAGCTTGTCCTCGTGCTCGGAGTCGTCCAGCAGCGCCGCGATCATCTGCACGCCCTTCGTCATCTCGGGCAGGTTGCTGGTGATCGTGGTGATGGCGGCGCCCACGGCCGTGTGGTCTACCTCTTCTGTGCCTGTAGGAACATAACATAAACATTACATAACATCACGCCTGTATGCCCCAGAGGGTTAGGCAGAGATCTACTATAGAACACACATTGTATAATATGACAATGTTCTAAGTAAAGTCAAAATATTCATATTTGGAACTTTGTCATTTTATATGGTGACTGGACTAGGATGTTTCTTTAATGCCTGCTTTATAAGATGGCAGTGACTGGACCCAGTGACTCTGAATTTCGGACCCAGTTAGTGGGTTCATGTAAACGAGACCGGCAGTAAGTCAGGCGGGGGAAGGTAGAGGGCCCAAAAATAAACGGGTAGGTTAGTCAACTGGCCTGACTTAAGGGCCCGAAGTCAGCACTGGGCTGGGTTAGAACTATTGTCTACACGAGCCCAGTTGCAAGTCAACCCTGGATTGACTTACTGTACTGTCCCATAACTGGACTCGTATAAACCTTTACTTTATTTTCTCACCTGAAGTAAGTGTGACGACCTGCGCAGTGGCCGCGTTCATGGCGGCGATCTGTGACGTCACGACTTGCTTGTTGGTGTCCATCGTCACTTGCTTCCACTTCACTGAGGCCGCGTCGTGGCCTAGAGCCGGTAAGGTGGCCTGGGGACGAAGAAATGTATAGTTAGATGAGGTTTTTTTACAACGAGAGCGGCGCTTGTATTTATACTGTTATGTGGAAATATTGAAATATTAGCTTTGTTTGTACTTTCCGATTCGTATTTAAATAGAAATCTCTAACGATATTGATGTATTTTAGTATAATTCAACCAAAATATCATTCTACCTAACCTTTTCCCAACCATGTTCTAACCGGATGCAGCTGAATACCAGCACAGCCCAGTTACTGGGTAACACGATACCCCTTGGTAAGACTGGTTGTCAGACATTCAGGCTTCTGCTGACGACCCGTAACGGCTTAACGTGTCTTCCGAGGCACGGAGGAGTCTCGGTATGTAAAGATGGTCACCCATCCACAGACTAACCCCGGCAAGCGTAGCTTAATCTGATGGATCGACTCGTGCGGCTGTTATAACTTAGCCACGAGCTCCTCCTTTGCCTTTGGTGTAATTCAACCAATATAGCTTAAAATGTCTATATACATAGTACACTATACGATATAGCAATTTTTGACGCAAATATTAATAGTTTTGTAATCTCTACCTAGCCCACACCGACGCGGCTCCTTTAGCTGTAAAGGGAAGAGATATAAAAATAGAATTGACATCCGACTCACGTGGACTATTTCAAACACCGTTTCTATTTTTACCCGACTGCCCAGAAGGGTTATGTTTTTCGCGCGTATCTACAAAATGATGTGGGTAAGAATGTAAAAAAAAACACTTAAATTCAGAACTTTTGCTAAACCTTTACTTGCAGTTTTTTCAAGTATTCCTTAACCCGGCTTGCGGTAGGAGTAGACTGATAGAAATAGTCACGTAAGGAAAAAACGTTTTCTCAAACAAGCTTGGAATTCGAATATTATTTAGACAACCTTCTTCGAGATAAATCGAAATTGCTGTACTGGTTAAAAAACAAGTGACGATGCGGCCGAATAACTATGAAAATCCATATCTGGCGTGTTTAGGGGCCAAATAAATTACTAGGAAAACTCATATCTCTCGTTTTATTAAAAAATTGAACGAACAGTTTACTTCAACCCATGGCAACCAAGGAGGTAATTTGCAAATAGAACTGTTTAAGTAAAGAAGAAACAAATGAACATATTGGCGCGTGAAAAATTATAGTTGTTCGCCATTTATTCTGGAATTTTTATTTAATTAACTCACTTTGCATTTCCGCGCATTATTTGAGAAAAGTACTATAAAAGCCTTGGCCGCAATCAGCAATTGATGGACTCACGTATCGATCGTCTATCTGTCCCCTTATTGCTGGCCGCGACAGTAATGTACTATATCCCCCTCCATGCAACTTTATCTCTCTCTCCCTTTTTATTCTATGCGAGTATGTGTGTGCGTGCGAGTATCGCGTAAAGAACTTCGCTCCTGATGGGGGTTCCCCGACCGCATTCGTTTTCTTGTGCCTATCTTATTACTCTAATCCTCAAATGTTCTCGAGATTTTAGATCATTTTCACGAAATTTGAGAGTCACTACATACCCTGGTGAGTCCCTCCTCAGTCTGCTTGATGATCTCGACGCCGCTGGTGATGGTGGACATTAAACCACGTTGTGGCTCCGTCAGGATTGACGTGACTCGCGTTTGTTGCATTTGAGATGCCTAAACACGAAATTAATGATGTTAGAAACAGTTATGTCGTCGTTTTACTAATCGATAAAGCTGTTGTTATTTCTTCTGTATTTCCCAAAGGTTTAAGGCGCGACTCCGGTAGAACAATTTCCGTGAAATTTCATACAAATTGTTCCACCAGGGCGCGTCGCACCTGTCTTCGGGGCCTTTAGACAGAGGTGTATATAGTTTACCCATCGTTTGCACCATACAATTAACCAAAGTTTATAAAACATTTTCTCATGAAATATCAACTTTTAGAAAAGGTTTGGTTTCGAAAATACTGTGCTGTGTTATGTAACACCACATCTATCAAAACTATAGAAGAAAATCGCTTTTTAATCTTGCTAAACTGTAACATATTTAGTTCCGAACGGAAACCCAATAACACTTTGCGTAACCTGGGGATCGAACCCAGGCTCCACGATTAGTAGTCGCACTTGCAAATACTAGAACAACGAGGCGGTCATAAGGTATTTCATATAATTTCTACAATGTATAATAGACAGTATACAATATATACCTACACAGCCCATTTCGATGACTACATGTAGCCATTACATAGCAGCGTGGAACAAAATGTTTGCATTATTATATTTTGAAAAATTAAATAAGTATGGATAAGGTTATCTGAGCAAAAGTGGTTCATGGTGCAATTTCTGTTTTTTTTTTTTTTGTCTAAATATGTTGTACAGTGTTTTGAGCTTGTTATTTCAGTATTTTATCAAACAAACTCAAAAATTTCTCAGATTAAACAATGAAAAGACTGACTACATTTTGGAAATCAAAAATTGAAGAGAACGCAAGTGATATTAATGAAACAATACCTAAATACCTCTCCAAAAATACCACTTTTGCTGAGACAACCGACAAAATAACGATGTCCTCAAAAAATCTTAACCAAAAATAAATAAAACCTGAAATACACATGCTATTAAATATAAAAAGCATGGATGCAGGTAAAATACTCGCACTGCTTTCGTATTTAACATTAATAAATTCTGCCACAGAATAGTACAGAAGGCGCACTCCGCATTTTAGGTATGAAACTACAAGTACGCGGACTTGTTGGGCCAATTCAGTGAGCGTAACGGAGTCATAAGATTTAAGAGTTACGCGCTAGAGAGACAAGTTTTAGGTGAATATGTGTAATTAGCGTTGTGCGACCTGAATTGCACTTTATTGTGTCGTAGCAAGAGTCGCTTTTTATTTAAATAATAATAAAGTATTCATCAAAAAGTAACAATACAATGTGACATATTCGGTGAGCCACAAACTAAGCGTCGCTTGTAGTAATTTGTGTTTCTGCTCGAAATAAACATGTTTTATGCAACTACATAGTGTGTGTATTCCAGGCTTAAAGCAAGAAAATAAAATAAATAAGCGAATACTGACGGCGGGCGGCGTGTGCCCGGTGATGATCTGCCCGGACACGGTCGTCTGCTGCGCGCCCGTCATGTGGTTCACGGCGAACGGCTTGGCTCCTAGCCGGGAAATGTATGTGTGAAGCGGTGGCAACGTAATACAACATTGTGTGCTTTTGTTGAAGGAATGTCGTATTGAATTTGAATGCTGTTCGGCTAAAGGACATCGCTTATTATAACAGCACCGCTTCAAAACGGCAAATAGCTTGTCATTCAAGTTAGGATTTTAAATCAAATGCATTAAAGTCTATTTTACGTGTGACGGTTCGCGGGCATTCGGTGAGCCGTCCGTTTTCTGTATGGCCATCGTAAAACAGACTTTAATGTATTTGATTAAAAATCTTAACTTGAATGACAAGTTATTTGCCGGGTCGAGCGATGTCCTATATACAGCTAGAAAACGTTCAGTCGAGTAAAACTAACATACAGGATGTTAGGGTAGACACCGTTATCCTTGAAACTAGTGGTTTGGTATACATTTGTGTTCACATATATTGACAAAATGTATGGAACAGCAGATATTTTTTTTGCTATTTGTGTAAGTTGTTCCCATTGAAAAAGTATATTATAGATGACACCAAACCACTAGTTTCAAGGATAACGGTGTCTACCCTAACACCCTGTATAATTATAGATTTATTTGTTTTGTTTGATTGAATTGAAAAACAATACGATGTTCTATCAACTAAATTTAAAAAATAATAAATTTGAAAGCAAATAAAAATGTAGAAAAAAAAATTAAGGTCATGTGTAATTTCTTATTTACTTGTTATATTTGGTAATCAACTATGGCGTACCGTACTGAGATTACAAGTTCTATTTTCAACATGACTGTCTCTTGCATAGATTCAAGACATTCCAGAGACATTCAAACCAAAAAACAAACTACGAACGTGCATACCTAACCGAAACTATTTTAATGATGGGAAAACTCGCGATTTGTGAACTGAACTTGTTTACCAAATAAGACATGTAAGCTAAAAATACACTGTTTATATCAAAGTTTATCATAAATAATACATACCTTCAGCGCCAGGTCTGTGCACGGCCGGCTTGGCCACAGACTCGGTGTTCACCTTGCCGGACTTGAACGTGTCGTGTTGGATGATGTTGGCTCTGTGGACAAAGGTTTGGACGGTGATAGAATAGATAAAAAGTTATTTTCCGAATTTTAAACTATTTTCCACGAAACGGCTATAGTCGGGGCCAACCCAGGCACTAGCAAACTCAAAGTATTTATTTCAAACTAGCTTCCGCACGCGGCTTCGCCCGCGTGGTATGTCGATAAAAAGTAGCCTATGTCTTTTCTCAGGCTCTAGACTATCTGTGTACCAAATTTGATTTAAATCGGTTCAGTAGTTTTGGCGTGAAAGCGCGACAGACAGACAGAGGTACTTTCGCATTTATAATATTAGTAAGGATAAATTAATTACAGCCACTTTTGAATTGTCAAGGGGTCGGTCAGTCAGAAATATGAAGCTAGTTGCCCATTTCAAAGCGTAGTAGGTTCCTATGGAGAAGAACGGGCAAGAAAATACATGGAAACTTTTTTAGCAGCTAGTTTTATAATAATTCGCGAACGTGTCAATGGGTACATTAATTTGGCCGTTCCTTTTCAAGAGAGACTTATTGTTTTTATTCAAACTTGAATTAATCGCTGCAGTCTGTTTTTAATCTCGTAGCCTCATTTGTCAGGTACAAGTGTCAAAATCCAAATTTAAAAAAAACAAAGAAAAATCACTTGAAATGTCAAATTAGTCTACGAGATTAAAAAGCAGACTTTAGACTTGATCAGCCAGATCAGCCAGTCGTTTATTTGAAAATAAATCTAACAAGTTTTCCAGATATTTTCCAGGTTGCTATACTCACTTGGAAGGCGACACGGAGTCCTCCAACATGGCCGAGCCCTCATCGCCCTCTATTCCGAGGTGCTCCTTGGCGCGTTGTTTGCGCACTATGATGTCTATGTAGCCGGCTATCACTTGTAGGATTTGTTCCGCTTCGGTCGTCTGGACCGAGTAGTATTGGTCGCTGTGTACAAAGGAGATTATCATGTTAATAATTTCATAAGAAAATATATCACGTATATATTATTTAAAAAAAATTGGACGCCATGGTCAAAATAGGGTCGCCGAACGCGCGTCGAACAGATGATCAGAACAATAAACTATATCTCAACGACACAAAGAGTGTTTCAGGATGAACACAGTACACGACTGTCCTTCTAATAATATTTTTATACAATAGGGTCATCATGAAAATTCTTTTTCCATTTCGACAATGAATATAAAATATAATAAGATGACGTTCATTATTCAGTCACGACTAAAGAAAATATAGGCGCTTTCGTCACTTGACAGATCCCCGGACCTGACGTCTTAGTGCTGCCACTGAGTGACCGTTATTTCAAAAAACCCTCATTGAGGTATTGTTATTTAGTTCGTGGCGATACGAAAAAGAACATAAGCATAAATTATCATCACGTCAGTATTACATGAAAGGGTAGGCAGAAGTTTTTTTTTGAGGCTTGTAAGTCATCAAATGACGTCTCCCGCTCTGGGCGGAACGGAAGAGCGTGTCAGACTTTTACTAACTAAAACCCACCCGTGTTCCTTCAGTTGCCTATTGCCAAGGTCCCGGTATCCCTTTCGGAGTTTCCCGCAACCATAGTAGGTACCCCACATTATTTTCGTGAGTTATATTATTGTCCCATGTAATACGAAATTATTCTATTGTCATCAATTGGGAATTAATTCAGACTCCAGGCTGTAACTGACCAATTCCTGATGGAGAGACCCAAAACCCCAGGATCTGCAGCCTCGGTTGAGAGCTTGGAGTGACTGCCTATTCGACCGCCACAACACAGTTACTGGATGACACGCGGTAAGCAGTCAGGTGAAGACTAACCTGTAATCCCCAAAGTCCAGGGTGAAGGTGTTGGGACTGGCGCACCACCTCCTCACGGTGGTGAGGGGCCAGGTCTGCAGGATCTCCTTGGTCTTCTCGTCCAGGCGAAGGACTGAGTCCTTGGTGACGCCCAGGAGACGGGGGACTAATTTGTTCTTGCCTTTCATTTTTTCCTGTTGAAGATATATTAAAGTTAGGACAAAGATTCTTCAAATTTCTTATACATTAAACACTTAGTTAAATATTTTTATAGAAGTCAATTTTTATGCTAGCCTAGCTTTCTAGCTAGCGTTTCAAAGGTGCATCATGTAGGTTTATGTGAAACAAAATATTTTGGATTTGAATTTTTATCTGGCCAACAATTTTGGGGTCGGCTTCCTAACCTAACCAAATGTGATGAGATGTTTTCACCATTTGTAATTTAATTTATTTATTTCAGACATCATTCTAGTCCATAGTTACAACTCCTACATTTAAATTACAAACTATTATAAATTCAAAACAGATAAAACCCAAAATAAAATTGTGATTAATTAAATTTAAATAAACAACAACTCATAAAAAAAAATTAAGTATTAATTGACAAAAAAAAAACGGAATCGTTTAACTAACGTAATGTTGATAATGACTTACCTTGACTAGAAAGAAGGCGACGCCGTACGTCTTCAGGTCCCGGGCGCTCTTGGTGTACAACACTTTAGCGTCGAGCTCGGTCAGGGTGATGTGCTTCTTATGTTCCTTGAACACCTTCTTTTCTATGCCTTTGACCTTCACATAGGAGGCGGGCAGGAATTCTTTCAGGCTGGAAGGAGACACAACGTTATAGACTGGCTTTTAACATAGTTTCCATGTTTGTTACTCAATCACGCAAAGTCGGCTGAGTGGATTTGGATATTTGGCACACAGAGGCCCAAGACAAAGTGACATTCTATCAGCGATAACGATAATGGAAATGGCAAAAATGTATAGGACTGATATAAGCTATCGAAAAGTTTATGTCAATCCTGTTGAAAGTCGTTGTAGAAATACGAAACGCTTTCGAAGCGATTGTCACTTGTCTAGGCCCTCTGGCTGTTTATAAACTGGATGGAGACATAGGCTACTTTTTATCCCGATATTGCTACGGGACCGAGAATGATGCTGTAGTTGACGGATAAGATGAAATAACGTCAATTGGAAACAATAATATGAACAGATTTTTAGTAATGATACAATTATGTTCTTAGTTCGTACACAGATGCTATAACCGTGGGATACCAAATCAGCAAAATAATCTGACTATTGCATGTATTAAGTATGATACTCACTCTAAAAACCCAGTAGTATGTTTGTCTTCTCTGTGATCTCCGAACTGGATTTGACACTGTATGCCCGCGAATTCGCAAGCTGTTGACAATACACACATTTATAAGTCAAAATCAATCTGCCGAGCCTTTTCTCAACTATGTTGGTGTCGGCTTCCAGTCTAACCGGATGCAGCTGAATACCAGTATTTTACATAGAGCGACTGACTATCTGACCTCCACAACCCAGTAACTGGGTAATACAATACCCCTTGGTAAGACTGGTTATCAGTCTTTCGGGCTTCTGACGACCCGTAACGATTGTTAAAGATCAACGAATGACAGCCGGGACCAACGGCGTAACGTGCTTTCTGAGGCACGGAGGAGTTTCGGTATGTAAAGATGGTCACCCACCCATCCTCGGACCAACCCGGGCAAGCGTAGCTTATCCTGTTGGATCAATCCGTGGGGCTGTTATTACTTAGCCACGAGCTCTTAATATACACATTTATAAGTAAGTAAATGATATTTGGTAGAAAATGACGTTAATAGTTTCTAATACACAGATAAACATAACACTACGATAATATTCACCGGAGGGCTAGACAGCGTTGTGCACACGCATTGCGCCTCAGACCCGTGTTATGGGGGGCGATCCTATTGCATCTACCAGGCATAGATGTAGACTGCTACTGCTATATGCCCTCCCCCCAATATTCCATGATTGGTTGGTACTTTAGTTTTAAATATCAATGTTTAAAAAAACTAAGAAAATCATTCCTCAAAGAGGATACTTGTGTCCCAGCATTGGGAACATTACAGGCCTTTTTTTTTATGGTGGTTAATCACTAAATGATTTGTCGCTCTCTGGGCGGAACGGAATGGCCTATCAGACTTTAACTGACTAAAACCCACCCGTGTCCTTTCAGTTGCCTGTTGCCAAGGGTCCCGGTATCCCTTTCGGACTTTCCCGCAACCCCTGGCAGAACATTACAGGCCTAGAATGTAATAGTAGTCATCATTAGTACATCATTGAACTAATGATGCCGCTGAAACTGATAAGTAACTGTTAATGCTAAGCCATTGTGAGAGAAAATAAATAAACTTATTATTATTATTATTCACCAGGGGGATAAACCAATGTCAGTTCAGAGTTAACTCCTGAGCAACGCGATTCCCATATTATTGCCCGGCTTGACCCTACTATGACTTACTTTTCATGAAATTATTTTTATCGAATATTCTCACACCAACTGCAGTGTGAAAACTAATTTTCTTTTTTTTAATATTCTCTTACCTTTGTCCATAGTGACAGGGTGCTGGCCGTCCAGTATGGCGTCTCTGGCCTGCACGTACAGTAGGTTCAGCTGCACCGGGTCACGCGAGTCCACGTTGCGATCTGAGAAGAACAGCTTGCGACGGAGGAGGAGGGTTTCTGTCACGTCTATGCCTTGCTCGCGGAGGGTTTTTGAGGGTTCCACCCAGTTTACTGCGGAAGAGAAGGGTTTGTTGCTTAATTGTGATAAAGCGGAAGGCTTAGAGCCGGCGCCAACTAGCGGCTCGGCACGGCAAAGGATTTTTATATTATGATAATGGGTCAAAATAATACTAAGTCGGCGAATTGATATTTGTTCAGACTCAAAGTACAATATAACATGTCACAAACATTACATGTGTGTACACATGTTCCAAATGATCAGAACAAAGTAACAACGAAAGTGAAGCGTTATATCATTGGACAAAATTCATGTCAGAATTACATTTAAAATAGTTAATTGATTCAGGCGTGACTTTGCGGAAATCCATTATAAAATACAATAGACTAACTATTTTAAAAATATAACTATTTCGCGATTGGTAAATTGTCATCCTGAGGATGCCTCATTGAGAGGTGAAACACGTGTCGATTACTTACAGGGTTTTTTATGACTCTTGAGGAAAAGTTAAATATATCTACGTCTATTGTATTTAGGAATGACATTTGTTGTGTATTCTGTACATTCTGAAACAGCCTTTGTTTCATTTGATAACTGAACGGTGTCTCCGTTCAGTTATCTTATTCATAAGTATGGACATATAAATTTTTTTTTAAACTTTTATCATAAAATAACAGAGCTCCAATAAACGACACATAACACCACGACTGTATTCTCCGGAGTGGTAAGCAGAGGTGTATATTTACCTTCATCATCAGTTCTGAGCTTCTTCCGCAGCTGTTCCATCTTGGCGTCGCGTTCCTTCTCCTGGTGCTTGCGCTTGAGGGTCAGGGTGCCGAAGTTAGGCTTCTCGCAGGGGTCTGGCTCATCTTTTTGGTCTTCACGGACCTAAGGGTGTAAGATAATTGTTTTTGTGTCATGTATTTATCAGCAGGACCAATCAGAATACCAGCGCTTTTTTTTTAAATATCGCAGCATTATGCTGAGATAGGAGCCTTTTCGAACGCGCAAATAATAAAAAAAAATTTTTTTGTTTATTTGGAATGTATGTTACTTTTCGCGTCGTAATTTTTTTTATTTTATATTTGTTTATTTGAAATGTTACTTTTGTTAGTTTTGAATGCTCCTTTTTTACTGATTGTATTTCCTGTGCGTGCCTCAATAATATTTTGAAATCAAATAGCACGCGCTTCACCGGCTTCCTGTTACACCCTTTTCACGAAATTACTCCCAAAGATTGCAGAAAAGCGAGAGGAAAGCTGTTACACATAAAAAAACTGTCGTGTGCGACTGTTAGCACCAGCTGAGTGCAGCACTCACCAGTCCGTACTCGTCGTAGTTGGTGATGCCGATCTTGGTGCAGATCACCACCATGAGGTTGGCCACCACTTGACTGTCGTCTACTAGCAAGGTCTTCACCGTGCCTGGAACAAGAGACAACTGTTAGAAGTCGGAGTGTTGGATGATTTAGTGATCGGGATAATAATGTTCATTCATCATAATATAAGCATAATCAGCCTATAATGTTCCCACTGCTGGGACACAGGCCTCCTCTCTTCTAGAGGGAGTGGGCTGTAATTCGCCACGAGGGCCCAGTTTGGGTTGGTAGATGTCACATGTCTTCGAATATTTGGTTCTAGGACATTCCAGTTTCCTCACGATGTTTTCCTTCACCGTTTGGAGAGCAGTGGTGATGAAATTATTTACAGAAAGTAAAGCGCCTGGCAGGGTTCGAACCCACGACTTCGACTTCATCTCGTAAGTCGAGGCTGTTACAACGAGGACAACGCGTCCACAATAAAAAAAAATGCATAGTTTACTGGAAGTAATACGAGTATGACATGTTCAAGAGTTAATTTTTCAAAATAATGTGTTTCAACGACTCCATTTCGCCCAAATATAAACATACGAATTGATAACCTCCTCCTTTTTAAAGTCGGTTGATAAGATGTTTTCTGTAATGTTTGAATGTTAGGCAAAGGATTGATATCTTAATTATATTATTATTGTTCCTATCAATTTAAGGATATAAAAGGCATTATAAAATGTAATTAGTTAAACTCATATCCTATGTAGAAGTTGAATCATCTAGCTCTATAAACCAAGCTAAAACATTTTTCTCCAATAATACTATTATTTGCTTAATCATTTTATTCATAACAAGAACAGTTTTACTTTAAACTTGATTATTAAAGCAATTTATTTACATCTGCAATAAAATATCAACCTTATCCCACTATAGATAGGAGACTCACCATCCAACATCCGCACCCTCAGATTCCTGGTTTTCTTATTATACTCCAGCAGGTCTCCGTTCCTCAGCATGTAGTAGTCCAGGCTTCTGGAGGCCTCCAGCCATATCCCCTTCTTGTTGTCCTCTTCTGAGGCTAAGAAGAGTCCGTATTCTTTTGCTGTTGAGAAGATTAGAAGGTTTAGATGAGGTGGAAATAGGCCACTGCCTCTGTTTTGCTGTTGTAAGAGGTCACTATGTAATTGGCAGTTATATCTAACTGTATCCTAGGGCAATAAAAATGGTATCCAACATTTTGATTGGCAAACTGATTGTAATTTTTTTTTTTACATTATTATGAAAATGCCAGAGAGTATTATAAGTTACTCTAGGTACAAACAGTTTAGAATAGAATGGAATAAAAATATTCCATTTCACAATTTATTCGAAATATTTGCATTGAACCATAGTACATTAAGTTATTATTAATAGAATTTTATCTTTTATGTTTCACCATGGACTGGCATTTCCCGGGACGCAATTTTTTGCACTGAATTTTGCAGTCTTAGTTTCAATACAGTTGAAAATGGCGACAGAACAGGGGTCTACCACCACCGCTTACAGCAGTATTATTTTAATCTTAAAAGGGGGAAAGAGATGGAGCTGTACGTCCTGTAGAACTTCATCTCTTTCCTACACTGAAGTAATATTAAAATGTCATAATGAAAGTCAAAAATAAAGTGCAAGCGCATGGCTTTGTACCCACGACTTACACACTTCGTAAGTCATTCTAAACAAACCTACTTGATCAATCAATACTTACGATCACCACTGCTGGCTTCTAGAATCTTCTCCCTGATGATCCTGCAGGCATCGTAGACTGTGGTGGAAGGATCAAACTGTATGGTCTTCACCACCTTGCCGCCGTCTATCGATATCTTCAACGATAGCGCCGCCATCTTGGTTAGAGAGTGGGCTCTGTGGACAAAATTGAAGTTGTAAACGTGAATCAAGTAAACAAAACGAGGTACAATGAATAAATGATCTTGTGGCGGCATCTACATCGCCACATGCGAACTACGCATCAAACGACCTGACGTCACACAAAAATCCTGACGTCACATAAAATCCTGCATCGTGCAATTTGAGTTTACCGCGCGATGGACACAATAATATAATTATACAAGATTCCAACATCAATTGTTGGGCAGTTGCCCGCCAGATACAACACCCGTCTGGTCGGAGGATCCTCCCTTTTCTATAGAGCATGAATGAACTATACAGCCTGTTCCTCACACCTCTAAATTGGTGACACCCCCTTATTTGCTCAATTATAGGTTCCTAGCTGTTGCTCGCGACTTCGTCTGCGATCCAGGTTAAAAAGCAGCCTATGTCTGGACTACCCATGTGCCAAATTGTTCACCTGTGTATAGTAGCAGTATTGTAGGGTCTGTCTTCTAACTCCTGAAGGTCTAGGGAGCAGGCGCTGGGCCGGCGACGTCGCTCCTGACTGAACGAGCGCAAGCGCGGCCGGGATTGGTATGAACCCTGGAATAAAGAAGAGAATTCTGGTTTAGATATAATCAAAGTGTTGCGAAAAATACCGGACACAATGCTTTTTTTTAATGTGTTTGGATGGCCAATAGTCCGACAGCTCACTCCTATATAAGGGCACGGACCATCTGGATATTAAGTAGTCAACGCCGCCTATAGACATCTGAAATCAATCGAGGCATCGCAGGTGCGATACCATCCCAGAGATACAGCTGCATGTCTCATGTGCCCAAAAATGCGGGTTTTCTTGAATGACGTTCACTAGGTGGCGGCACTAAGACGTCAGGTCCGGGCACCTATCAAGTGTCAAAGGGACTATATTTTCTTTAGTCGTGACTGAATAAGGAACGACATCATATATTTTATATTCATTGTCGTAATGGAAGACCTCCTGCCGAAGTGGCGCCAACTGGTGGCGTGAATTTTAATGAAAACCCTCATTGCCCATACTCTTCAAACTAGAACACAGCCGCGTTTATCGGTTGACATAATTATGTATGGTGTTAGACCTTCTCCGGACGAGACCTCCTTCACAAACCGTTCTACTATTAAGACTACTACAATACTTGGGTGACTTACAGTGCGTGTGGCAGTCAGCCGCCGCCAGTTGTCGTGTAACGCGTCCTCGATGCGCTGGCGTAGGTTTCGTCACGATTCCCCCTGTGCTTGCGGTGGAGGATCGTCAGTTGGTACCTAGTGACAAAGAGAAAACGTTTTTAAAAACTTATCACAAGATGATCAGTAAATAAGATTTGCTGGCCCGGCTGCCATTTGTGGATCTTTGACAGTCGTTACGGGTCGTCAGAAGCCCGAAAGTCTGACAATCAGTCTTACGAAGGGGTATCGTATTACCCAGTTACTGGGTTTTGGAGGTCAGACAGGCAGTCGCTCCATGTTAAATACTGTTATTCAGCTGCATCCGGTTAGACTGGAAGCCGACCCCAACATAGTTAGGAAAAGGCTAGGCAGATGATGATGGATGAGGATGATGATCAGAAATCGTATCAAGAAACGAAGTCAAATGTTTTTTTAATGTGTTTTTCAGAAAATTGAAGTAATTTAAGTTCTTCTACAAGACAGGTGGAGTTGATCAATGACGGTTAAAATAACAGTATTGACGAGAGAGCTGCACGCACAGAGTAATAATGACAAAAATGGTTCGATGAGTATCTGAGATGTCGAAAAAGGAAGAAAGCTTATGCTTTAAACGCCAGGAATGATATAAAAAAAATCTCATGTATAAACGCTTTCAAATCAGAACCTGAAATTCACAAACGTAATGGACAACGAAGCCCTCACACCTTTCAACCATAAAACGCTAACTGATGACAACTTCTCAATCAAAATCTACTTTATTTAAACTTTAATCCCATTCCCACCTCTTCACAGAATATTTCTCAACGATCACGTCAGTCAACGTTCCATGGCACACCATGGTATATTTCTATAGCCAACGCCATCACCTGTGACGGTAAATAAAGACAGCTATTTATAAATGGGAACTGAAGGGATAGAGCAGAAGTTTCAGTATGAAAGAAGAAATTAATTATAGGAAGATGTGTAGATAACATTACATAACATAGTCGAGCCTATAATGTTCAGGCCTCCTATTTGTGAGAGGGAGCGGCCCCAGTAGGTACAGGTTGGTGGAAGTCATCAGAGATGATTTATATTCCATATAGAACGTGCGGAAAAAGACTCTGAGACCATAAAATGACATTGTAGTCAAGGAAACTATTCTTTCAAACTGTATTACTCTACGTCTAATCTGGAAAATCACACATCAATGGATGTTACATAGAGTTTGAATTGTTGATTGTAAAACAAGCCGGTTTCTTCACGATGTTTGAAGAGTAGTCGTGAAGTAAAGTGCATGCCTAAGTTTTACCACAAGGCACTACATTGAAATGATTCACCCAAGATCTCGTTGACGCCAAAAACTGTCAAGCCAACTTAGCCCGAAGAATGCACATCGTGCAATACAGCGTATCATGCCTGTCAAACTAAGTACGAACAATTTTTTGCACCCTCTATAAAAATAATTGAAGCGAGCCGTTAGAAAGGGCGTGTCATTCACGCTCAATTTGACTGTATTTACTACTGTTTTTTGCTTGTAGTTGTATGATGTTGGATGTTTGGAAGAAATGTGAGCTTAAATTTAAATTGCTACTTTCATCGTAGTGAAACTTCTACATGATTGTATTTAGATAAGAAGTTTTCTATATGTCGTAGTCTACCTATGTGCCAAATTAATTTATTTATGCAAATTCGTTAAGTCATTATTTTTAATTGAAATGTTTGTACCTATGTATGCGTAGTACGATCATGGAGTTAAGTGCTAAATGCTCCAGGATCATCAGAGTTTCAAATGAATAGCACGTCTGGGAACTATTTCTCTTGCGTCACGTATTTCGGCTCAACAAACATTCTATAAATATTAATCTTCCTAATGTCGTTGATTGAACATTCTTTTCTAAGTTATGATTTGTGGCGTATGGTTATAAAAGAAGACGAAAATATCTTCCGGCATTTTGGAGTGGAAGAAATGATGCGTCTGTTGATCATTAAGAAAATTGGATGTGACAATATCTAAAAGTAGAAAGAAATACTGAAGGAAACAACCGTTCCTGTGTCACGTTTTTAAGACTAATTAAGAGTAAATTACGTGATTTTTGCCTTCTAACAATGAGTTTGTTTACGACAACACGAGAAACTGGAAAATCGGTAGAAAGGAAAGACAAGATTGTGGAACTGCGTCTTAGGTCCTCTATCTCTGAACCATACTATACTATACTGCTGGCCACGAGGGCCTGGGTTCGATTCCCGGTTCGGGCAAAGTGTTTATGGGTTTTTCCATCTGGAATTTCTCAGAAGCAGGCCTGACTCTCTGAGTCTGTATTTGGGTTCGGTTGATGACAATAGCCCCCTTTTACATGGTCCTTAAACATAACTAGCGCACAGCACAACTGGTATTGACTATTTACTATTCTAATTTCACGTTTATTAACGTTAATCAACTAAAACGTTTGGCAAAAAAGCCCTTATCCTAAACCTACACCTGTTGATGCTTAATAGACTCTGCTTATTCTTCAACAATTTGTCGATCAGTTAAAGATGAATTCAGAAAATATTAATTTGTTTTCAGACTATAATCTGGCTCATCATCAATCATTATTAAATGTTATGACAGAGCGAGTCAATTTTAAGATTTACAACGCATTCATGCTTCATAACTAAACATAACGAAATAAAAATAGTAGAGGGAAAACGCGGCTAACAAACACGAATAACGTACAGTCAGCACTTACATAGTAACACGTGAACTATGAAAACCGTCCTCAACTACAAGAAATAAAGTCGCTATAAATCTCAAATTGTTGCCATGGACGAGTGGTTGACTATACACCATTCGAAGAGTCAAAACTTTCAAACTCATTCCGTTTATTAGCCACAAAGGAATATTTATGAGTTCATCTATTTTTGTAACTCGTAATGTATGAGAGTCGGTATTTAAAACGATTGCTATGCGGGCGCTTGGATAAAAAACGAGTAGACACAGCTGATAGTTATTTGGGAGATAACTATGGGAATGAGATTAGAATTTAAATGTTTGGTTGTTGAACTTCCTAACAGGATATTTGCAGGAATGATTTTTTTAATGAACCAGATGTCTAATCGTGTTGTAGACGAATATAAACCATAAATATTAATGACATTTTGAAGATTCATGATAAAAGCTGATTCTTAAAAACGTAAACTAATACAAGAACTAAGCAAGCGATGCAGATGCGTACTTCGACACCGAAATACCCTTTTGATTTTATAGTTAGTCATTTAATTTTAGTGCCTAGTGTAAACAGTTATAATAGGTCTTTACCTATGAAATTGCCGTTTTGTATGAAAAAATTTAAACGAATTTTTTTCATGAATTTTTTATTTGTATTAATCGAAGTAATCACCCATGCAATCAATGCATCTTTGCCATCGCAGTGGCAGTTTATTGATGCCCTTCTTAAAGAAATCAGCTGGACGGGAGGCAACAAATTCTTCAAAGGCATTTTGTACTGCCTCTCGGGTATTGAATTTTTTTCCCGCCAAGAAGTTATCCAAATTCTGGAAAAAGTAGTAGTCTGTAGGCGCAAGGTCTGGTGAGTAGGGCGGATGACGGAGAGCTTCCAACCCCAGTTCTTGCAACTTGGAGACCGTCTGCTGTGCAGTATGAGGTCGCGCGTTGTCGTGCAGGAGCAGCGGAGACGAGCGATTGACCAATGCTGGTTGGAGATGCGCCAGCTTCTCCATCATTGTGTTCAGTTCTTCACAGTACACATCTGCAGTAATGCTCACCCCGTTTGGTAAGAAGCTGTGATGAATCACACCGGCGCTAGACCACCAAACAGTGACCATCACTTTTCTAGGGGTAAGTTTTCGTTTAGGGCATTGTTTAGGTGCTGAACCAGGATCCAACCAACTTGCTGAGCGCTTGCGGTTATCAAACAGAATCCATTTTTCATCGCAGGTAACAATGCGGTTCAAAATTCCTTCATTTGTGTGTCTGTTGAGCAGTGCAAGGCACGTCTCGACGCGTACTTCGCGCTGGCGATCATTGAGTTCGTGGGGCACCCATTTGTCAAGCTTTTTTACCTTGCCAATTTGACGCAAATGGACCAATATTGTTTTGACGCTAACGTCGAAAGCTGCTGCTAATTCAGCCGTAGATTGTGTATCATCAGCTTCCACAATCGCCTTTAATTCGTCATTGTCGACCAAAGTCTTCGGACGACCGCGAGGTTCATTTTTCAGGTCGAAATTTCCAGAACGGAAGCGAGCAAACCAATAACAGGTGGTGCGTTGGTTTGTAGTGTTAGCTCCGTAAACGTCGTTGATGTTGCGTGCCGCTTGTGCCGCGTTGCTGCCACGACGGTACTCATATTCCATAATTACTCGAATTTTTAACGTATCCATGATGACGAAAAAGATTGAAATGCGATGAAAATGTAACACTAATCAATAAAGAAATGACTACTTTTGGAAAAAAAAAACCATGTTTTTAAAATAAAATTAATTTGAAATTAGAATTCTTAGCCAAACAAAAGATATTTTGATTTGAAATGGCCAGTACTGCAGAACGGCAATTTCATAGGTAAAGACCTAATATTAATATTGTAAAAGAAATACATTTTTTAAAGTCAAATATTTTATTGCAAACAAAGTTCTTCACAAGAGTATTTTTTAGGTATAGTAGTGACCTTTTCTAATTATCCCAAAAGGTGTAACGACCAATAATGTCGAGCAGGGTTTAATCACAATTCTGAATCTCCATTAAATACTGAACGACGTATTAATGACGAGGACGTGACTAATACGAAATAACTAACCAATAAACTTAACATCCGTAAAAAGTACTAACCCTCGAATTAATATCTAGATCTATAAACCCATACTTAATAGAACTAAGGGCCCCTCAACAACTCAACTGAGATGCAATAAAAACCGACGCGAAGGCATTTCACCCAATCTCGAACGCAACGAAATATTAAACCTTATTCCCCACACATAAGGGTGACTGGATATGAATTCGGGATATTAACAAATTCACATGGACTCATTAAAAAGCCCATCGTCATAACGGACGAGTTATTGCATACAGTTTTGCATAAAAAGGCATCAGAGCAGCCCCTAGCACTCGCAACACACCACCCTGTTGGAATTTTTATAGTTCAATATAAGTTTGTCTGCATTCGTTTATGTGGACGACTTTATTGTTTTATGACAGACTAGTCTAAGGGACCAAATGAAAATTTTTAAGTGATGTCATTGCCAACTCCTAACGGACATAATTTAGATTATCTGAAGCACTTAATTTATAAGTAGACATTCAGCAGAAATGGGGACGCTTCTAATCAAATTACCCAGATAATTGACAAAAGCCAGACATTCATCAGTAAATAACTTACGAAGTATAAAAGGGGTGAACTAATTAATATTATCTAAGTAGATTACAGACTAACTAAACACGAAATTCAATATGTATCGATACTGATGCCAGTTAAAATGTTTGTAGCATAGTAAGCGCTACCGCTGAGAGAGAAGAAGAATAAGAATGAAATCATGGGTTCGATTCCGGAGTCGGGCAAAGTGATAATGGGTTTTCAGATCTGGATTTTCCTAATCCTTCAAGGAATACACGCGTGAGGATATGTTATGTTACAATCTTAGCTGTAGATGGAAGTGAAGTACATTGTTTTAGTATTTTATTATTGTTGCTTACTTTAATGGCGAAAATCATAAACATAGTGTCGTCGCTGTCTTTATATCCAATTGATCAATAAAATTGAAAACATAAACAACTGAGGGTGAATATAAACTTGACTGCTTATCAAAATATTCATAGAGTTCAAAGCATGTCGGTACACATTGTTTATGGATCAACGGATACGGGAATATTTTCATCGGAAGCTAATGGACATTGACATCTCGATTTAACGCGTCGACTGTTGTTAGTAGAAGTGTCTGTCTTTTATTGCATGATGAGATCTTTTCTAAATAAAATATAACTAGGTAATAATTAATGACGACGTAACTTTCTTGTGTTTTACTATATCCGAAACCAGCTTCTGCCCGCGTCTTCATGAAATTTCTTGTTTTATTAACATATAATATATTCGATGACACTCGGTAATACTGTAGCTTCCTATTAGTGAAAGAATTTTCGGAAGCAGATCAGTAGTTCCAAAGATTGTCCTCTACATAAAAACTCACAAATTTTACCTCTTATTAATATTATTAGTATAGATTGGTATTATAGAAAATTAACCCAAAAATGTCTTGCAATAATAATTTCAAAATTCAAACGATTGAAAAAGTTAACTTGTTTCCTTTCAGGCTTCGCGAAGTCGGTAAAAGTCGAACGACACTTATAGGTTAATGAATTTCAGCCTTAATAAACTCCAATTAAGAATCTATTTAGATTTACTACCAATCGTAGACACTTAATTTTAATATCAAGTAAATAACACGAAAAAAAAACTAAATATAAAAGAAAATAGGTTAGACAAAGATAAAAACAACACAGGAATTTAAAATACATACACTATAACTCAAATCGTAACAGCGGCACCCAGGAACATTCGATAACATAAGTAAACTCTGCCCTACTTTTCCGATCCAAGCGTCCCGAATTCCCGATGCCAAAATAATTTCCTACTACCCCACAATACGTTCGAAATTCAAAGTCAGTCAAGCCTGAAGTTTCGGCGGCGACGCTACGTCGCGCCGGTTGCTTAGCAACGGGAGCTTGTCGCTAAGTAAAGTTTAAAGTTGGGAGGTTGAATCAATTGGAAAGTTGGTCGAAAGGTGCGTGGGAAGAATGAATGGGAGGTGAAAATAAAATTGGGTTATTATAAAGATTGCGTGTAATTTGGTTGTGATATTTTTGGCTGCGGAGAGATATTTTTAATTCTTACGTTGAATAATGTAATGAGGTAAATCGGAAGGAAACCCGAACTGGTTTCAAACGGGTACACACTCTACACACAGGGGACTTGGTGCTCAATACATTGTTATTTCTTTGTACAAAAGCTCTTTACCTTATAGTGGTACTAGTTTTTAATGTGTAGAAGTTTCAAATTATCCCACGGGAACGTAGGTACTGCCGGGATAAAAAGTTTCCTATGTCCTAACCCACGTGCCCATCGAAATACGTTCAGCCGTTATGGCGTGAAAATATAACAGACAGACACAGTTAATTTCGCATTTATAATATTAGGTTGTGTTAAAAAGCCTCTGCGAGTGAACTTGAATGTCCTTAGATTGTAAGTCCCGTGCATCCTGGGTAGTGGGTGTAGTCAGCCCGACTACTGAGTTACTGACTTGATGAGTAGCTAATATTACGTTTTTACCGACATGAGCTGTTCAATTAGTTTGGCTTACAGCTGATGATGATGATACAAGAGTTTTACAAACTAACATTATGATGAGACACAAACGCGACACGTCTGAATTTTGTCGCACCCACCCGTGACATATATCAAAACTGCGGCTACAAGAACAGAAGCACACCTAAGAATCAATACACTAAACAATACAGACACACAAAGGGAGTGTCACAGCACGTCACTGACCATAGTGTCACCACACAATGGGAATATCGACACTATTATGGTGTAATGTTACCGTATAAGTGACGTCATGGTTTCTTTTTGTTTGAAAGACAATGGAAGTAGAAGTTAATCCGATATGAGGGGCATTGGCAAAATTTTCTTTAGGATTTCTTGAAAAGGGGCTCCTCTCTTACAAGTAGGTAAATGGAATGAGTATTCATACAAACTGGTGCAGAAAAGTATGGCTATAACAATGAAGGCTAGAAAGATATCGTATATATGATGGTTTCGACAGGTTTGAACTTTTGAAGCTAAACTGTTCTTTAAATTCAAAATTCATAAAATATTTAAAACTTGAATGGTTTTGAAGATCTAATTGTGTCTGATTAATCACTGAAAACGTAACCATAAAATTCCAGAAAAAATGAAATCAAACTATTTCTCAACACTTATAGTACATAGTTACCTGAACAAAGGCTCTACTTACCTATATTACGACACCAGAACCATACCTACTAATTACCAATATTAATCTAATTGGCTCATCGTCCAATCAGAACAAAAAACAAACAAATCATATCGTCCATAAACCCGAACTAAATGTAAAAATGAAAGCTTCCATAAAACTAAAAGCTAATAAACTTGTAGTACATAATGTACTTAAAGAAAAACTATAATCAGAAGAAATCTTCACAAACAAGCACCGCGCATGCGTACCCCCTCCACAAGGGTGGGATCGATAGACTCCGGCGCCGCCGTGTCTGGCGCCGGGATGCTGCTGTCTCTATCACTCATGGAGATAAAGGTATTGGGTTAAGTGAAATCGATGAAATTGGAGACCAATGGGGCGTGGTTGACAAGATTAGGTACAAGAATCTGCTAATCTATGTAAAACATGCTAGAACTCTAGTAAATCTAGATAAGAAGACTAAATTCTAGATGATTGATACAAAAAATGTGTGAACGTCATGTAATGATAATTAGAAAAACATTCAATAATGACAAAACTCATTCTGATAAGAACGAATACTGTTGCTGCATAACACTGCAACATTAGTAATATCTAACTAATAAGGGAGCAAAGAAAAAACGTAGATATTTTTGGATCAATCATTGCGGATACGTTAGTACACGCCTTCAAAGCTTTTTAACCATATCGGGATCTGTTGAAGGGAACAATGAATAGGGAACTTAAGACCCATGAGCAAGCGCAGACCAGAGCTAACTTCAATGAAATAAGAGTAAATTTAACTTATTAAAGATAGATGGTTTTACACCCACAAATCTATAAATGAGCAAATACTAATAATAGCAATGATTACCATTACACAGATCATAATATCATGAAATATTACTAAAATAAAAATACCGAAAAGATCAAACAAGAATATCTCAAGGAGAGATAAAAACGTCCATACATGTCCGCCAGCAAACTTCCGGTCTCCACAGGAAGTCGTCACAGCGTACGCGGGAAATCCGATAGTTCTGTTTTTCTATTAGCGAATTAGGGGATTATTGAGTGGCCGGATATAGGGGAGGGACTGCCATTTTAATATATTTAGGGGATGATTGGTCAAATTGTTTGTTAGATGGGATGATTGAAGACCATGATCAGATTTTTGGAATTAAAAGAAGAATTTTTGATACCAACTCGCGAGATGATAATGAAATATTCAGCGATAATACACAGTAAAACATCTTCAGCTTAGATTTTAATTAATGATGGCAATTATATTCAGGTTCATACAACACAGTCAGTATCTTCTCGAGATCATAGTGAAATGGAGAAAAGGAAAACTTACAATATAAGGAAGGAAAGACAAATATTTAAGTCTAGTTTAGAAAAACCCGTGGATGACGACATTACTGCGGTACACGTCATATAATTCTGGACTTTTCTCTGACTAAAGAAGATTTCTTCCGCCAAGAGGTATCTTGCAAAAATAAATTATCTTAAATTCCATTCAGTATTGAAATCTTTGTATAATTAAGAGTAAGACTACCAATAATGATATCACTCTACTATATGTAACTAAGTAATTCTTCTTTACAAGAGAAATCACAAAAGAACATTCAAATAAGTACCAAAACTGAACACTAACAAAAATATATTTTTAAATAATCCCCGATTATCCTTAAACAAGCCAGACTAATTCCAATTCATTCATCACCCCTTAATCGAAGAAGGTAGAATAAGAGACAAGCCAATCATCTCCATAGGAGGTGACCCCCGTGGAGACAAAATTGACTCTAACGATCCTTGCGAACAAGTAATGAATGACGATACTATTCGTGTACACGTGAAGTTTGTCTGATTAGAGAATTATACTGATAAGATAGCTAGGGTCCCCTAGCTACGTAACAGTAATCAGGATTTCGATAAAGACAGTAACGAGAATGAACTAGATTAGTTTCATGGTAAAAGTGCAAAAATTGTAGATATTGACATTTAATTCGGTGGAGTCGTTATCTACCTTACGTAATAAAGTAATGCAGGTATCTACGTAAAACTTTGACTTGTCTGCTAAAGTACGTTACATAAAATGCAATTACTATTTACATAGATAAGGATTAAGATAAGATTGTGAATTTTGAATGTCAAGAGCTACTATTGTTACGACTGTAGAATTTATGAATGGAATAAGCTTCCATCTAATGGATAAGTTTAAGAAATGGGACAACAAAGTTATTTTCCGATAACGTAGCACTGTGAAAGACAGAAAAATGTGTGTAGGAGTTAGTCGGAAAATGTTCAATGAGGTACAAGATATCTGTGGCGTAAAATAAACTGTATTCAATACCGGATAAACACAGGATGAGCAAAATGATTTAAAGACATAATTTTAATACACGTCCAAACAGATAAAGTAAAATTCTAGTAAATTGAAAGGCATACAAACGAATCGGTGAGAACCTTGAAGAGAACTAACGAGATGTAATCACAGAGGATGCAGGCGTTAATTATACGCGGCTTGGAGGGAACCGATATGGTGAAATGCGTGGTTTTATTGAAAAGGTACGATTTACAGAGTTATGAAATGATGGACCAAGTCGTTTTACTGACTTTGAATAAGATAATATGGATGAAAATTAGGTTTTAGAGGTAGAAAATTACAAAGGAGCTTAAATGATCTAAATACAATCCTGCGATATTAAGAAAGTATATCACAGAAGACAAGTGACGGCAGAAGCTAGGTTTATCAAGATAAACTGCTGTATATGATAAAGTTTTGCGGCTCACACACAGGGGTGAACAGATATAATGAAACTTGAAAGGAAATCTATCTTACAGTAAATAATCTTAATATCTGTTATATACAAAATATTGGAATGTTATGAAACCTGACCAAATAATTATAGGACGCAAATAGCGAAGAAATTCGGAATTACTGACGAAGTACCTTAACCCCTAGTGCGCATGCCTAGGTTTACCTAAAAATGCAAATCCCGTCGACCTAGTCTCAAGTTTCTTTTTATTTTTGGGTAGGCCTTCCTAAAAATGGTGATTTCATCACCAAGCAGTAATTTGCACACCATAAATTATACCTTCCTAACTTCGTTATGAGTTATATCATAGAACTAAACTACCAAATAAACAGTATGTACTTACCTGAACTTGCTGTGATGAGATAATTTTTCTTTTTTCTTATTTTCACTCGCCTAATCTAGAAACTATTTATCAATATCACTAATACACACATTCACTCACGTCACAAACACTTGAAAACGTTAGCACAATGTACAGGCCTAATCATAAACACGATAACAGCACCTCATTCCACTTGTAACACGATCTTTGCGATAAGAAACTTTTTGTTTACACAACGTAAATACTCCGCGGCCATTACGCAGCGACGCGCGCAGAGCCGGCCCGAAAACTGGTTTATACTGGTTCGCGGGAGCCGTGGGGTACCGTCAGCGCGTCAGAGTAAAAAGACCGCGAATATTTGTATGTTATAATTTTCAAGTACGATATTATTTTATTATAAATTATTGTTCCTTTAGTCTGTTTATTATGTTACTTTAAATTTTATTAGATGACATAATATTACTCTTTATTATCTCACTATTTGTGTTCTATTACAATAATAATGACCTGTTCAAAAAAACACACGAAAAAAATTTTTGGTTTGAGATATCCCAATTATTATTATTATTTCGATTTCTTTGAAAATAATGATTCATCATTATTTGTAACTAGGTACACTTATTTACTAACAGCTGTGTAACAATTATTATGGACAAAGCATTACATAAATGATTATTCTATCTTTCCTTATTATGTAGGTAGGTACCTAAATCCATTTACCACCCCACCCATTCTCTCTCACGGACAGGAGGACCTGTGTCCCAGCAGTGGGAACATTATAGTCCGATTATGCCTAAACAATAAAAACCGGCCGAGTGCGTGTCAGACCACCTACAATGAAGGATTCCGTAGTAGGGATGAAATTAACCCAAAAACAAACTTAACTTTGTAGTTGAAAAATATGTTCTCCCATACATCGACATACGTCACGGTCAATTCTCCAGCTGCAAATGTAAGTTTGTAATCGCATTTTTTGCGATAACGAAGTATGTGGAGGTAATTATTGTGTTTATTCATCATGAAAGTTTGCCTTTTTGAATTTTTAATTCTTGTATCAATAGTAGGTAGTCGGTTTTTAGAATATCTAATGCACCGCAGTTATGCACCTATGCGGTGCATTAGACATTCCCTCTAGTCTTATGCACCTATGCGGTATCATATGACATTCTCGTAACAGTAATGCGAATAAAAAAGCAAGACATTCGCTGCGAACAAGCCAAAACTACTTCCCTCTGTGCACACACGCTCACACTTACAATTAAAGTACACCTCAGTAAGTGCACGCATGTTTACGAAACCGGCCTCACGTCACTGTTGATAGCGTTGTATTTGTTTTTTATTTGCATTACTGTCACGAGAATATCACATGATACCGCATAGGTGCATAAGACTAGAGGGAATGTCTAATGCACCGCATAGGTGCATAACTGCGTTTGCACTGGCGGAAAATTCACAACAAAACATGTTGAAATCTCTATTTTCTCTCAATGTTCTATACAATTTTTGACAGCAACTAGAGATTTCAACATGTTTTGTTGTGAATGTTTCACCAGTGCAAACGCATAGTAAAAAAGAATATCTAATGCACGGCATACGTGCAAAACTACTGTTACGGTCGAGGAAGGGTCTTTAGAGACTGGCATACAGACAGACAACGAAATAAGTGGAGGTAATTATTGTTTATTTTTACTCCTCCATCAATGGTAGTCGGTTTTTAGTACAACTTTTCCTAGCTCTTCGTAAGTATGTGGGATACCTACTTACGGAAAGCTAGGAAAAGTTTGAAATAAAACACATTTTGCTTTCAAGAAATATATTATAACAAAATAAAACAAAACTCATACTCAAAGCATTTATTTCAAATAAACCAGTTACAGGCACTTTTCAATTGTCAAGGAGTCGTTCACTTAGAAAGATGAAGCTAGTTGCCCATTCCAAAGAGTAGTAGGTACACACGTATCGACGGGTCGCTAGAACCGGGACAGCATGAGGGTGGCTGAAAAGACAAGAAATACAAATTATTCCACTGAAACTAAATAAATATATATAGTAATATGCTATATTGATAATACTTACCGTGGTGCGCGGTGGGGATGGGGACAGATCGGAGCGCGGGGTAGCGTCAAGGAACCCCATGATGATAGCGCGACGGGCGGCGCTGTCTGGGGCCCTTTTGCACGGAGCGGGGGTCACACTCGTGACCTTGAGGTCGAGGACAGCCTCGCCATGCTGAAAATATCATAAAACAATCATTTACCAAATTAATGGCCTAGGAAAATACCATGATCCTAAAAAAACATTCATACTTTTTGAGGACATTCACCTTTTTTCAAGTCGGTAAAAAAAAAAAACAATAACTTCGACATTTATTTTTCTTACACATGTCAGTTATGTAAACTGCAAGAAATAATAAAATGTAATCTTTCTTTTTTTCTTTCTTTCTTTCTTATTGGAACAAAAAATTCTAGTTGGATTCTTTTTGCAGATAGTACTTTTTACTGGCCCCGCCTACTATGAGCGCTGTGTCATGGTACGGGGGAATCGCCGAATTGGAAATACGATTACGATAACAATTCGCAATAATATCAGTAGCTATTAGCCAAATTATGTTCGTAGATTATTTTGCTAGATACTTATGTGTATTTCAAACAGTATACAAGAATATTTATTGTAAATACATTACTAAACACGGCGGCGACAGCGTCAAAATTGTTTACTACAAAAGTTTCGTTACTTGTTCACTGAAATATTTATCACTTTCCGATAAACTAACACTCAATACGAAATCCACACTTATTTCTCAGTAATTCTGTATAAAATTCTTATAAGATTACTCACCGTTTTCTTCTTTTATTCTGTTGCGAACAAACGTAAACAACACTTGACACTTGACGAATTTTGCCAATATGGCGTCGCGCGTCACACGACCACAGATAGATTTTGTTTGTTAAGTTTTCGTTCCGTTTTTAGTGGTGTTACCAAGAAATTGTTACTAAAATCAGTAAACTATTAATCGATTATTCGAATGATACAGCCAGATCGTGTTGCAAGTGCAAATAAACGACAAAAATCATCGACCAATGGCAACAATTGTCGCATGATACCCCATAGGTGCCATCGACAGTTGGGGCGTTTTCGTTCATGATACCTATGGGGTATCACGTGACAGTTGAGAAGTTAAATAATACAATAAATCCCGCGCCAAGTAGGACACCAAACAGAAACCAATTGGATAAACATTAACAAAGCGACACACGACATAATCAATAGAACATATATTACGAACGTGCTACCAACCGGAAATCTGTGAAATGAATTCAAAAGGCAAACAATAGCTTTTGACGAAACAACGGCCAGCGGCGAGTTCCAACCACCTGAAACTGAAAACTAAAAGTTGGAACACGTGGCCCCGTACAAGTGGTGCTTACCTCGATCGGGAGCGGCGTACCATCTCGTCGTCTCGTTCCCACTTTAGAGAAATAATTTACCTTCTCGCTCTCTCACACCCCGCTGGCTTGTATTGTTAATCTCGGCTTTAGAAGACTTGGAGAATTGATTTAAATGGAGTATGGGCTAGAGAGAGATTGAGTTGAAATGCTCTAAGTCAGGGCCTAGTGTGGCTCCCTGCGGTGCACCTAACACTGGAGAAGTGTTGTGCAGTTGTGCAAAGTTGGATGCCGGGGGTGAGAGAGCGGGACCTCCGCCTCCGCGGACGGTCCACGGAGGAATGTACCGCGACCCCGGCATCGCGCCAGGATCTCGCGCTTGCCACTATCAACGTTCTCCGAAGCTCATGAGGGGTTGATACGCGCACGCGCCCTGCGGATCTCCCGTCCTTCACGCACCCGCGCAGAACACAGAGATGGGGGAACGAACTTTAGGGATGATATTCGGAGGGTGAAAAGACGATGAAAGATGGAAATGCATCTCGGACTCCGCTCGGATTTCCGGAGCTCGTGATTTTGTTTATTGATTCGTATCGGGGCGAAGACTTCCATGGGATGCTTTTTGGGGACGCCAAAGTTATTAATCCCCTTATCATGTCACTATAAGATTTAGTGCTCATGTTGTTACTAATAAAACTTTTTACTGGCCATTAATATCTCCCTCGATGATGGACGAAATTTGCGAGCATCGAATCAGTTGTACAATAAAAGAATTATAAGGAGGGTTGGGCTAACAATGCACCTGTGGCCACTTTGCTCGACAAAAGGCTGCTGATTGACAGGAAATTTGAAAAAACTACACCTTCCACGCAAATATCACCCTTATTTTTAAACACAGAAGATTTTAAACAGTTCAGTGAACTATGTAGTTAGTGGGCCGAGATGTTACCCCAAAGAGTGTTGTTATAAGGACAATTATGAATATTTACGTAGCGGAGTGCAGTGTGCGGTGGAACAGAAGTAATGGGCGGCGACGTGAAGGGTTGAGACGCTGGCAATACTGATGTGCATGACGCTGTTGATGTTGCGAATTGAGAGATATTGATGTCGTTATAGATATTATTTGTATCTATGGTAATTGCATTACTTGGAATAACAATGGGAGAAACCGTTAGTATGAAACATGATGAAGCGTACATTGAAAATCAAGCGATCCCTGATATTTTAAATCTCTCTAATTAGATCTACGTTAATCAAGACTTATTTTAAAACTTGAGTAACGTAGATCTAATTAGAGATTAATATTCGAGTATGACTTTTCCCTATACGGTCAGCCACCGCTTTCGTTATTCCGTATGAAAGATTTCAACGACATTGACTTTAGCTTTCCCGGTCTAGAAATATTTGGTTTTATTATTAGTGGAATTAGCCGTATGAGTATCTTAACTCATTATAGTAAGTTTAAAAGTAGTTATCTTCTTTCTATTTTTACTGATAAGCTCGTGGGACAGCCGCATGGGACGATCCATCAAGTTAAGTTACGCTTGCCGGTGTTAGTCAGTGGATGGGTGACCATCTTAACATACCGAGACTCCTCCGTGGCCCGGAAAGCACGTTAATTCGTTGGTCCCGGCTGTCATTCTTGGATCTTTGACAGTCGTTACAGGTCCTCCGACGAAGCCCGAAAGTCTGACAACCAGTCTTACCAAGGGGTATCGTATTACCCAGTTACTGGGTTGTGGAGGTCAGATAGGCAGTCGCTCCATGTAAAATACTAGTATTGAGCTGCATCCGGTTAGGCTGGAAGCCGGACACAACATAGATGGGAAAAAGCTGGGCGGATTGATTGAGGCACAGTCTTCCTTGAGTTACATATAGCTTCTATAAGCAGATTATTTTCGTATGACGTAATAAGTACGAGTATATTAAACTACCACCTACGTGCAAAATCGACCCGTATCCTTTCTTACATGAATGGCTACGAATAGAGTATTCTATTCATATTACTTAACATAATGCCTGTATGCTCCGAAGCCTGTCCCTTCGGAGCATACAGGCATTATGTTATGCTGAGGTGTTTAGTACACCCACTTTTTTCCAGATATGTATAAATCCCATGTGAAAGAGGAGCCTATTATCTTCATTCGCGCTCCTTCTGAGACATTCCTAATGGAAAGATTTCAGAGTATTTCCATTATTGATATTATATTTTTAAGACTGCCATGTTGGTCTATTGTTCACAAGCGCTACTGCTGAGCTTGAGTTCCTGGGATCGATTCCCGGGTCGGACAAAATGTTATTGGGCTTTTCCATCTGGAATTTGTAAGTAGCAGCCAGGAGTCCAGATTTGTGCCCAGTTGTAGGCAATATAGGATCGCCCTCTGTTACATCCGAATTAAGAGAACTAGCGAAATGTGGGTGTAGGTACTATAAGGTGAACCTCTTCCTGAACCCTTCAAAGCATACAGGCGTGATGTTATGTTATTATATTTTCATTAATTATCGTCATCTGTACTTTCTCTCTATCAAAAATAACCCTACCATCTCCATTTTCACCATTCCCTACTTATTAGCGATATCAATTTTCCTCTTCCAAATCCATTATCAAAGTAAATATTATAACATCAGCTGTATCACAGGAATCAATTATGATTAGCTGAAGTTGCGTATGAGTACTTATGAGTGAACACTTTGAGGTTCACATTCCTGGTAAGATGGAAGTGTTTTTGTTGATGATTATATTGGCACTTGAGGAGAAGGGTTAAACTGAAATAGTGAGTTAGTGATCTCGAGTGCTGTCGATGGGTAATGTCGTGGTTATAATTGAAGGGTGTAAGCTAAGCCCAGTTTCTGAGGCATTCTTAAACGGAGTTTATCAATTTGATAGAGCTAATCTTGGGTCTTAAGACTGCTAATCGCAAAAAAAAAAAACTAAGCTAAATAGACACATTTTTTTGAATTTACAGCTTTTGAAATTTTTTCTGGAAACCTCAGGTCAGCGAGGATAAACTGAGACTAAAGTTAACAAAAAATCAGAATTTACAGTAGAATTTAATCGTTTTCTGGATAGAAAGTGGTTAGAAGAAGAAGTATAGCTTTTCTAGTGACTATAGATTAGATATTCGTTTGATCATATCCCCGATTGGGGGATGAATATGCGGGCGGCCTGAAGTTCCTCTATTTTCAAACACGCCTTTCTTTGCCAGTATTTTGTTTTACCAAATTCCGTCGATATGTTCAGTAAATCGGAGGCACTTAGAGTGACGTGTCTCCTGCTGTGCTGCATAGAAAATACATTTGGGTTTAAAGTGAGGGTCTGTCTCTTACATGAAAATGGACAGCTTGGACGTTTTGTGGAAAAATAAACGGAGATATATTTTCGGTTTAATGTTTTGAATAATATTTTAGTGATTTCTTTCTCGTGAGGATTTAGGTAGAGGAACTGTGTATGCTTATAAAACTACCCAATTGATTGATATACACACAGCTTTCAAGAACTACTCATATTTATAGATGAGACCTACCGAAAGTTAATAGTTGGCTTCAACTCTAAAATGAGTGAACGGCTACTCCATTTTTTGAGTCGATGGTAAAAGTAAATATTATTATGTTAGACTAGCTTCTGCCCGCGACTACTATTCAGTGCCGCGACTTCGTTCGCGTGGAAGTCGTAGTAGACCCTTATATACTAAAACGACCCACCATAGCATCGCCCGCCCGCGCTTTTACTTCGTTTTTGCTTAACGTGCTTTTTGCTCGGCTAGATTTTTTCAAATCCGACTCCAGAGATTAGCGCGTTCAACAAACAAACAAACTTTTCAGCTGTATTATTAGTAAGTATAGATAAACTCTCAATTGAGTGAATGGGTAAGAAAGTCGGAGAATATTGTGTTGAGTTAAATACCTACAACATTGCTATAAACTCCGTGGAAACACCACGTGATGCTCTTAACTACAACAATCCACTTGAACCGATAAAATTAATTGGCATCTCGTGTTAAAATCACTAAGTTTACATTTTTAATTTCATCATAAACCCTGAGTTCAAAAGATTTTTAATGTTATTGTAGTTCATCTGATTGTAAGCCGTCATCGTTCCCAATGGACATCTGCAATAACAGAGTCATCTAAAATGCATGGCTATATAATCATATGGATAACGCACTGGCTATCATAGAAAAAAGGGCTGAAAAGTCGCATGTGTGTCGACAGTTCGACACCCATACCCTTAAACCGGAACACAACAATGCTAAGCGAAGTAATAAATACAGAGGTAGTACTTCTCCGGAAGAACTTCGTAACAAAGAGGTCTAATACTAATTTCTTTAAATCAAAATATAATTACTTCAATTGTGCTTCAGGAAGAGAGACAAAGAGCATAGGTTGACATTTTGTGTATTTTAATGAAGGAGATAGTATGGCTATAGTGAATATCGTCCAGCTATATCTTTCATTAAAATACTCTCCGTTTTCCTCGAGAATTGGAAAAAAGTAGCCCAGAATACTGAAATCATGTTGTTAAGGATTAAAACCTGTATGGCTGGCATAAGAGCGTGGAGATTGGCACAAGCAAAGAGAAGCCTATGTCCAGTGGATGATAATGATATCAATCAACTCAGCCTATCGCAGTCCACTGCTGGACATAGGCCTCTGCGCCGCAACACCCTGTCCTCCGCCTTCCGCATCCAGTCTGTCACAGATAATTTTTGAAGGTCGTCGGTCCATCTAGCTGGGGGATCCATATACACTACGCCTGCCGATACGCGATCTCTCCGCGGTCGGGGTATATATCTGCGAAAGTAGCTCAGTCTGTGAGTCGGGTACTTTTTCACACCTGCACCTTTTCAGCCGTTACTGAACGGATTTGGATTAAATCAGGCACACGGATAGACCAAAACCTAGATTAGGACATAGGTAAAGGCCTCGGGAAAAGCTAAATATGTCTATATATAATTAGAAATATATGTAGGTATGTTGTTACTCACCAATGATTCGCGTATCGTCACTTCGTATCGTTCGTAGCTAAACGTAACTATTTATAAAATAGGCACTTAGTCGTTTGTAAGGCACTCGTTTGGCGTGGTTTACTAAAGTCTTCTTCACATTGCAGTCTGTTTACCTGAGGAAGATAGAGCATATTGAGTAAAGACACAACATCGTCAATATATTTTAGGCTTTTATCAACTAAGGTAGGTTTATAATATAATCATATATGCGATTGAGTGGAACATGCCTGTATTACTATAGATGGTGAGAGGTACCTACACCCACATTTCGGCAGTAATGGTAACATCACATGAGTCAGAGGAGTCTATTGAACGTGAATAACTACAGACTCTGGGCTGCTACTGTGAAACTCCATATGGAAGAACCTCGCCCAGAAGTAGCAGTATTCATGAAACCTCAATATACTTAGCCCATAATCAATTTAAAGAACACACAAGAAAAATTGTTTATTCTGCACAAACTAAACACACAAAAAAAAAATACATAAAACACTAATTTACAAATTAGCCAAATGCCTCGTATTCAATATTCAAAAGAAATGAAAGTTGCTTGATGTCGGGGCAAGAGACAATTTAAATTGCGTATTGCGGAATGTATTTACTTAGCCTATTGTAAGTCTATATCCTAATGCTATAGAAGTCAATAGTAACAGTGGATCATTCGTCAAGGAAGACAGATCCTTGAATACCGATCACGAATAGGGAAGCGGGAAATGCTCCTAACTGATAACTGTAGCAGAAAGATGAATAATCGAGATCGAGAAATTGAAGAAAGAAACATCGCTCTCGGATATCAAGACAAAGTACCCAATAACTTCGAGATTAACAAAAGCCATACTCATAAACTTAGTGAAACCATAAATAATACGATGACATAAATACGAGAAAATAAAAAGAAACAAGTACTAATAAACAATAGTTTGGCAACTCTACACGTTTCCAGTCATTGACATTTACTAATCTGTGTTGCTAAGGGAAGGTCTGTTGGCAAGCGAGCTATAATCTTATTTATTTCAAGGCTTATGTGCATGTCCATAAAAGTTGCTAGTGCTTGAAACCACAGTAGCTTGTGTACTAAGGCATTTTCTTCAATAAACATTTACATTGATGTTTTCAGGATCATAAATTACAATAGGAGTAAGAATACTTCATTCAATTCACGAGTCTTGCATTGAATATAACATAACAACACTTCTTCTCCGGAGGGTTGGGCAGAAGTTTATCTACAGTACACCCACATTTCGCTAGTTATGTTTAAGACCCATGTAATACGGGGCTAGCCTATTGCCATCAACCGGGTACAAATCCAGATTCCGGGCTGCTACCCGAGAAATCCAGATAGGAAAACACTTGCACTTGTATACTGGAATTACTTGTCTGAATAGCACAAGATAGAAGTTTTCGCAATCTTGTTCCGCAGTTATCTTAACATCCATCTAAATAGTTTTCCCTCCGAAAGATAACTCCCCTCCCCAAACCGATAAATTAAAAAACCGACACGAAAACTACATCAAATTAATCTCCGTAAACTTTCTGCAATCTAAAAAAATAACACTGCAATAAATTTAAACAAATCAAAATGCTATAAAAACAGTTTTCCCCCCCTAAGAAGTTATTCAGTAACGGCCCCGTGTTGGGCGCCAAAAGTCTGTGGGGGAGCGAGAGGGGGGATAAAGTGTGCGTCTGTCTTTCTCTTGGCGCCAGTCGGGCCGGCGCCGTCTGGCAGTTGTCTGCCGCCTCCATGGAGCCTCTTACATAACCTGAGCCCGGCCGCAGCCCGGGAATTCGTCCTTTAACTCGCGAAAATTTCACACACATTATGGAGATATTCGGCATTAAATATAAGAGGAGATAAGAGTGAAATATGATACAATTTGTTTTGTTCCCTTGTTCTGCGTGTTTCGCTAATCCACTTGGTTTTATGAAAGATTATGTGATTTTTCAGGACCTTGCTGATGCAGGGGAACATAATATTTTTCGTTGTTACTGAGGTTTTGTAAATTTTGTTTTTTCACAATTATTCAAACTCCATTACATTATTGCCAGAACTACTAGCAAAGCAATCATTTAGTGCAATTTTTGACGAATCATCATCATCGTCTGCTTCGGCTTCCAGTCTACCCGGATTGCACCTGAATACCAGTATTTTACATGGAGCAACTGCCTATCTGAATTTTTGGTGAACATGTCAGAACATTTTTTTTGCCACAGGCCAAAAATAGCCAGTCCCTCTAGCTTTTATTGAACTGCCCTCCTTATTTCATAGATATCTATATAACCAAAGCACAATATCTTTTGTCCCGTTTCATTACAAAGAAAATGGCAATGACAGGTGTGATTTATAGGGCATACTCGTAGAATAGTTGAATTGAGGGCAACTCGGCACCTACTGGCGGTAAGACGTAAATAGGTCAATCATGACATAAGCACCGCGGTTAGTTTATTACATGAAGAACTGGTTACGTGTGTTAATGTGCATGTCTCATTCATTGAAAAATGTTTTGCTGAACAAGTAGAGATGGTAAGGAGGGTAAGCAGAAATTAGAATTGATCATCGGTCGGTTTCTATAAACAATAACGAATGGTTTTGCTTACCAATATAGCTTTTTTATTGCCTAACTGGGCATATAAATAGACTCGTAAGCTTATTTTACCTGTGATAGCTACTTCCATATCTTCTATGCAAATTGTTTGATAGTCAACTATGAAACAGATCTCGATGATATTTGATGTAAAATCTACGTCAAATATCATCAAGATAAGCAAGCGTCTCTGTATCAGGATAACAATGAGGTCCGTATTAATGTTGAAATAAAGAGTTTTTACACTTTAGATTTATTTTCTAGAATAAGTTTAGAATCAAACCAGTATCCAGCGAACCTTAGTTTTACAGCCCCAGTAAAAGCACTTATTTTAAAAACCTTCATCTGCGTAGCCTTTTCCCAACTATGTTGGGGTCCGCTTCCAGTCTAACCGGATATAATTTTAAAACTAAGATTTGTAATACAAACACATATGTCAGTGGTGATGGTGACACGTGCCGGTAGCGCCAGTTAACTGCGCCGGCGCATGTGCTAATAAACAAGCTCCTATCTGTTGTACTTCATAAATGTTTAGTGTCAACTAAGTGCCCTAAATAAACGCCCTGTTTATTTGGTTTATGTAGTCCTGCATCCAAATTGCATAACACACTGTCAATCAAAATCCGAAAGATTTTGAAGGAAATTGTAAATCTATTGCTTCATGTATGTAAAAATCGTCTGCTCATCAACATATGTAACGCATTGAATGTTGTTGAACTGTCAAAAGCACTGCCAATAAGCGTGTTGTAATACTTTTTCTTTCTTTCTTTAAGTTTGTTACGCAATTACCCTGCTGCGTTCGATCCCCGGGTCGAGCAGTAAGACGGTTAATCCAAAAATTTAAATAAAATAAGCGTCGGTAATAGTTGAACACAGAATTTAAATAAAGAACCAAAACTATTCCATATTTGACTGAATATAAATGTTCTATTCTATTCTATCGAACCGCGCATAGATCATAATCAACTGATTGTGTTGTACTGTCATCCGCACGTCAGTAATATTACTTGAGCCGTCCCTGACAACCTACTACTACAAAATAAAGGTACCTACTGTCAAACTCAAACTGTTACCATGTGTGAGCTGTTGACCGTACTAAGTAACGACGCGTGCGTGGCATGCGCGGGCGCAACGGCACGCGCTAACAATCACGCTACTGTTTGATATGTTACACCAACTGTTTATAATGTAATGATATGCCCGGGTAGAGGAAGATAGATGGCGGTGGTAGTGGGCTAGGTGTTGAAATAAAATTAGATAGATGGAATTCACTTTATTGTACTTACACCATTTTGAATTTAAAACAGAAAATTATATAGTTCAGACTTTTTAAAGGAGAATTTTGGAAAGTGTAGATGGATTTGTGAGGTGAGAGAAAACAAAGGAGTACGATATGAAGTTATGGATATGTAAGTCAGGGGTACCTACACCTCTGCATAACCCTTCGAGGTTTACAAGCGTGGTGTGATGTGATGCAAGGTCCATATAATAGGGCAAAAAAACATCATTAAAAACTCGGAAACCTCTCTGAGCATTTCTGATTCCACTTGTTACTGAAATTAGCACCTCTAACTGAATCATAACCAACTTATTGTGCACATTCTGGAGGTCGCAATTTCCTTCGCAACTATAAACCAATTGCTGTCGGTTCAGTAGCCAGACATACGGCTTTCTTATTACCACAACTGTCACGATATTCCCAATCTATTCGACAGACTGTCGTTTCGAAAATGACACATTATCGATTACCACTACTAGCCATCTATTCTGTGACCGGCTGATTCAACAGCAAATATCTGTCGGAAGAATAGCGGTCGTCTTCATGATTTAAACTGACAAAATTTTCGGGTTTTGTATTTGTGAACAGCGTTTACACTAGTACTCCTTCGATAACATTGACTATGGTATCCTGTTGGATATCACGACACTGCACACTGGCTCATCAACACACCATGTCTCTCGTGCAGGCGCCGCTTCACTTTACAATGATTCCATGCCATTCTTGGTGAACTGACAGTTGACATTTGTGACAGCTACCTCACTAGTGATATGCATGAGATAGTGTTTACTATCTATGTTTCTATTAAATAAATACACTATAAGTATGCAGATCAGTTAGCATGAATGGAAGTAGTAAAATATTTGCGGTGCCTATGTCGATCTACCCACATATAATTTGTGCAGTAACCATAAGTAACGTGTGAACCGTGGGTGGTGCTCAAATACCTGTCATCAGATTATATTCAACACGTTCGGCCACGTGGGCCTTTTATAGTACGTGGGTGAATATGGAGATGATGACTAGGAATTGACATGTTGTCATGCTGTTGCTACCATATTTTTATTTGAAGACTCTCAATTAGCCTTTGTCTTTGCGCTGCCTAGCCTGCTTGGTTCTACATTGTTAGCCGCGAGTGTGGTTTCTGATAGGGCCAAACAGCGTACAGAAAGACGGGCACGGGTATGTGTGTCAGTGCATGCGAGATTCGAATGGTATGGGGGTATGTGCAAAAGCGAGAATATCAATCATATTTACAAGAGGGGCGTTGAAAAATTATGCATCAGCGAATGACCTAATTTGGAACTCGTTTTTTACAGCATGAAGCACTTTATAATTTGTCTCATTTTGTATCGTAAAACTGTGCTACTCGGTAACAGTGAAGTTTTCAATCACTAAGTAAGAATTTTTGCAATTGGATCCAGAGATTACCTTTTGAACATTAATAGAGTCAAAAGGAACAATAAATTAACAACAACAGTTCCAACAATTCCAATTCCGGCTTCACCCGTACCCAGAAAGCAGAAAATCCTAATCTTGAAGTGAGTACTTTCAATTTCACAAAGTTTTCTCTCCAAATGATGGCGACAAGCCATATTTACCCATTGCATCAGGACAGTGGGTTTATCAACCTCATAAACGGCACACTAACCCACTTCTGAACTGTAATATCTCATGAAGCAATGGTTCTCGAAATAGCCGCAGATTTAACTGTGGCGCTAGTCCCGCAAGAGGTCAGTGGTCCAGATTTCAGCAGGATGGATTAGTTAGATGTTACATATTTATTTTAATTACCTCAGTTGGTGGAATGATTTGGAAACATTATATCTTGGCAAGTGGTCTTAATAATGGCGATTTATCATCTAACAAACCTACAAAACGGGTGTGCCCGATGTACTTTCTCATCGGCAAAAATGACGTACATACTTCTCAATTAGTTAGGCCATGAATTTTCAAAAATTCTTCCTTATTGCTCAATGTCGTTATTTAAGGAACTCTTGCGCAAAATTGCATGCTTTGAGATCCAGCTGTTTAGGCTGAGTCAGTCAGCGTCAGTGAATTTAAGATTTTTATGAAGTAAAAGATAATGTACTAAATGCTGCTAAACATCACTGTGTCCAGTCCGAGCTCGATTCCTCGGTCGGATAGTTTCAGTTTTTTCTTTTACGAACACTTTGGATATGTGCCCGACACAGCCCGATGCTAAGAAGCTCTCAGAACACATTTGTAAACACTTACTACCCCACAACCAAGTTTATCTGTTGTGTAGCTACACAACTTTTTAACAAGAGAGTTTGATGAAAAACGCGTTGAACCAGTGTCCAAGGTTTTGTGGTAAAACCCTTATCGTTGCAGATGAAGCCGTAAGAACAACCTAGCACTTTCCAAATAGCTTTATGAATCGGTAATCCTCATCAGAAGAAATTATCGAAATGACCACAGTGGAATAAAATAATACCAGCCTATCATTGTCCCACTGCAAGGTAAATCTTCTCATATAGAGAAGGTAACACGCTTGCTCAAGACAGGTTGGCATTAAGTCCAGGTTTCGTCACGGTGTTTTTCCTTCACCGATGTCAGTCCAAGATAAACTCAGCAATCAAAAACAAAATGAAAATGGCGGTTGTAAAATTTAAATTCCGCAACACTGTTTACGGCACCGCTTCCACTTCTCGTACTAGGCTCCACTAATAGGTCAGACATCCGGCCAGTAGGCGGTCCACCTACGCCTGCAAAAGGTCGCAGGCCCCCATGCAATCATGGAGAAAGTTGTTCTGAAGTGGGCTTAAGCACCGAGTTTTAAATCGTCCCGAATTGCGAAACGAAAAGTGGGGCAGTGAAACGAAATTTTGGGCATTTTGATCTGTACTTAGGTTTTGTTAAGGTTTATACTTGCATGTTTTGAGCCGGAATTTCCGAGAACTGAAAATTCTAAGACATGTGACGTCCACCAACCCGCACTGGGCCCGCGTGGTGGATTACCACCCGCTCCCTTTCACAGAGAGGACGCCTGATAACGATTTATTGTCACTGATATCCATCGCTGGATCGATGTAAATCAGTCTTTACACTACCAGGTTTAAAGGTAACCGGTATTTCCTATCCACACTGTCTCCGCGTGGTAGTTAAAGTCCACTCTCTCTCTAACGTCCTCTACGTAAGAGAGAGTGGACTGAGTCTCAGCAGTGGGACATTGTAAGTATTTGTAAGTTGATTAAGTATGTAGGCATTTTTCGGTTTGCGTTTCAGTCTCCAATATATAAACGTACGTGGTCTGTGATCACGTTTGCATATAATATACAGTTCATAATATCAAGGAAACCCCCATTTGCAGGCCATGTAGTTTAAACTATGACGTAAGCGCTGTAGGTGAGGCAGAGCTAAATTGTAATGATCTGTTGTGTTCAGGCAAGGTAATTTCTTTGTGTACGGTTAGGAAAAGAAATGAGCAAACATACAGACAATATATTTCCGCTGATCCAAATTCTATCGTCTTTACACATTGCCAAATACCCGCAAATCGGACAGCTCCTATTTTTTTTTTCAACCCTCTTTAAAGAATGCCCAACTAGCGTTATCTATAAGTATACATATTATGGCGTTCAGCACTATTTTAATAACAGTTCCTTACGTAATAAAGTAATGTCTTGCAACGTTGATTATAAAGCTTGCGTGCTTGATTATTTTGCCGCTTGTACCATCGTTTTTACGGTCAATTACCCCGCAATTCTTATTGGTCTTACGAACATAATCATGCTTACAATTGTTCTATCTTCGTCATAGCGAGTTTCTGGTCGTACCTATGCATGAGTTGCATAACTGTCTAAACTGGCTCGTATGTTTAATTGATCACCATTCACCATCCTCCAACCATTATCCCAATTGATTTGTGGTCGACGCAGTGTGGATTTCTCTTCAATATATATCCCTATTAAATTCACGTTAAGATTCGACGAACCGCTTGGCGGTGTCTCGAAAAACCAAGTGTGCACTCAGAACCCATGGCCCGAGTGTTTCAACGTCATAGACTCGAACGAGTTTCTCAGTTTATTATTTGTATTTTAAGACTATTCTGTTATTATCTTGTTTGAAAATAAAACGAGGATAACTTAAAAAAAATACTGAAATTAGTTTAATCAGGCTTTGGACACCGGGAATTATAATTTTACTGGAGGGTTATTCAAAATCTTACAAGCCTTGTCACAGGAACAACACAAAATGGGTGTGCAAACTATTATTGCATTTATCAAGCCCTTATTATAAACTACAGAAATGGTCTCCGTTCACCGTCCACTCGACATTGACATCACTTGCGCAAACGCTTACGACATCGTCTTTGGAGTCGCCATTTTTATTCGCTACATCGACTAATATGGCGATTTTAGTACGAGGAAACATTTGTAAGTCTCGAAATAATTAAGTTAGTTTTTAAGATAAAAAGAAAGTAAGTATTACGTTTTCTAGTAGGACCAGAATATGTGCCTTGAAAAAAAAAATAGCCTTTCGCGATTGGCGTTCGTCCGGCGCATCCCGGACTGTCAATCCCCTTACCACCGTAGCATAATCAGTCTATAATGTTCTCATTGCTGGGACAAAGACCTCCTCTCTGTGACAGGGAGTGGGCCGTAATCCACTAAACGGGCCGAATGCAGTTTACCACCTGCCTGGCTAATATTGTTACCACGACATGAATTATTCTGATATTCGCGTTGTTATGACAAAAGTTTGAGGTAAATTCTAAATACGAACTCGATTCTCTCATGATTGTATGAATGACGTAACGTCGTTATGAATGGCCGTGACGTGCTGTGTGTCATGATCAGTTCGAGGAAAACTGGTTCAAAACATGTATATTTGTAGTTGTACGTTCCTGTTAGGAAAATAAATAATATTGTGTATCAGCTGTTGAATGGATGGGACAAGTAGTACTTTAGTAATCTTACTACGGGAAAACACCATGACAGACATGTGCGGATCTCGGCGCACTCCCTCTCACACAGTCCTCTCTGTGAGAGAGTGCGCCGAAATCCGCCCAGAGTGATGTTCCCACTGCTGGGACTATAGCCTCCTGGCTATAGTCCCAGCAGTGGGAACATTATAGGCTGATTAGGTCAATGTTTTTAAGCCTCTTCTTAAACAGAGAAGGAACAAGCATTGATCACCACTGTTACTCACTGCGTGTTGACGATTTCAGACTGTAAGGTCTATTAATTAAGGTTCTACTCTCCGCTTCCTATCTATCCATACTATATATACTAATAATAAAACTGAAGAGTTTATTTTTTGTTGTTTTGAACGCGCTAATCTCTGGAGCTGTCAGTCGTATTTGAAAAATCTTTTTGAATTTGATAGCCCAATTCTTGAGGAGCCGAGCAAAAAGCCAGATAGAATGACGACGAAAAGCGGGCAGTCCATGCGATGCGACGGGGTGGATCGGGGGAACAAGAATGACGCGAACGAAGTCGCGGTCTGAAGCTAGTCTTTTTATAACACTTGAGATTGAGATATACTGGGCGACACCGTGGTAGGTGGTAGAACAAACCAAGGCGAAGATGTCGGAACGAATCTACCGAAAGGACTGGCCCAGATTAGCAAAGAGCACAGTGAGTGAAAAACGCAGAAAGAGATTATCCTTTAGGGATCTCGCGCACTAGACGGCCACGTCCACGACCAGTGGTAGCAGCGACCAGGTAAGCTATAGAAACCGATTCGAATCGCGTTCTTGGTCGCAAGTCGCAAACCAAATAGCCACCGGGCCACGGACCACTGGCCAGAGTCGTGGCCGTCTAGTGAGCGAGATCCTTTACACAGGACTATAGGCACTCGTATATAAACCACAAAATACAAAAATTAAAACCACTAGCTGATATTTCCATAACATTTATTAAAATAAAATGACGAAACAGTGCGACCCAGTCATCTCATTAGGTGAAAACAAAAACAAGCGAATCATTCGAATCGCTTGTAGGTCAATGTCGTTTATATTAGCTCTACTTTAAATACGCTCGGATGAGGAAAAAACATTGTATTTGTAGCATAAATATGGAAAAGTGGAGCATAATGTACGTACAGTCTTGAGTAATGATAATATTCAACCCTGTATGAAGTAACGTCTTATAATAGCACGACAGCCCGTTGGTCCCGGCTATCATTCATGGATATTTGACAGTCGTTACGGGTCGTCAGAAGCCCGAAAGTCTGATAACAAGTCTTACCAAGGTTTCGTATTAGGTACCCAGTTAATGGGTTGTGGAGGTTAGATAGGCAGTCGCTCAATGTAAAATACTGGTATTCAGCTGCATCCGGTTAGACTGGAAGCCAACCCAAACATAGTTGGGAAAAGGCTAGGCAGATTGATTGATCTCTTCGTGTTAGTAACACGGGATTTACAATCTTTTCTACGTTTCTTGAGCGAGAAAATCTATGATAGCTAGTCGCTTACTCGACTGCGCCGGTGGGACAGGTGCACGATTCATATGTGACAGGCTCGTTGTAAAGCTCAGTGTCTCATTTTACGCCCGCGCTGCGCCTTAGTTAGGTACTATTAGTATACATACATACATGATAGTCATTCTATTTAGCGTAAGGTCAGGTCACTGATAACAGATATTGTCGGAAACATGCACTTAGTTATGTTTGTACTTACACAATAAAATATTATGTCGTGGTTAAATCGAGATATCAGCAAGTTCAATACTCAAGGATAGTATTATGCTCTTGTATTATTTCATAATTAATGTGTAAACTCACTACTTTGGCTTTAGAACCCTTCAGAACGCTCACAATCCTTACATATTCCTTTGGCTCGAACATAAACTGGCATTCGGATTTATATATCGTCAAATCTGTAGTGCTGTTTCTGGCTGTCATTAGAATAATGACTCATTGGGCATGACTATGAGACGACTTCAGATGATGATGGTGTATAATTATAGCCAAAATCATTGACAAAACGGTACCATGACATCAATGGTGTTTGAAGAATACTTTGGCATAGTTTAGATTAGACGACTATTGAAATGAATCATTTAAGAGCTACTTATGAAAGGGACCGTCCGTACTACCGCCATACATGTATTTATAATTACAGACACACGATACATTGACTATCTATCTATTCGTCGCCAATCTTCGATTCTAGTCTCTAAGATTGGCGACGAATTTGTAATCCCTTGATGTTTAAAGGTTACGGCAACCACTTTCCATCAGTTAGGCCTTTTGCTATGGCGGTGACGACAAGTACCGGCCATTGGCTATTGCCAGATACGCTAAATATCCCAACATCCATTAAACAACTACCATTCATCTTTCAAAACTGAGGACGCCCATTTCCAATATCTTATGGCTTCTGTCGTTAGACATTCTGAATATGACAACTGGGATGGACGGTTTAACATGCTCTCCGAGGCACAGAGAGTTCTCAATGGGTAAACAACGATGACACATCCAAATTATGGTTTAAAATATGGTATTACAACATTTACAACTAACGGTACTATGATACATTCATGGGGTTTTATCAAGAGCTTCGCGATTGATTCATTTAGATGAGTCATATAGTATAGTCATATTATAGTTACTAGGAAATACTGGATGCTGATACAAGAATGTTACATATCTGCGCGTGCTTTTAAGCTAAATTATGATGACTAATTTTAACTGTTACAGTAAAAAATGATTTATAATTTTTGTAACAATAAGGCTTGTATTGACGACATCTTGGCAGACCCAGACGAAGATAGGGATAACAAGAGGTACAAACCTGCAATGGCAGTGGACAGACATGTGTGGGAAAGGAAGGCCTTTGCTCAGCATACTACGGGCTAACTAAATAGATACCTGTAATAACTAATCGCATTTTGGACTCTGAGCAGATATCTGAAAGATTCTAACAAAATGGAACATTTGACCTGACTTTCATTTTCCCAGTGTAGTGCATTACTGCCTGACAGTGAGTCCCTTACGAAAATTTTATTTAAATACTAGCTTTTGCCCGCAGCCTCGCAATTATCCCATGGGAACCGTCATGGTCTACCTCGGTGCCTTTCATCGCAATCCGTTGGATAGGTTAGAGATAGACAGACACGAGATTATTCGCATTTATAATATTAGTATGGAGCCAGCATAGTATGGTATGTGAGGAGGATCGCAGCACAACAGGATCTATAATTTCTGCCTATCCCCATGGTGCAAAGGCTTGAGTTAATATTTGAGCGAAATGGAAGGTTGATTTTCTGTATTCAATTTGCCTCAGCATGTAGCCGACTGAATGTATGGAGTTCAATTCAAAAGTTAAGTAGGGAAACATATTGTGTATCTTCGTTAGGAAAATTGAGCTAGATAAACAGCTAGAAATAAATAGTTAAAGAACGATTTATGGAACTCAAATCGAGTTGGTCATGACATCTGGCAAGGTGCAATGATGACAGGAGGCAGTGACCGAGTGGCATCCAAGGACTTGAGGACGAAGTGACGCAGATGGGAAGACGTGTTGAACCATCGCGGGTGGAATCTGGATGAGGCTGGCACAGGAGCGTCAGTCAGAGGAAATAAAGGCTATAAAATATTTAGTTATTTGAGATGTAGAAGGCCGAAGACCAACCGTGACGCAACTTGGGAGAGGTCTATGACCAGCAGTAAACAATAGACTCCATAGTAATGTCCCAAATGCTGTTACTCAACCCTCATCTCTGTGAGAAGGAGCGGGTCACCACGCGGGCACAGGGCAGGTTGGGTCTACGTAATTCCATTATAATCTTTGTTTTTTTAAAAAAAAAATCTTTTGCTTCTGTAAGTCCTTTTTAAATTGAAATCCAAGATAGACGACAGGAGCTCGTGGCTAAGTAATAACAGCCGCAGTACGGTTGCCGGGGTTGATCCGTGGATGTGTGACCATCTTTACATACCGAGACTCCTCCGTGTCTCGGAAAGCACGTTAAGCCGTTGGTCCCGGCTGTCATACGCGGATCTTTGACAGATGATCGTTACGGGTCGTTAGAAGCCCGAAAGTCTGACAACCAGTCTTACCAAGGGGTATCGTATTACCCAGTTACTGGGTTGTGAAGATCAGACAGGTAGTCGCTCCATGTAAAATACTGGTATTCAGCTGCATCCGGTTAGACTGGAAGTCGGGAAAAGACTAGGCAGATTGATTTTGATTGATCCAAGATAGACGAAGAATATAAAAGCAAGTGGCTTGACGGCTTTGCCCCTATTAAGACTGTGTTAGTCAATATCAGTATTCAAACTAAGACCTCTTTTGTCCATATTTAGTCACAAGGAACTTATCACACGACCATTCCATTTTAAACCATAACAGTTAAACGTAAAGTTTAAAATTCTTCGACAATGGAATAAATATTTTAGAATCCTAATCATATTGTAATACGGTTCATGTTTTAAATATAATACTTACCTACATTTATGTATTCTTTGACCTTGTTACCTAATGATGACTCATAATAGCTTAGATAATCATAGTAACAATTATTATTGTTTTCATAATAAACAGCTGTCTTATGGTCCTTCACGAATTATTTCGTTGATAGAATTATTATCAGCACAATATAACATTACTGCTGTTTTCCCCGAAGGGTAAGGCAGAGGTGAGCGTAGAAAGTACACCCACATTTCGCCATTATGTTTAAGTCCCATGTAAGAGCATATACAAATATCATATAATTTTTATTAGATGACAAGAATTCTAAGCATATAAAATTGCCGCACTGCGACATTTGACTGTACTATAATTCGACGATACTGTAATCCCGGTTTTTAAAAAGCTATTCAAAATAAGATTTGTTCTGATTCAATTAACTGAACTGTTGTTCAGCTCACCTAAGTTTTCACGGTGTCATTTTTACAAAAAAGATCGGTTGATAATATCATTGCTTTTGTTATTTTCTGCGACTTCCTCCATTCATCTTGGAACGATGTAAGAAATATACAAATTCACGTGCTTCCGATCCTGACTCATACTAAACTGGCTCTTATAGCCATGAGCCCATCTTTGGCCAACTGCCAACACATTTGGTCCAACGTTTGATAAAATGATTAGGTCATGCAAAACTTTTTCTGCGATCTTTGAGGTCAGAGTAAATAGGAATGACTGATTTATATTTTGCTGTTTAGACATTAAGGCATATTGTAGCAGAAGATAAGATAATGACCCCTCCGTAGCTCGGAAAACAGGTTACGCCGTAGGTCCCAGCTGTCTTCGTGGATCTTTGACAGTCGTTACGGGTCGGCCGAATCCCGAAAGGTTGTAGAGGTCAGATAGGCAGTCGCTTCATGTAAAAATACTTGTATTCAGTTGCATCTGGTTGGACTGGAAGACGACTCCAACATAGATGGGAAAAGGCTAGAAAGATGGCTAACAGAGGATAATGACGTGAGGAAAGTTTTGACCCAGGTTAAGGCACGCAATATGGCTATAAGAGTAGGGGAAGACCAAAGCAAACGATGGATGGACTGTGGGAAAGATGAAATGGCTAGAAAGGAGGTGACTGCTGAGATGACGGCTAATAGAGAAGTATTGAAGAAGAAGTCATGTTGTACCGTCCCCAAATGGAGAATGATCCCCGTCCTTAGGAAAAGAATAACTTGCTGAACATTCAGAAATCCTACATGCTTGAACATAGACGTATAAAAACTGTACTGCCATACAAAAGTTTTTTATTTTTTCGTAGAATTTTGAGAGCAAAATCTGCAAGGTGCAGTGCAAAAACTATCGAACAAAACTTTAGCATTTTGCTACAGTTGACTTCACATTATCTTCTAGATTTGCGATTGCTCAGTCTCTACTACGGACATGCCCAAATGAATGTTTTAAAAAAGTCGTAAGACGAGCTCGAAAATCTAGAAATATTTCAGAACTTGAATTAAAACTAAGTAATGTTTATCAATACTACGTAAACGTGTTTGTAACAATATATCAGATTTAAAAAGTATCCATGTACTTTCTGGCCCGTTCTTCTCCATAGGAACCTACTATGCATTCGAATGGCCAACTTAGCTTCATCTTTCTGAATGATCGACTCCTAGACAGTGCAAAAGTACCTGTAAATATTTTTTAATGAGTTCGAAGCTACCAACAAGATATAGCTCCGCATTGTGGATTACGCGACACTCCCTCTCATAGAGATCCTAGGAGCCCTGAGTCCGAGCAGTTGGAAATAGGCTGATTATGTATGCATGTCTGATTATGTGTGCCTTTACATAAACACAAACGTTACAACAGCTGTTTACACAAGGTTAAGTTTAGATAGACGTAAAATGCTAGATACAGACGACCTTCATACTATATCTTGTAGAAGCGGAACTAACCGATCTAGGCGTAGCGAAAACTGTTTAGAACAACTTGTTTTTAACCATAATATAACGCCTGTATGCCCCGAAGCGATTGGCAGAGATGTATTAGTACAGGTACGTTTAACAGGGGCGAGTCTATTGCCATCAATCGGGTACAAATCCAAACTGCAGACTGCCACTGAGAAATTTCTAAAGGAAACTCTCAATGAAAGCCTAGCCTCGAGATCGATCCCAGGGTCCCTAGCTCAACAGAAGCGCTGCCCAGCACAGCAAAGAGGCATTCATGTCTGCCTAGATTTTTCCCTGTTGGGGTCGGCTACCAGTCTAACCGGATGTAGCTGAATACCATGTAGTTTGGTTAAAAATAACGTTAAAGAGAATTTTAGTAAAAATGTTAACCCATCAGAATTTTAGTCAAAATGTTAACGCGACTTATCGAGTTGTAGTTCGTTTAATTTGTGTAAATTATTTCATCGCCACTGCTCTCAAAACGGTGTAGGAAAACATCGTGCGGAAACCGCCATGTTCCAGAACCGAAAGTTTGAAGACATGTGACATCTACCAACCCGCGTGGTGGATTCCGGCCCACACCGTATCACAGGGAGGAGAGCTGTTGCCCAGCAGCAGGAACATTATAAACTGCTACATAAACTAGAAGCTAACAAAATCATACCTTTAATCACGCTTTTCAGAGCAATTTTTTTTCAAAGCGGTAGGTATGCTTTATTACATATACTGGGCGTTCCTGTAATTCGGCGTGACATCACCGATCGATTTAGCGTGACGATGTCAGCTTAGTCTTGACCCATTTGTTGGCACGCACCGCTATCATTTGCGTGTCTTTGTTTTTTATATTAACAACATTCAACAGTGAACAGGCTCGTGAGGAGCTCGTGGCTAAGTTATAACAGCCGCACGGGCGATCTATCAGGTTAAGCTACGCTTGCCAGGGTTGGTCCGTGGATAGTGGACCATCTTTACATTCCGAGACTCCTCCGTGCTTCGAAAAGCACGTTAAGCCGTTGGTCCCAGCTGTAATTCGTGGATCTTAGACAGTCGTTACGGGTCGTCAGAAGCCCGAAAGACAACCAGTCTTACCAAGGGGTATCGTATAACCCAGTTACTGGGATGTGGAGGTCAGATAGGCGGTCGCTTCATGTGTAAAATACTGGTTCTGCTGCATCCGGTTAGACTGGAAGTCGACCCCAACATAATTGGGAAAAGGCTAGGCAGATTGATTTTGAACATGCTTGTGCCTTCTCTCTAAAGGTCTTTATCACCTAGCAGGGTATATTCTACACAAATAAATAAAATTGAAGTGTGTGTTTGTAATGTCAAAATAACAGCTGTTTACTTAATGCATATGAAAGTATACTTATACGTACAAACGTACATATAATAAAATAAAATAAAAATTGTCTGTCTGTTTGTTCCGGCTAATCCCGTAACGGCTGAACTAATTTTGACGGGACTCACTGGCAGAGAGCTGGTGTTATAAGGAGTAACTTAGGCTAAAAAGTAGCCTAAGTCACTCCTTTGAGAATAAGAATTAGGGTCCTCGCAGGCGATGCCGTAGACAGTAGCTATTAGTCTTTTTATAATTATTGTTCCCACAATATAAGTTTTAATCAGGGATCCGATACCGGTATTATCAATACGGGTATTTTTTCGATACACTTTTTTTTTACAGGTATTTTTAAACCGTTTGCCGTAGGTATTAGTCAAAGCCAAGGACGTGTATCGCCTGTGAGTGTGTAACCGGTATTGATAGGCTAATTTTCGTCCTGGTTCGTAGGCAGAGTCGCGGGCAATAGCTAGTAGATAGATACGAAACGAAAAGAACAAAAACTAAATTCAATACTTTCGTGGCATGGAATCATGCTAAAATGGCTGCTCAGCACGAATCGGCAGCTCCGTCCACATATTCCCAGCAGGTACATGTTGAAACACTTCCTGTGCTATTTCAGTGCGCCCTATTTACTATACTGCAATTGTGTTACGTCTCCAAGCGCCGTTTCCTATATTATTTGTGGAAAGTTTAATAAGGGCCAAACCAACTTCAAATTTTATCTCGCTCGCACCATTCTACTCGCGGCCTGAGTGAGAGCGAGACGGAGTGGGGTGCTGGCGGCTCCAAAGCTCGAATAGTTTAGGTACTTAATTGCTTTGTACAGTGAATATAATGGTACTAAAAAAAACACTAAAAAGAGAAAAAGTTTTTTTTGGAAGTCGGTTTGATTTTTTTAACCGACTTCTTCAAAAAGGAGGAGGTTCTCAATTCGTCTGTATGTTCTTTTTTTTGTGTTACTCGATTTCTCCGCCAATTATGAATCGATTTGATGATTCTTTTTTTGTTTGGTAGGTCATGCTTCAGAGTTGGTCCCATATAAATTTTATTAACTTTGCTTGCGTAGTTTTTGAGTTAGCTTCAATATTACGTATTTTTTCCCACTTAGTGTATGTAGATGATATATTGATTGACTCCGTCACTGTTATTTCCATAGCCGGTAGTGGTATTCGAATTTGTGTGGGGTAGGTACCACAACTAAACAAAAAAATTGAAAAATAACTTTAATTTCGGAAATCGGTGGCAAAAAACGAAAATTGAAAAGTAAAGACACCGACTTCCGAAATTAAAGTTATTTTTCAATTTTTTTGTTTCGCCTACGTCTACGTCTACGCGTCGACTGTCAGTAAGTGAATAAATTTCAGCATTTCATTTAGAAGTAGATTGTCCGTCGGCTTCTGAAACTGTCGAAAAGCCTGATCATCTTTCTAGTTCAATACTTGATCGCTCAGCTAGTAAACGTTCACGGCAACTGCTGCAGCCGTTTTTGATGAAATTTTTGATTGACGAGCCGATAGCTGTTCCAAGTCTGGGTGATTATGACATTTAAGATTTTAAATGCAGGTATTTAATCCTACCGCTCAACTGTTACTGTCACTGCACTGCCTTTAGAAGGCTTACAAACAATTAAAATTCTATTGCGTTTCGTTAGTGACAATTGCGAGGTTTATTAGGCAAAGGTTTTTTTTTCTTTATTTTACTCGCTAACGCTGATAATTTATTTCATTGTGGAGCTCGTGGCTAAAAAATAATAACAACCGCACGGGTTGATCCAACAGGTTAAGCTACGCTTGCCGGGGTTGGTCCGTGGATGGGTGACCATCTTTACATCTCGAGCCTCCTCTGTCTCTCCTCTCCTCGGAAAGCACGTTTAGCCGTTGGTCCCGGCTGTCATACGAGGATCTTTGACAGTCGTTACGGGTCGTCAGAAGCCCGAAAGTCTGACAACTAGTCTTACCAAGGGGTATCGTAATACCCAGTTACTGGGTTGTCGAGGTCAGATAGGCAGCCACTCCATGTAAAATACTGGTATTCAGCTGCATCCGGTTAGACTGGAAGCTGACCCCAACATAGTTGGGAAAAGGCTAGGCAGATTGATTGCTGATAATTGATTTCACTGTGCCTGTTATTTAATACATAACATACAGAAAAAAGGAAATACGTTCCACCCTGGTGTCCCACGACACCTCTCAACTTTTTTCTTACTAAGCGCATAACTGACACCCTTTCCCTACAAAGTTACTTAACACGCCAAGCAACCTTACACTACAATATTATAAAATTACCTCAATAGGCTATTCTTGTAAATACAACAATCTTAGAAGCCATACGTGTGAAGCCAACGACTTCACAGTACCCCTGCGTTAATATAACACATCGAGCTTTAGAGAGAGGCAAAGTAACAAATGTATGAGAGAGAGAGTGACGTGAAACAAAGACGAACTTTTTCTGGAACTCGCTGTGAGCTCTCAAAGCGCTGAAGCAACACATCATTGTGAGGAAATTCAGGCATGTCCTAGAACCCAAAATTCGAAGACATGTGACATCTACCAACCCGCACTGGGCCCGCGTGCTGGATTAAGGCCCACTGCCTCTCACAGAGAGGAGGCTTGTGTCTCAACAGTGGGGACGTTATTGGCCGATTATGCTGATGTGCCATATTATCCTTCGCGCTGGTACGTGGACTCGTGGCTTGTCTGTGACTTTCCTTTGTTTGTTCTGTGTCATTGGATGGCTAACAAGCACCTTACTCCATTTGATACTAAGGCATAATCTTCGGCTACGGACATCTGCAATACCTGATGCATCGCAGATGCCTTTTCATCCCGGAGACGAAGTTCTATTTTGCCTGTAATTAATTACGCCGGCACCCATTATCTTTCAGCTTCATAAATTCGCAAAAAAAAAACCATCTCAACAACGTAAATAACGCAATGAATGTTGTTGAACTGTCAAAATGAAACAGATTAGTCGTAATTGGTTACGAAAGTAAGTTACGCAATTAGATAGCAGGTCATGGTCAACCCATGTGCAATTTCATCTAAATCCGTTCAGCAGTTTTTGCGTGAAAGCGTAACAAACAAACTCACAACACACTTAGGACAACGATGACGTCGATTAGGGTTAGATACAAAATACACGCAGATGAATTCTTGGGCAACAGCTAGTAAACAATAAAACCTATTAATAATCCTTGATGGTACTAATTAAATAAATATTAGCCGTACGCATCCAATACATTACATACATGCATACTTAATTATGACAATGTTACACTATGTATTTACATTAATATAAGGACTAGTACAGACGTGCGAAATGTGATCGGTACGTAGGTAACTACGCACGAGTCCGCACGACGATGATAAATATCAAGCTATATGTATATACTAGCTTTTGCCTTTTGCCCGCGGCTTTGCCTGGTTGGAGGTCGGAATTTATCCAACGGAAACGTACTACCAGGATTTAAAAATCCCATGTCTTAAACCAGGTCATGGTCTACCTGTGTGCCAAGTTTCATCGAAATCCGTTGAGCCGTTAAGGCGTGAAATGGTAACAGACAGAAGACTGACTGACTGAGTAAATTGGGATAAGGGCAGGAAGATGGTGACAGGGCGATGCAGAATTTTGGTAAGGCGTAGGTATGTAAGCTTTGTACGACACATTTTGACGCGTTATTTGTCAAAAATGCGCTGCGGACAGTCTATCGTCTGTATAAGGCCTGATGCATAAAAGCAGAAAGAACATGGATGTATCAGTGTCAGTGTCGTGACTTATGCCCAACAATGGACTCCAGTAAAATAATTTTATACTTAATTAAATTTTTAAAGATTATGGGATGCTAGTTTGAACTAAGCCTTAGTTTGAAGGTTGAATAGAAATAACTGTGTAGCCAACCCTTAATGTTAATTAATCTGCATTGTGTACATAGCATTACTGATAAGACACTGTACACAATTATACAATAGAGCATACTAACAAAACATAGAACCTATGAACTATGAATGTCTTTGAGTAACTATAATTATGATAAAACAATTGACTTCTGCGACTTTCTTTGACTGAGTGCGTGCCCATTGCAGCAAAGTGGAGATAAAATAATATCAATTGATCCACATACATAATTAAATTCACGCTGTATTCCCATGGGGCAGGTAGAAACTACAACTAACTACCACAATCCAATCCTATTGATTTTTACTAAATCTACACTTCCGCTCCGCTTCAATGGATAGATAGCTTTATCCTTTTCTTTATATAAGAACAATTATCAGTAATACTGGTACCACCACAAAATTAATTAATTAATTAAATACCTAAGTATTATGGTTATTTATTTCCTCTATTTAAATGAAACAATTACACCTATTTGATAAAACAGGGATAAAAGTTAAGTTAGTTTTAGTTATTAATGTTTAAAGTAAAATTAATATTTTATCCTGGCTGGTTTATTACAGTGTAAATTATGTACCATTTTAAATTTATTTTTTAGACCACTCACAGGAAAAAGTTAACCCAGGAATTGCTTATTTCAAGTGCTTAAGGCAAGGCAAGCATGCTTCATTATCTACTACATCATATCAATGTTCATCAGTGGATAATTGCCAGAAAATAATTATTTAAAACTGAGTATTAGTAATTACTAAAATAATCATAGACAAGTAGGTCATAGAGACCATTTTTTTTTTAATTGTACTACAGACTAGTACTAGTACGTCAGGCATAACTCAGCAAAAATGATAATTTGAATAATTTAATTCTTTTTGCCTGTGTTGTTTACCTTTAACATCTGGGGCTAATTCTGAGAATTTAACATGAATTAATTCATTCAAGCATTGATATTTTCTCAATAGTATTAGTCATAGCTAAAGATGAGAACATTTTAAATTATTCATCAATATTTTATTATTAATGTTTAATGACTTATAGGTAGCAGCTCATATGGAATATTTTTAACAAAATATTACTGCAAAAATTGTTGGCCCATAGGTACTTGAGTAAGGTCATACTCAAAATTAGGTCTAGAATCTAAATTACTAGGTTGTTAATTAGTGTACCCTTAGCCTACTAATTAAATAAGAAAATAATTGAGAATTGATAAATCAGAATTTGAAAAAAAATTGTACTAATTTAATGTCACCATATTAGAATCTAATACTAAACAGGTACAGGTAGGTAGGTAGGGTAGGCTAATACATTAGGTCATCCACATAAGATCATTCAACAAATCCATCTAATGTAGCATTGACGATATTCAAATGTTGTTTCCAAAGGTAACCGAGTCGATACGAAGCGTCCAATGTAGTAACATCACCCAAAAACAAAGTAATTCTTTAGTAAAATCTATTTAAGAAATCTGATGTCACTCTTGGTTATGTAGGCGCCTCGAGCAAGGCCGATGGAATACACGTAAACTACTACCATTACTAGCGATTAGAAGAGTGTCTTACAGTAGTTGTTAGCCAAACAAGCGTTACATTTGCATTCTACAGGGCTTCCTCTAAAAAAAACGAGCTAATCATCAACTTTTACACAAAATATTACATGTTCCTCTATGTCAACAAAGCATAACGGCCCCAATTTGGACAGGTTAACATGTAAACCAAATTAATTATCAGCATTTAACAGACGCTATGCTTCATGTAGAACGAGAATAACGAAGGAATTAGGTTACACAGAGCTTCCGATCGATATATTTATACGAAATCCTGAAAGCTCAAGTCACAAGATGGCGGGAATATAACCCTACCGAATTGAAAACGACGGGACCAGTAGGAAGTGCATCGATAATGACGCGACCCAAATTCGGTCGGGTAATACGTCTGATCGGACAGATGTAAGAATTCTCGTTTCCTACGAGTTTTCTGTAAAGTGGACGATGTTGCGATTACAGTATATGATAGTTTGGGATGATATAAAACTATTCTTACCGTTTTCGTTTTCCATTAGAGCTTATAACAACACAAAACACTTAATTTTTTACACAAGCACTCACACGCCCATACGGTATGTAACAACATCACGAGTACTACTGCGCCATCTGGTGCGTTCTTGATCTAATGCAGCAATTACCTGTGGCTACGTTCACTGCGGTGTTAATTTAATTTCGTCGGTGTAATTAGCGTAGTTAACTTAAATTATGACTAATTTTCAATAAAACCACTATTATTAAGGATAATATTGTTCAAAACACACACGTTAAAGGCTTAATGGTGCCTCAGTCCATTGAAATTGCGGAATAAATTCATGTAACGCGCGCAGTATTGATTTTTTCACGCAGCTGATTCACTTGCTGGCAAACGTAATGGGACGTCCGATTTCGCGCAATCGAGAACAAAGTTTGACTCATCGTTATTTTTGTTCGATTTTTACGAAGTTCTGACTGATACTTTATTGTTGATAATGCTATAATCAGTTAGAAATTGTTTGTTTGAGCGCATGACCAAATATGGTAAGTGGTCAGCTAACTTAGGTACCTATATCTTGATTTCATCTTAGGAATTCATTGAATCAAGGTCGGCGTAGGCCAGTTTGACTTGTAAGGAAAGCTAATCAATCGATTTAGCTTGTACACTGTCAGTAACTTCCGCTCTGACTCTGTAATGTACTATTAGATGAATACTAGCTTATAACTCCCTAAGTTAGAACAACGTTATTTACTGATAAATTTAGGTTTATCGTGCAGCAATATTGAAGACAAGTTTTATCATATCTGACTATTTGAATTCCCGACCCACCGAAGGGTCTGAAGAAGGATATTTAGGTACCGTGATACTTAATTTTAAAAATGTTTGTTGGGTGTTCTGCCTAAATAGAGCCTCTTTGCTACCCTGTGGTTAGGTACATAACTTCCAATCAACGTAATGGCCACTGCAGTATTTTTTAATGGGCATTTACCGTTTACCCCGTTTACCTTATGCGGTAGTGAGATAGCACATTCGAAGTCTATCATAATGGGCAGTCCCGCTGTCTAGAACTTTGACTGGCTAATGTCTACAACAAGGCATTTTTCCAGAACAATTTCGAAATTTGGCTAAGATATACCACGTGCCACGTCGTGTTGGTTCTAAAAAATAATAAGTACGTATTTCCATTTTGCCGCGGGTTTTTTGTACCGGTTAGCCGAGGTGCCATTCTGTCTCTTCTTAGGAATATGTAATCAAACGTTGCAAAACGTGTGTTCAGCAACTGCTTCAGCGCGATAACAATTGCGGTGTATTGATTTACTACCCACAAGCATTTTCATGGGTCCCGTTATGAAAACTGGTATCAGCGCCATCTGTTGTCGAGTAGGAGAACTAAATTAGAATTACATCAAATTATTTTTCAGTTGGACATACACAATTACACATTGCTTTTGGTAATTTATATTTTTTTCTAATCTAATATTTGGACATACATTGAGACTTGCGTGGGTATGTTATGACATTTTTAATTCAAAATGGAAAAAAAGTACTTACTGAAGTTTTTGTGATGATAATATAAAACTCAAACTCAAATCTCAACTGTAAGTTCTGTAAGTGATCAATAACTGTAAGTTTGGTCTTTTACCGCACATTACTGCTAACAAATTGTCATTGACAGCACCTTTATGTCGTAGCAGTAAAGCCAATTTTCGTAGAGCAAGTGTTAGTTTTTTAGGGTTCCGTACCCGAAGTGTGCCAAACGGAACCTTATTACTAAGTCTCCGCTGTCCGTCTGTCCGTCGCGTCCGTCCGGATGTCTGTCAGCGGGATGTATCTCATGAACTGTAATATGACAGTGGAAATTTTCACAGATAGTGCCGCTATAACAACATTTCCATATGTTCTTGTTTTTAGTAACATTTGCCATTTTGACTTTTGAATTTGTCAAGGAGTCGGACAGTCAGAAACTAGTTGCCCATTCCAAAGCGTACCTAGTAGGTAACAGGTACCTATATGGAGAAGAACGGGTAAAAAACTCCATGGATACTCTTTTAAATTATATTTTTACTAAATATTCGATACCTACTAGCTTCCGCCCGCGAATTCGTCCGCGCTATATCTACATCTACACTTCTACACTAATAATATAAAGAGAAAAGATTTGTATTTTTGTATTTTTGTGTGTATGTTTGTAACAAATAAACTCAAAAACTACTGCGCCGATTTCAAAAATTCTTTCACCATTAGAAAGCTACTTTCACCTTGAGTAACATAGGCTATATTTATTGCTAGAAAAGATTAGGGATCCTTACTAAAACTCCAATAATGTAACACAAGGTGTAATTTGTTTTTCTAAAATATTCTTTACATCGCGTGCGCTGCGAAAACTATTGAGGATAGAATAAAATAATGTACTACGACTTTGCAGAACACATTATTATTTACAAAAAGTGTCGCGACAGCATATGTCTAACTATTATAGTTATGCCACAATAAGAGTTCTTTTATTTTGAAAATTTTATTTAAATGACGCCGCTAGAAAAGGCTCTTTATTTGTATCTTGGTATTAATCCGTATCAATAAATTACTTCTTACTTAAAATATAATAAATTACTTCATATTTAAGACTGCTTCAATATCTTCATGTAACTTTTTTAATTATTCAATTCGGACATTCTATTCGAAAGATATCACAAGATTGCGCATAATGGCGCTCTACCATTTCCTCCAGGGCAATATCAACCACTCTGCTAGAGCTCAGGATCTCTTACTCCAGAGCATGGCAGAGTGGTCGATCCACGTGGCTGTGGTCGCCGAACCGTATTTTGTTCCCCCCAGGGATAACTAGGTGGGAGACTTGGACGGTTTGGTGGCCATACTTGGCGGGGCTCTCGTCAACCCGTCCCGAGGTCACGGCTGGGTAGCCGCCCTCGCGGACAGCATTGGCACGGTTGGGGCGTATTTTTCGCCCAACAAGAGTCTCGCCGACTTCGAGAGGTTCCTTGTCGAGTTGGGTGCAGTCGTGGGCCGACTCCACCCTCGCCCGGTGCTGTTGCTGGGGGATCTCAACGCCAAGTCTGCGGCGTGGGGATCCCTTGTGACCGATGCTAAGGGCGAGGCGCTGGAGGAGTCACGACTGGCTTGACCGTCCTAAATCGGGGCTCGGTCCACACGTGCGTGCGGCAGCGGGGCGGTTCTATAGTGGACGTCTCGTTCGCTAGCCCCGCTGTCGCGAGCCGTGTCCGTGACTGGCGTGTCGCCGTGGAGGTGGAGACGTTGTCGGATCACCGTTACATCCGCTTCGACGTCTCCGCCCAGACCACCGGCGGCCGCGGTCCACCCGCCCCGCGAACGGACGGTCCGCGCTGGTCGCGTAAACGCATTGACAGGGAGCTTCTCGAGGAGGCCGCTATTGTCCAGGCCTGGAGCCGGGAGTCGGACATGAACGGACCCGTCGACGTCGAGCAGGAGGCGCTGTGGTTTCGCGAAGCGATGACGCAAATCAGCGACGCGTCCATGCCCCGGGCCCACGCACAGTCCGCAAGGCGCCAGGTGTACTGGTGGACCGCCGAGATCGCGCAGCTGCGCGTCGTGTGCGTGGCGTGGCGTGGCGTAACATACAGACAGAGTTACTTTGGAATTTATAATATTAGTATTAGTATGGATGGATTAGTATGGATAAGCTGTCACACGCGCCATAACCCAGTGTCACTGGTTTATTAGGAGGCATAAGATGGCAATAGGTATATAAGGAGGCCCATGTTGACTCTATAAGACGCCACATAAGCACCCCATAAGAGCGAAAAGCTTAACGACCCAAAAACATTCGACTACCCTCTTCCATCCCACTTAACATGGAAAAAATCTCACCAAAAACAACATACATTTCAGCCTACCCTCACGAGGGATGAAGATACAAAACACTAATAGAGATAAATATCTCTACGCTCCCTTGCAAATTTTTTGATAAATTGCCATATTCACCTCTCGCTCACTCTTAAGTAATTTGTTGTGAGAGAGAAAGGGGCTGAGAACCGACATGAATATTTTTATTGTTCAGAAATAAGGGTGGATTGTAAGTAGTTTACGAAATAACTTGATTGTGTATGTACTGTCCGCATACAAAGTTAAATAACTTCTTTCTATGTTTTGTTGTTATTTTCGTATGGAAGATTGGAGAAATGTTATTCGGGTGTACGATGTTTGTAAGACGGTTACTGTTTTTCTTGGTTTGGCATAGTACTCTTGTACTTATTTTCGCCTTAGATTCCTTTGAAAGCATACTTAGATGTCATGTAGAACGGGTGGGTTTTAGTCGGTAAAAGTCTGAGCGGGAGAAGTCATTTGACGATTTCCCAACATCAAAAAAAAAAAAAAATATTATCATGTAGAGAAAATGTATCTTTGACATTCGAAACGGGAAGTCAGAAGTCCAAAAGTCTGACAACCAGTTTTACCAAACGGTATTCTGTTACCCAACCTGGGTTGTGGAGGTCAGATTAGCAGTCGCTTCTTGTTAAATACTGGTATTCAGCTGCATTCAGTTAGACTGGAAACAGGACACCAACATAGTTACACCAATATAGGAAAAAGCTAGGCACTCTCCTTTCCTCAATGTGTGAAATGAAAACGGGATATAAGACTGCTTCGTTGGACGCAGCGCGACCGCTGAGCTTGAGATTCTGGGTTCCTGGTGCAGGTTGGGCGAAATGTTATTGAGATTTTCCATCTGAAATTTCTCAGTAGCAGCTTAGAGTCTGGATTTGTGCCCGGTTGATGGCAAAAGGCTCGGCGTACCTATATAAAAGAGGTGAGAGGCGCTGGCGTGACGCCAGTGTGGCGTGGGTGCTGCGCCGCTCCTTTCATATTTCATACAAAATGAATAGCAGCGACATTACATACAATTTGGGGTTTATTTATAAACGTTGCTTACCCAAGTGACGTGCAGTTCAAACGAAAATGTATGGTTAGTTAAACAGTCGCTAATCATTACTTATCCTTAAATACTACTATATTATTATATTACTACTATAATTATTACTTTATACAATTTTTTTTAAATCAAAAGTAATTAAAAACTATTTGTTTGTCTGACCGTACAATCACAACGCAATGAAAAGATGTTATAATTAAGTTAAAACTAAAACGGTTGGGCGTCCCTTAATGGTTTCACTCATTTAAATAATTGTTGTTTATTTGATAACGAATCGTCAACTCGAGTGTGAAGAGACACATCTTTTAATCTTTACCACCTTTTTGTCAGCCGGTTGAAAACCTTACCGTGAACACTTACGTGAAGTGAAGTTCATTTGACCCCGTGATACTAGATTGACAGCTCACTTCACCTAAGTTTTCACGGTGAGATTTTTACAGAACAGCATTAATGACCTTTGAGATTTTTTCTAAAACTCAAGCCTGTTGGTACCATCGTAGAGCATGACTTTCATTCACCATCAGCATTGATATTCTGTAACCATCTCACCGTGAAAACTTAGGTAAAGTGAGCTGTCATTGTCATCGATACCTACTGATGCTAAGGCAGTGACAGTTCACTTCAAGCTCTCTTCACCTACGTTTTCACGGAACGGACGGTTTTTTACGGATTTTTACAGAATAGCACAACAGGTCAGATGAGGCGTTTAAAAGAGTAACGGTGGAGTTTCTTGCCCATTCTTCTCCATACGAAAACTACCTTTTGGAAGGGGCAACTAGAATCAGTTCTATTTCTTTGTTTTTAAAGTTCAAAAGTGCCTTTAATGTGCCTATTTGAAATAAATTATTTGACTTTGGTGCACCACCCTATTCTCTTTCCACCTCTCTTTGTCCAGAGCTGCCAAGAACCAATCTTAATTAAAGGAGTGCAGCTCATCCCGCTATCTCCGTCAGGGCCTGCCGAACCGGACAGTCAGCCCCAGCCCCATTACCATCAGACGGGCTAAAAGTCAGTTGTTCTTTTCGTCATTGTTTCCGTATTTTTACGAAAACCGGAGGGCCAATTCTCATACATAAAAAACGTTCACATTCAAGTCGCAATCTGTCAAACTTGACGAAAATGTTGGTAAATTCATAGGTTTTTGACAGATTGCGAATGAGATGCGAATGTGAACGTTCTTAAAAATAAGGGAATTGCCCGGTTTTTTTTTTAAATATTCCCACAGTCCCTGTTCCGATGCACCCATAAGCACAATGTTTTGTGTGCGTTACATTGCTCACTACCACAGCGTAAACAGCGATAAAATAAATCTTTTCCCAGTAGATACAAAGTCACTGCTGACGGATTCGTGATGGGTCTTCTTACACCCTGTTTATTTCGCATCGATACCAGCGGGAGAAGAAGATCAAGAAAGTACAAGAAGAGCTTCGAAAATTGGGATTTTTTATTTTCGATCTCCTCTCTCCCCAAACCATACCACATGTTACTTACCTCGTATTTTCTCGTCAAGCCATCTCGACGGGGCGTCCCATCTCGATACTTATATACATGACAGTGTGGCACATCAATAGATAGCACTAAATTACATCTACAGTCCCCACTACGATTGTACCGAGTTATCTGATGGCGGATCTGATTTATTTTGAAAGTGTTTTGATTGGGTTTGCTATTTTACTGGTTATTGGGGTGAGAACGATCGATTTCCGGAGACATAAAGAAAGAAATAAAGAAATTAAATATAAACTTAAACACGTACTCTCGTCCCGCTATCTAATCGCGTAACTTATTTTCGTAACCGGTTATGACTAATTTGTTTCATTTTGACAGTTCAACAACATTCATTGCGTTATTTACGTTGTTGAGCAGATTTTTTTTTCGAACTTAAGAAACTATTGATTAGACTTTTGTTTTAAACCGATTCCGAAGCCGAAGCAGTGTACACAGTTCGTGTGTAGAAACGACACGAATTCTTACGTAGCCCCGGCGACTTTTCTTAGCGTGTTTCCTACAAGCGGCCTTAGGGGATGAATTTTCAAAAATCTTTCGTTGCTGCTCACCTTTGTTATAAGGTGCGGTCAGTGGTAAATGATCAATTTTCTCCATGGAAACAATATCGCAATCGCGAAAAAAATATCAACTGTCCCATACAAAACTTCAACATCTACTCGACCCAAATGTATGGGACGGCTGATTATTCTTTCGCGATTACGATGTTGGTCTCATGGAGAATAAGTCTGTCAGTGAATTTAATATTTTTTTATTAAGTACTTAGATGAAAATTGAAAGAAAGGCGAGAAAAATCCCCAGAAAAGCACTTGCAAAATACAAAAAGCTTTGGACAAGTTCCGCAGTTCATAGCTCTCATAATTCATATTTATAGTGCAACATACCCTCACTAAAAGGACTTCAGAGAATAAATAATCAATTGTATAAAGTATATCACTTTATTCTAGCTAGTGAACCGCGGCGGTGCAAATGTGTACAAATACGCTAAGCAACAAGAGGGGCGCGGACACACTGATGTACTTACACTAGATGAGGCAGAAAATGGCCTTACCCCGTCGCCACTAGCTACACGATCAAGCGACACGTGTCTTGCAACAGCTACTTCGGGGAAAACAAATGAAAAGTTGCTTAGAGCTTGCCACGAGTCACTGCGACGCGACGCAACTTGCGGAACAACGGATGGGTCGCTTGACGCAAGTCACGTTCCAAATCGCAAACCTCGAAGTCGTGAACGCCTTGGTGTCGGCTTCCAGTCTAACCGGATGCAGCTTGATACCAGTATTTTACATGAAGCGACGTGCCTATCTGACCTCCACAACCCAGTTACCTACTTAACACGATACCCCTAAGGTAAGACTGGTTGTAAGACTTTGGGGCTTCTGACGACCCATAACGACTCAAAGATCCAAGAATGACAGCCGGGACCAACGGCTTAACATGCTTTCCAAGGCACGACGGTATTAGAGTCTCGGTATTTTAAGATGATCACCCATTTTTTGACACCTGGTCCACCGTCTATGCATGACGTCCCGCAGGACTCGATGAGCACGAGCCGATTTAGCCTGACATACAAAACAAACCTTTAAATTCAAAAACCCAACAGTTAAATTCCCTATTGAAAATACCATTACCGTAGGGTGATCCCATTTGCATAACCGAAAAATGGTTTGAAATCGACCGTTTCGTTTTTTTTTATCATCGAGCAAATTATAATTTGTCGTGTTTTTTTTAACCGTTTATTTCAAATTCAGATTCAAAATCTTTATTTCGAGCCAAGACTCATAGAGAGTTAGTAACATTTTCCTTAAAACTACGAGTTAGTAAACAACACAATACGGTGACACATGTAGCTGACAGCAATGTGTCATGTAGGGACAGTCCATTCTGCCAGCTATCATTTTCAGAACCCTGTTGGGGCTGGCTATGACTCGTGCTACCATTACTGCAGCGCGCTTGCGCATTATACTATAAAAACAATCTACACGCGCCGCCGCCAACATCCCTGATGCACTGCAGTGCCATGGCAGCCCCATCAGTTTTCTGAACGCATTATTAAATTGGACACGAAGGGCTCCATACGATGCCTGCGAATACTTCTCCCACAAGCTGCATGTGTAGAAGGTGGTACAGAATGCTCTAAAGAGCGTCACCTTAACGTCCGCAGTACAACGTTTATTTACATATAAAAAGGATGTATCTTTTTCTCAAGACCTAAATACACTAAATTGGCTATTTCGAATTGATTTTAAAACAGGCCAGTTCAGGTAACCCCCGTTAATTCTACTGTCGAGTAAATTCGGAATTTTTCAATTTCGGCTGTCACGTAGGTATAGCGTTGTAGGTCCCTGAAAGTTTAATGCGATGGTGTGTACTATTCACGCCATGTTTGATACGTGTTGATGTTACAAAATAATAGTGAATTTGTACGTTGATTGTTATCTTAGTGTAAGGTTTGCAAATGCTAGACCACGGGTGCTCGTCAAAACATAGGGCCCAAGTCTAGTAGTAGTAGCGACCAAGTTGAGATACGTAGTAATTTATCAAAATCCTTGATACCTCTGCTGTAGCGTCGCTATACTGCCTGCAATGAGACTCGTCGTCCGCTCGATGACGATCGCAGGCAAAGTCGTAGTGAAACTGATGTGGTAAGTCCCGATGGTTGACGACACGTGGTCGACCACCTTGCAGATCCTGAGCGACTTCTTGGCGCTGAACTCTTGGTGTTGGAGTGGTGTCAAATTGTAACGGTGTACTTGTATAGGTTACTTACTGATGCAGTCATGGAAAATCACTATTATTCTAGAACTAAAATAATATGTACCTACAACGAAAATAAAAATACAAAATCATAAATCATGAGTAGTCTTAAAAATCCACTTAGTATAATAAGAAATATTTGTAAAAATAGACAATTTCATATCACAATCCGCAGGCCTAATCAATAACAGGCCCACAATTTTATCTCCTGAATAAATGGGGCCGAAATCGTGTGAAAAACAATCATCGAAGTCTGACGTATCGATGCAGATCAAGCTATCATCAATTTCTATGCCGTAGCTTTCGTAGCACCTGCCTGCGTTCCCAATCTTGACATCATATTTGTTGAACTGGTTCGTCAGATAGAGCTTCTTATTCATTGTAGACACTGTCTTCCAAACGCTTGCTTCTATCTCTGTTGCTATGGACTCATCAAAGACTGCTGGTCTCAGTATGGACTGGTAGTTCATTACATTCAACTTGGCAACTGCGATGTCGTATTTGGGAGTATGCAGTGTTTTGTTGTAGTTCTCGTGGATTCGCCAGAAGAGAATTGGGAAAGAATGCGTCTGATGCAGAGCGAAATCGTGGTAGAGGATCGCGTGATGGGTGTGGCCAGGGATCCTGCAAGGAAAAATTATCATGTAGGCTGAGCCTGACGTTGGGTTGGGCCGGCTGTTATAATAATTATTATCTTTCACGTTACGGGTGGCCGAGAAGCATGAAAGTCTGACCGAGGGGTATCGTACGTATTACCCAACATGAAAGTCTGACCGAGGGGTATCGTACGTATTACCCAATAACTTGGTTGTGGAAGTCCGATAGGCGGCCGCTCCATGTAAGATCGTATTCACCTGCATCTGGTTAGACTGGAAGCCGACACCAACATAGTTGGGAAAATGCTAGGCAGATGATGAATAATGATGATTCTAGTACTAAAAGACAGAATATATTTTTCATTACCATCCTATATTAAGCAGTACACAACTGGTCCAGCAAGCTAGTCCTGTCAATCTTGCAGCCAGTGGCGATACTCAAGGGTTTATTACGGGCCAGCTACAATTTAACGGTGATTCATTGCATCTTTGAGAGCACTTACGAGTTGTAAGGTCGTGGGTGCGCACAGCCGGCATGCATTTAAGTTTGTGAAATTTATATCACCCCTACTACTCCCGAAATGGTAAAGGAAAACAACGATTCCGAGAAACAAAAAATTGGAAGATATGTAAAATCCACCAACTGTGCCCGTGTGATGAATTACGACATACGGCCCGCTTCCTCGCACTTAGATTGGCCTGAGAGAGATAGAGGAATCACTTTAAAAGTCAAATAAAAAAACTGACTATGAAGAAATGGTGAAACAAACTCAGGAGTCAGTCTCTTTTAAAGTCCAGACATAATCTTGGTCAGACCATATGAGGACCATGTAGATTAGTATCTGAAATGGTCTTCTGATGAACTAACCACACAGATTTGAGTGGACCAGTCCGGTCACTGCAAGAATTTGTCAGTTATCGTGTAGCTCAACTCAGAACTTAACGGAGCTCAACGGCAGTAAGGCATTATACGAGTATTAGGTCTTTACCTATGAAATTGCCGTTCTGCAGTACTGGCCATTTCAAATCAAAATAATTTTTGTTTGGCTAAGAATTCTAATTTCAAATTAATTTTATTTTAAAAACATGGATTTGTTTTTCCAAAAGTAGTCATTTCTTTATTGATTAGTGTTACATTTTCATCGCAATTCAATCTTTTTCGTCATCATGGATACGTTAAAAATTCGAGTAATTATGGAATATGAGTACCGTCGTGGCAGCAACGCGGCACAAGCGGCACGCAACATCAACGACGTTTACGGAGCTAACACTACAAACCAACGCACCACCTGTTATTGGTTTGCTCGCTTCCGTTCTGGAAATTTCGACCTGAAAAATGAACCTCGCGGTCGTCCGAAGACTTTGGTCGACAATGACGAATTAAAGGCGATTGTGGAAGCTGATGATACACAATCTACGGCTGAATTAGCAGCAGCTTTCGACGTTAGCGTCAAAACAATATTGGTCCATTTGCGTCAAATTGGCAAGGTAAAAAAGCTTGACAAATGGGTGCCCCACGAACTCAATGATCGCCAGCGCGAAGTACGCGTCGAGACGTGCCTTGCACTGCTCAACAGACACACAAATGAAGGAATTTTGAACCGCATTGTTACCTGCGATGAAAAATGGATTCTGTTTGATAACCGCAAGCGCTCAGCAAGTTGGTTGGATCCTGGTTCAGCACCTAAACAATGCCCTAAACGAAAACTTACCCCTAGAAAAGTGATGGTCACTGTTTGGTGGTCTAGCGCCGGTGTGATTCATCACAGCTTCTTACCAAACGGGGTGAGCATTACTGCAGATGTGTACTGTGAAGAACTGAACACAATGATGGAGAAGCTGGCGCATCTCCAACCAGCATTGGTCAATCGCTCGTCTCCGCTGCTCCTGCACGACAACGCGCGACCTCATACTGCACAGCAGACGGTCTCCAAGTTGCAAGAACTGGGGTTGGAAGCTCTCCGTCATCCGCCCTACTCACCAGACCTTGCGCCTACAGACTACTACTTTTTCCAGAATTTGGATAACTTCTTGGCGGGAAAAAAAATCAATACCCGAGAGGCAGTACAAAATGCCTTTGAAGAATTTGTTGCCTCCCGTCCAGCTGATTTCTTTAAGAAGGGCATCAATAAACTGCCACTGCGATGGCAAAGATGCATTGATTGCATGGGTGATTACTTCGATTAATACAAATAAAAAATTCATGAAAAAAATTCGTTTAAATTTTTTCATACAAAACGGCAATTTCATAGGTAAAGACCTATTATAAGCTGATTCAACAATAACTTACCTACAATGAGCCGCAATAACAATCCACTTAACTAGGATCACACTGGCAAAGCATGCAAATGTCCATATGCTGGTAGAGTTTCTGGTCACAGCTACCACATAGGGGAACCTTTCCGCCAAATGCATGGTGTGATTCAAGTTATTGTCGCTCAGAGATATCACATGACGTAAGGCATGAGGGCATTCACTGGGACTCGGGCATTTATCGGTGTTGCACACAACTGAATTCAGTTGTACAGCCGTGATAATGATAATAATAAAGAAGATGACTGCCATGAGAGCTAGGAAAACTTTTGTCTTCATGTTCATTTTTTTATTTAGATTTTTTTTTTGCGCCTTGAATTTGATAAGTTGACCATTATTTTGAGGAATCTGTTTATGTTCCTTGATCTGACCTGCCTTTTATGATTTTGACAGAATATTCTTAGGTTGAGTTTTGGGTGCGTTCCTTTTGTTGGTCTATATTTAGAGTTTTTATTATAACTAAGTATTTAAAAAAAGGTTTACTAATAAAGTTAGACTGGTTACCCAAAGGCTGACGATACCGTCTCTTAAGTTCCAGTTAAGTTATATGGTTTCCTAGAAGAGTGCTGGCCGCCACATAGTGTCTGAAATTTACCGGTGAATGACGTCACTTAAACGATATTTATGAAAGTAAGCTCTCTAGCATTTTGACATCGTGAAGTCAAACCCTGCTGCCATAATTTTCAGGACAGTTGTCACTCTTTAAAAGATGATGGAAAATTGGAAAATTCGGGAAAACTAAAAGTGCAGTTCTTAAAGGAATGTTGTATGACATTGTGGACAGGACAGCGTCTGTCAGCTCAGCTAGTTGATTATAATTATAAGCTCTCCAAGTAAACTGTATAAGAGCTGAATAGAATGCTATAAAGATCTTATACAACCAATTTATGTATAAATTTATTGATCAGCTTCAAAGTCCACAATGCCAATGGTTGCACAGTAGCAGTACCTATACTAGCATTATCCTTACTAATCCTACTAATATTATAAATGTGAAAGTTTGTCTGTTTGGATGTTTGTTACTCAATCACGCAAAAACGGCTGAATGGATTCGGATGAAATTTGGCAAACAGATAGTTTATAACCTGGATTAACACATAGGATACTTTTTATCCCGATATTCCCACGGGATCGAGACTTACGCGGGTGAAACCGCAGGGCGCAGCTAGTATTATATGTGCGAAAGTAACTCTGTCTGTCGGTCTGTCTGTTGCGCTTTCACGCCAAAATTGCTGAACCGATGAAATTCGGTACACAGATAGTCTAGAGCCAGAGAAAGGACATAGGCTACTTTTTATCGACATACCACGCGGGCGAAGCCGCGGGTGGAAGCTAGTAGCAGCAATATAAGGGGTAGCAGTAGTCTTAAAGATGATCTTTAGGGAGTCCGAGTGATTGTTCTTACATACTGCCGTGTTTTAGGAGGCACCAGTGACCTTTTATACGGTTTCATTCAGTGTCCACAAGCGCACCCTAAAACCTGTTATTTATCACATTTTTTTATTAGAATATTCCCATTGATTAATTAATATTGCAGGCATTCATTTACGATGGAATTCAGAAACTCACTAATAATCTCGAAGGTCATTAACCTTACTGCATACCCAGCCTATAACGTTTCTATTGCTGGGACTAGTGTTGCCAGGGCCGATTTGTCTTAAATCGGAGCAGAAGGTATAACAAATCGGGATTTAGGGTTGTAGATCGGGACAATAAAAAAAAAAGTTTTTTTAGTGTTCCTTACCTGAAAAGGAATAAACGGAACCCTTATAGAATCACTCGTGCGTCTGTCTGTCTGTCGATCCGTCTGTCACAAGTAATTTGCTCCGAATTTAACGGACCGATTTAGTTGAAAGTTGGTACACGTACATATATTTCTGTGGGCCAAACACGGACGAGTAATGTAAATAATTGAATTTTGAATATTCTTAATATTACTTTTGGATTATTTACATTACTATACACAATATTTATAGAACACTACTTTTGGAAGGCAAATAAGAAAATTAAAAAACAACGTTTTGCAAACGGTTTACTAATGTTAAGCATAAAATAGATCGCATAATTTACATTGGCATAACGAAATTCAGCATAATGATCATTACGCATAATATTATTAGGCATAAATGTTTTGCCATAATGTTAATTGCCATAAATACTGTTGACATAATAATAATGCAGCATAATGTTACAAAGCATAATGTAATAAAAGCATAATGATATTTACACATAATATTCTTTGGAATAAAAATATTAAATCCAAAATATAACTCACTCCTTTGGTTTTGTATTTTCGGTTTATGCCACAACTTTCGAAATTTAAGTTATTTTACGTAGTGTAGTGAGTTTTATGTAGTGTTTTTATTGCTCGCTTTTTAGTAGGTCGGTTTGTAATTTATCTAAGTTACAATAGCCTAATATCAACTGCTCACCACCATTACAAAATTTGCTTTTTCCGATGCAGGGACGTTAATTGTTGAGGAATTCTACCAGTACTTCACCATCAGCTCCACTTCACCATATCCATTGTGACGAGCATAAATTACTTGACAACCATAAAGTAATCGAATCGCAACCCGTGAAATACCTACTTATTATTGAGTAGTTCCGGTGGCAATCTGTGGTCTTCATCATCAGTTCCACTTCACCAAATGGTGTTTCTAGTAACAGTAGTAGTAACAGTAGTACAGTAGTAGTTTCAGTTGAGAGTAACTGCACGAGTTATTATAAAAAATAGAATTTTGCAAATCCGTTTATATACGACGCATGTCCGAAACATAAAAAAACCTCCGAATTGATAACCTCCTTCTTTTAGAAGTCGGTTAAAAAACAAACATGTTCGCGGCTCACCTTAACCTAATCCAATAGAGTACCTAATTCCCAAATTATAATAAATAATGTTTATATTAATGGATTACGATTAAAAGACGAAGAAATAAATTATGCCTTAAAAAATATAGCAACTCCAAATTATGCTTAAACAAATAAGACCAAATGACAGTTATGCTAACCTTAGCATTATGCCAAGGTATTATTATGCCACAGTATTATTATGCTAAAAATGTTATGAGAAAAAGTTATACCAAACAATATTATGGCAAAAAAAATTAAGCCAAGAGGGGGATTCCCTTTGCAAACTGTACCGTGTGACATATCAAATGAAAATATTACGGAGATACCAAATATTTTTTTTTAATAATTTTAAAATGAATGTTTCATATATATTTGCAAATAGATGAAAATTGACCATACCCCCAACCTTATCTCCGAAACTACTGAGCCTAAAATTTTGAAAAAAATTCAGAGCAAGTTTCTTTACTCATTAAATTTTTTTTAGTGTTACACGTAAGTTGGTGATGATAGTTTTTCTCGTCAATCTCATGTTGTGGGGTTTCGTTGAAATGGTCTTTTCAAAATATTGTGAGTTGGCGAAATATTTTTGGATTCAAATTAAAACTATTTTTGGATTCAGAGATCCATCCAAGATCCATTTAAAACTATTTTTGGATTCAGAGATCCGTTTGCGAAATATTAAGCTTTAAAGTGCTAATTATTACCCGACTACGGCGAAGAAAAAGGAGGTTTATGATTTTGACCGGTATGTATGTATGGTATGTTCATCTGTTCCCTCATATCTTGTAAACGACTCATCACAATTTGAAAAATACATTTACATTTATTATTTATTTATTTATTTTTACAACGTACATTTCTCCTTTCATTCGCTAAAAAGCCTCCAAAGTCTCCTGCCCTTGAAGACTAAAATTTCCTTAGCACAAACACTTATTCAGCCGATTATAGATTATGCCGACGCCTGCTACCTGGATGCTACTGAGGAGCTATTAAACAAGCTTGAGCGCTTGCAAAACTTGTGCATTCGTTTTGTTTTCGGCCTCGGAAAATATGACCATGTTTCTCACCTTCGCAAGGAACTCAAGTGGCTCCCAATCCGCCTTCGCAGGAACACTCGGATTTTATGTCTCCTCTTCAACATCTTCCACAACCCGTCCTATCCGTCTTACCTGCGTGAGCGTTTTTCTTACGCTCGTCCTAGTGACGCACCGTGTAGATCTCACCTTAGATCCCTCCTTAAATCCCATCCTCATAAAACTAGCTATTATTCTTATTCCTTCTCTGTCCATGCTGTAAGATTGTGGAACTCACTTCCGCCTAGCATTCGTGATAGGTAGTTCTATTCTGTAACCATCTCACCGTGAAAACTTAGGTGAAGTGAGCGTGGAGTGAGCTGTCATTGTCATCGATACCTACTGATGCTAAGGCAGTGACAGTTCACTTCAAGCTCACTTCACCTAAGTTTTCACGGTGAGATGGTTACAGAATAGCAATGCTGAAAACTGTTTCTTTATTTAAATTTCGTGTAAAAGAGCATTATCTTTCCTCTCAACTATGAGTATATAATTATATAGGTACCTATAGTGTATTTATGTTTATATATTTAAGTTTTATGTATTTATTTAAGTATATGTTAATTTTCTTGCGTATATGTGTAGGTATATTTAATATTTTAGCTAAGACTTCGCATAATCATGTTTTTCTCTTCTTGTTCTCAAACACTATTTTCTACATTTCTTTCTCATTTCTCCTTTCGCAGGTCTGCTGGAAGAAATTTCTTAATAAATAAACAGTACCTTTGTACTCATATCATAATTATGTCATATCTCTTTGTATTTTACTGTGTGTACATAAATAATAAATAAATAAATAAATAAAAATGAGGTATCGTTGGAAGCGTCTTGGTCGTCCACTGGTTATAGGCTATGTGACGTTACATTAAATTAAAAATGGCGCCCTCTAGAGGACATAAAGTGAGGAACTAAAAAAAATATATATTTAATCGTACCATGTTGGGTATCAAATGAAAAGGCTTCATGAGCACATTTCAAATATATATATTATAACCCCAAAAGAATTTAAAAAAAAAAGTATTAAAAACTAATACCCAACTACGAAATCGAAATCAGGTGCAAATCGGGACGCGTCCTCAGACCCCTGAAAATCGGGACGTCCCGCGCAAATCGGGACACCTGGCAACCCTAGCTGGGACACAGGTCTCCTCTTTTTGTGAGAGGGAGTGGGCCGTAATTCACCACACGGGTCCGGGTTAGTAGATATCACAATATGTCTTCGAATTTTTGGTTCTAGCACATGCCGGTTTCCTCACGATGTTTTCCTTCACCATTTCGAGAGCAGTGGTGATGAAATAATTTACACATAGTAAAGTGCCTGTTTGGTTTCGAACCCACGACCTGCAACTCGTAATAAGTCGCGGCCGTTACCACTGGACCACCACTGTTTCTTGACCCTACTGACCACTGTTTTATCAAATTATTTTAACTGCAGTGTCCAATTTTATTGGTCATTACCAGAATGATGTCACCACATGGCGAAGTTTCTCAATTAAGATGCAGAGGGAGAGAGGGAGATATGCGATATCTGGAATCGAATCTGAGACTTTATGATGGTCATCTCATTAAGAAAACTTTTGCTATTGTTTGTTTTGATACAATTTGAGACTCGGTAGGTTATCAATTTGAAAACGAATAAAAAATTTTGTTTCGGAAGTCAAAGTTATTTTCATCCCACCATCTCGGAAAGAGTATTTTTAATCTTCAATATCTGAGTGGAAAAGCCGTTTTTATTCTCTAGAGGATAAAGTAAATTGAATTTAGAACATCGTGTGCACTAAGTTTGTGAATTAAAAAAAACATTAAACCTATTTACTGCTACCTCTATGGTGCCGAATATATCATACAACTTTTTTTTAATTTGTTAAAAACTCAGACTCGGAACCTTCTTGGTGTTCTTTTTTCAATTTGCTTTGTACGCGGTTCTTTACGCGGCATTTTTTCACGTCATTGTTAAACCTTATATTAAAAACAAGAAACTTGAAAACAAGTGAAAAAACTAAAATGAGTGATTCTAGCGACGAGGAAGTTTGCTTGACGCCAACAGAATTAACTGAAACTGTTAATAATGCGCAAATGAGCTTTCTCCCTCAACAATCACGCGAGAAGTATTTAAAACAGTACGATATGTTCAACACGTGGCGACTAGCAAAAGGAGCCAAAACTTTCTCAGAAAACGTTTTGCTGGCATATTTTATAGAATTATCCGAGAACAAGAAAGCAAGCACTCTATGGAGTACGTATTCGATGCTAAAAGCAACAATAAAGATGAAAAAAGACAAACATATCGATACCTATCCTAAATTAGTGGCATTTTTAAAAAGAGCCTCATCTGGTCATCAACCAAAAAAATCGAAGGTTTTCACAGTATCTGATATTGAAAAGTTTCTTAACGAAGCACCCGATTCCGTATATTTGGCGGCAAAAGTAAGTCAGTTGCACATTCAGTATCTACTTAAGTATATTAATCTCAATTAAATAGTATACTTAGTAGATGTTGATAGGCATAATTATGCGTTCATATCAATTTTATTCATTTATCTACTACAATACTCTTTACGTTACAGGTTGTTCTTATTATTGGAATAAACGGAGCATGTCGAACTAATGAACTAACACAACTTAATGTCAAAAACATTGAGAAACATTCAGATGACTTACTATTAATTAATTTACCTAATACAAAGACAAAAAGAGACCGCAACTTCGTCATTCGCAAGGAATACGTAACGATTGTTGAGAAATATCAAGCCTTACGCCCGCCTAACACTCCAATCAATCGATTTTTTCTACAGTATCGCAATGGAAAGTGTGTTAGACAGCCTATGGGTACTAATAAAATTGGCAGTATCCCACGAGAAATAGCAACATTTCTTGAACTTCCAGAACCCCTGTTGTACACGGGTCATTGTTTCCGACGAACTTCAGCCACACTTTTGGCTGATTCCGGAGCTGATCTCCTGTCCCTTAAGCGCCACGGAGGCTGGAAGTCCAATGCAGTTGTAGAGGGATACATAGAGGATTCCATCCAAAATAAGTCTAAAATATGTGAAGGCATCGTAGGAGCCATTACACTGAAAGAGCCTCAATCGGATCCTTGGACTGGCCCTTCTACATCAAAAATAAGCCGTTATGAAACACCTAACCATCTCCCTCTCTCTCCAACATTCACGCCAAGGGAATCCGATGAATCGGTACAACTATTAAGTATGACAGATAGTTTACCGAAAAACAGTACACAAGTGACTAACACCAATATTACAGTACCAAACAAAAATATTACACTCAATTTAAATAACTGTAGCAACGTTACTTTAAAATTTTCTTAATTATACCTTAGTAATATTTTGTTATAATTTAAAGATTATTCTATATTACTTACCTGTCATAATGTAGTAATTAATACCTAAACTGAAATAAAAGTGTACCTATCTTGTGATTGTAAACGTTTTTTTTTTTGCATTTAGTCATTTCCTCGCTGAGGTGGAATGAAAAGTTACGTGTTGCACTCGAGTGCAAAGATTTTTCACCTCGTGCTCTTTTGATTCCCTCGCTAACGCTCAGGATTCTAATTTTGAATCACTCGCTACGCTCGTGATTAAATTTTAGAATCCTTCGCTTGCTCGGTCATCAAAATTGAACACGCGGTTAAAAAGCAACTTTGCACTCTTGTATAACAAATAACTATTTTCACTTTATAGTTTTTTTTTTTGGATAACTGTTTTTTCAGCTCACAAATCACTCATCAGAACTTGACCAAAATATGGGACCAATCTGGAAGTAAGATATCCTTTCATTTAAAAAGAGAATTTTCCAAATCTGTTTTTGGAGTTCTGAGGTCAAAACATTAAAAAAAAAACAACCAAGTTGAGAACATTTTTTTTTAATTTGTTAAATAGGAATAAAAATGATTTTATCCCTCCACCAAACAGTTCATCATCGTTAGAAAACGCAATTTTTAAACCGTACTAAATCGGAGCGAATCGCCAAAACGCGATGCAGCGTCGAAATTATCGCTAAACATGATTTTGCTATTTTGACCGCAGCTAGATGAGAGTCGCTGAGAATTGAGCCGAATGGCGTGCAATTTGAGAGGCCTATGTCCAGCAGTAGAGTCTAGTATAAGCTGATGATGGTGACAATTTTTTTTGGGTTTTGTACAAAAATGGTGAAAACACCTCGTTGTGCCATTACTAAGTCTACACTGTCTATCTAGAAATAAAGTCGTTTATCGTTTATTCAATTTGGTACATAACATCTTTTATACCATTCCCCCTCTAAAAAGCTTATTTTATTCACTGAAAACAGTGAATAAAATGCCCTTTTAGTCACTGTTTTGGTGTTTGAATTTAGAACACATCCATATATTCGAACTCCATCTCAATGCTGTACAACCTCCTTGCGAAAAAATACTCGATACAAACTCCGATGTGATTGGTTGACATTTTCGACAAGGAGTTTAACATTAGAATATAAACTGTTTTGTGTTCTTTGCTGTCATTAGTAAATTGGCGCTATTTTAAATACTTTTAGTTGTATGAACACAAAGTTTAGTGTTACTTCATAATAAATCAATTGAAAATGCATTCAAGTGATGAAGAAGATATGTTAACACCCGAGTTTATGGAAGAGAGTGCGGCCGATATACAAATCACGGCTGGTTTACATCAAAGCCTACGATGAGTTTTGTAAATAGAAAAATGAAAAACAAGCTTCTGGCACATTTTCAGAGTCTGATTTCCTAACTTATTTTAATGAGCTGTCTAAGAAAAAGAAGTCATCGACATTTTGGAGTACGTATTCTGTGCTACGGTGTACTATAAAAACAAGGCATAACTTTGACATAATAACATACTCGAAGTTGCAAGTTCTCTTTCTCGTAGTCATGGTATAAAGTATAGTACTCGCAACTCTTGAATAAAATGGATTTATATCGAGGGCCATGAATCACTCGCGTCGCTCTGGATTCTAACACTTGAATCACTCGCTAAATTATTTAAAATACTGATTTAATCAGGTGCGGACTCGTACTCTCACTGAGTTCCGCCAGGTCAGTAATACAACATAACATCTAAATTTATCCCCAAATCGATTACCTTCGGTTAATAAAGTAATGTTCTAAGACCCCCTCAGAAACAACATCCAATCTATTTTCTACCTCATCCACAGAAAATAAAGTTGATATTACCTTGACTTACAATCCAAGTGATTTATCTAGCAATTTTTAACCTTGTAACAATGTAGTAAGGTATTTAATAACTTGTCGTGTGTGCTATACTGTTTTTCATTGTGGTTTGCAAATGAGGCGATGAAAAAGATGTAAGTATATTCAGAATGTTATAAATCAAGTAGAATTGATTTTCTACGCTGTTGAAAAGTGAAAAGAACGTACTTCCTCATGACTCATCTACCTAGGCTTACCCAACTACCTCGGGGTCGGTTTCTATAACCGGATGCAGCTATACCATCAGTATGTTACATGGAGCGACTGTCTGTGTCTGAACTCCACAACCCAGTTACTGGGTAAAATGTGTACCCTTGGTTAGACTAAGACAGCTCGTCAAAATGTCACGACTATTGACTACCCGTACTTAGCAACTATCGAAGATCTACGAATAACAAAATAAAATCCTTACTTACGTGCATTCTGAAAGTGGGCAACGTCGCAAATAGCTGTAAATATTTCGCTGTTATGATCAATTTGACAATAGGAATTAAGAAAGATCGCTATATAACTAATGAACTAGTTCTATTGAATATGAAATGCATTTAAACTAACGGTAGGTTACGTAACACCGAATATTAAGTTTTAGATGTAAAAAAAGTATTTGGAAACCAAAAGCCCTTTTTAGAAAAACGGTTCAGCGCATTACGATTCATTATTAATATTTTAGGTCACTAGTTACCGAAATTTCATATTTTCACTTAGGTAAATATTTGGCAGAAAGACGACAAAGTGCGTTTCATCAAATAGTTCCTTTGCCGTAATGTTGGCTCTACTGTTAAATTTTTAAAGCGGACCTATAGGTAGCGGCGTAGTGTATTCGTATTGGTGCTACAGCAGAGAAGCCAACATTATGGCATAAAAATTATTTGATGAAACGCACTCTCCGGAACTATTTGATGAAACACACTCTAGACTGCAGAGTGCGTTTCACTCTAGAGTCTAGAGTGCGTAAATAGTTCATTTGCCGTAATTTTGGCTGTACTGTTAAATTTATAAACTGGACGTATAAAGCTGGGGCTACACTGTCACTTTATCGCGAACTATACTTCGCGCATTCTCTGTTCCTCAGCGATACGTCGAGCGGTGTGCGAGAGAGAGCGCGCGATGTTTAGTTCGCGATAACGCGACAATGGTGCCGATTCTCTTGTCACAAATTCTCTAAACTAAACTAAAAATCACTAAAATTTAGTTTATTCCTGCCAAACGACGATTTCCCATTCTGAAATAGACTATAGTGACACAACTTAACTATATTTTAGTTTGACAGCACTAAGATTACACTGAGTTTTAATGTAGTGAAAATGCTATTCTGAATTTGAAGTTTTAACCTAAAATTTTGTTCTGTACCTATCTAAAATCCTCGTAACTAAATCTGATTTTATTTAATCGCGATTAAAAATGTTTTGTTAAAATTAGATGTCATGAACTAAAATTCAAATTCAAACAACCTCGACTTCAGTTACAAAGCAGAACTGTATTTTTTATTTTCTTTTGTTTATATCTCGAAAACGGTGTGTCCTATCGCAAAAATAATGAAAATTTCGACCCCCGATAGGAAACTCTTAAACCCGTAATTCTCAACATGTTGGCATTTTTTTTTTTTCCTATTTTGTATGAAAAAACGGAAAAATTCCATTAAAAACGCGCCGAGGCTGACGTGCCGCGCCTATGGCTCTAAAAAAAAAACACGCGATAGGGAAAAACAAGTACCAAGTGGAGGCGCGCGGTTGTCAAATTCGATTTTAGTTGTGTCAAAATAAGTTTTAAATGACAAGTTTTAGAGAATTTATTTGGCAGAATAGCTCCAATATTGCCATAGCCAAAAGTAAGGAATTTTAGTGATAGTTTAGTTATTTTAGTTCGGTGTACAAAAGAATCGGCACCAATGTAGCCCCAGCATTAGAAGCACCTAGCGGCGTAGCGTATTCGTATTGGTCCTACAACTGGGAAGCCAACATACGGCATAGGAACTACATGATGAAACGCACTCTAACAATTAAAATTCAATTGTGTCTCGTTAGGGACAGTTGGAGGTTTCAGAGATAGATCCGTCAGCCTCTGGGCTACTATAGCTAAAACCTAAGAATAAGAAATAATAAACATTTGAATAAAAACTCTTTGACAGCACAACGAACACACCTTATCACAGACAACCAAGACCTGTCAAAATTAAAAGAGATTCAGAAAGAAATACCAGTAAATCGTTAAACAATTTCCTTGGCAAAAATTTATTGTTGCGTAGGAACTTTTCACAAACCCAGCTATGAAGAGATGAACTTGAACATTTACCACAAAACAAAATGCATACATGCAACCGAGGTGCTATTGTTACTACTTCTACAAAAGTAATCATTGCTGTGTTGTTAGTAATTTTTGTGGCAAGCATTTTATCGTGTGTAAACTATGCATCGGTTGTGGGCGGCAAAGATCGCAAATTTGGTAGTGATACTGACCAAAAATTTCGTCATACATTGCGCCACGTAATATCTCTCAGTGAGAACAATTTCAATAATACCATGCACTTGGCGGAAAGGTTCCCCTACGTGGTCGCCGTGACCAGAAACTCTAGTACTCTATGGTCCTTTGCGTGCTTCGCAAGTCTTATACTAATGAAATGGATTGTTACTTCGGCACATTGCAGGTGAGTCATCGTCTAAAGGTAAAATTGATATTTATTTCTGAAAAATCAAAATATAATTGATATTTATTTCTGAAAAATCAAAATATAATTGATATTTATATCTTAAAGGAATCACTTTTACACGTGTAAATTCAATCAGCCGAGTCGGGGGGTGCCCCTAGGCCCCAAGTCCCGAGCTCACTTCGCTCGCTCTTTGCATCATAAGTTCTCCTAGTAAGGGCGTTTGCCCACTTATCCGTATCCGGTTCATATTCGATTCGTGTTCGTTTCTGATCCGGTTTTGCCTTTCTAGTGATTTAAGCTTTTTTCAATTTAATATTAATGTGTTAATTGTTGATTCATTTAAATTATCATTCTTTGTACTTTTCGCGCGCGTTCGGGGCGCGGCTGGGCGTGGCGCGGGCGAAATATAATTTGTGTTCACACGAGTGTTTTGATGGAGCTCGGGTAAAGTAATAACAGCCGCACGGGTCGATCCATCAGGTTAAGCTACGCTTCCCGGGGTAGATCTGAAGATGGGTGACCATCTTTACATATCGAGACTCCTCCGTGCCTCGGAAAGCACGGTCCCGGCCGTCATTCGTGGATCTTTGACAGTCGTTACAGGTCGTCATAAGCCTGAAAGTCTGACAACCAGTCTTACCAAGGGGTACCGTATTGCCCTTATTGGTTGTGGAGGTCAGATAGGCAGTCGCTTCATGTAAAATATTGGTATTATACTTTTATGTGAAATAAAATATTCTGAATGTGAATTTGATTATTCTTTGCAGAGTCCCTGGTAACACACATCGAGCAATCCTGTACCGCGACTTCGCTCTGAATCAGACGCATTCGTTCCCAATTCTCTTCTGGCGGGTCCACCAGAACTTCAACAAAACACTGCTTTCTCCCAGATACGACATCGCAGTCGCCAAGTTGAATGTGGAGAACTACCATTTCCTCCTGGCACCAGCAGTCTTTGATGAGTCCGTAGCTACAGAGATAGAAGCAAGCGTTTGGAAGACAGTGTCTACAATGAATAAGAAGCTTTATCTGACGAATCAGTTCAACAAATATGATGTCAAGATTGGGAACGCAGGCAGGTGCTACGAAAGCTACGGCATAGAAATTGATGATAGCTTGATCTGCATCGATACGTCAGACTTCGATGATTGTTTTTCACACGATTTCGGCCCCATTTATTCAGGGGATAAAGTAGTGGGTCTGTTATTGATTAACCCTGCGGATTGTGATGTGAAATTGTCTATTTTTACAAATATTTCATATTATACTAATTGGATTTTGAAAACTACTAATGATTGATGATTTTGTGTTTTTATTTTCTTTGTTTCATTTAAGTTCTGGATTAAAAGTAATTTTCCATGTTCGCATTAGTTAGGAATCGAAACCTCGTACACACTCCGTCATAACTTCAAACTTAGCGTCGGTAAGCGCTCACGAGCCACCGGCGATAGACACTGTGGCTGTCGGCTCTTGCTGAGGTGTTGAGTTCTGCTGTAGCGGGAAGCCGCCACTGGCCACGCGTGTGCGACGAACTACGCTTACCACTATGGCTGGTAGCTCGTTTGCGCATAGCCTCAAGGTGGGATAATTACAAAAACCGGTAGCCGCCACATGGCGTCCGCAATTTACGCGCAAATGACGTTACTGAAGTAAGTTGGTGTGTTTGCCTAGACAGCGCTTTTTGACACCGCAAAGTCAAAGCCTGGCGCCGTCATTTTTACTACGGCCCTCACTGCGGCCGGTATATGGCGGCCACCGCTGTCTTGGGAAACCAACATTTTAAGAAAGTAACAACTTGACACCACTCCAACTGAGGGTTTAGCGTCAACCATAGATAAGCTAGTTTTTATGGCGTCAACGATTGGCTTGGCACCTGCACAGATGTCGTCTTCTCATTCCCCAGTCTTCGACGCCGCGTTGCCAAGCATCGGTACCTACCACCTACCACATCAGTAGTAGCACAACGACGCATTTGCCTGTGATCGACGACCGAGGACGAACCGCATTGCAGGCAGTAGGGACGCTTCAGTATTAAACTGTTATGTACACCACTTGTAGGATCCTGTTAATCCCGTATTTAAACTGATTATATCATACATTGGCTCATCACCACGTAAAGCCTATCGTGCAGGCACGCTTCACTTTTCAACCATTTCCCGCCGTTCGTGGTGAACTGACACTGACATTAGTGACAGCGACTTCACTGCTGACGTGCACGAGATAGTGTTTACATACCTATTGTATAGATAGACTACATCTTTAAGTAGGATTAACTATCAAAGATTTGGTTCTTCCTTATTGGTGGGCACTTGTGGCCTAGGATTCTCAATCCTTACTTAATTCTGCAGTTACTTTTTAGGGTTCCTTAGTCAACAAGGAACCCTTATAGTTTGTACTAGAAAGCTGTAATTTGGTATGAGATAAATAACACCGACAAAGTGGTAAAAGAAAAAATCATAAAACATAGTACTCGTCAATGCCATGGTGTGGGGTATCATTGGAAAGGTCGTATAATAATAATAATGTGAGTTTGTGAAAACTATGTTTTGATTCAGGGATCCGTTAGCGAAATATTAAGTTATTTATTATTTCTGTTAGGTATCAGCGGATTTCATAGAGGCCAATGCGACATGAGACCGCCTAACGCGGCGGTTGGCGGTGCCGTGTGTTAATCGCCTTAGAGTCAAGTATACCCCCCCCCCTGCCAGCCAAATGGTTGGTTTTGGGTATGTGAAAAAAATCACGGCAGTAGTATATATAACAAAAAAAATAATTAAGGTGGGTTTTAGAGTCACGCTGAGCATTGGCGCTGATGGCGCAATATGTATGATTATCGCACTCGTCACAGCGCTGACGGCCGTCAGTGCTGAGCTGCGCTGAGTGCGATAATCATACATATTGCGCCGTCAGCGCCGACGCTCAGTGTGACTCTAAAGCCCGCCTAAGTAATAAAAACTAAAACCCATCTACGACTAAAAAGGTATAAACAAGACCCCACAGACAGACAAATTCAAAATCCGGAGTCACACGTGTTACATAAATCGAACAGATTACGTGTGACTCCGGATTTTTTAATTTGTCTGTCTGTGATGTCTTGTTTATACCTTTTTAGTCGTAGTTGGGTTTTAGTTTTTATTACTTAATTTTTTTTTAATTATTGAAAGCCCTTTCATTTGATACCCAACATGGTACGATTAAACATTTTTTTTAGTTTTTTTTTGTTCCGTTCTTTATGTCCTCTAGAGGTAGCCATTTTTAATTTAATGTGACGTCACATAACCTATAACCAGCGGACAATCAAGATGCTTCCAATGATACATCATTTTTGTCAAATTGTGATGAGTGCTTTAGAAGATAGGAGGGAACCGATGAACATACATACATACATACATACCGGTCAAAATCATAACCCTCCTTTTTTCTTCGCCGTAGTCGGGTAATTAAAAGGAAAACTATCACCGCTACGTAGGCTCCACAAGTTACCGAGTAATAATCGACCAACTTAAATTTGCGGTTGCAAATAACATGTTCTAGAAAAAGTTTGACTCCACAACTTACCGAGTAATAACCGACCAACTTAAATTTGCAGTTGCAAAAAAATGTTCTAGAAAAAGTTTTTCAATTATAATGTTAAGTTTGTTGGATAAATTCATCCCAACTGCGGAACCCTTCACTGTGCGTGGTTCGACATGCACTTGGCCGGTTTTATTGTGTAGTATCTTTGTGCAATATGACAATACAGCAATATGAGTCCATAGAGTAACTAAACCCACGCCATCATCAAACGTTAGCCCCCCCCACCACTGCAGTGGGACAGCGATAAAATCACTGTCACTTTTTACGCGATAAATTAGAAGAATAATTATGAAGAAGTGATCGCAGTGTTTTTAAGTACTCAAATAAAGTAGAATACACGCAAACTACTAAATATTAATTACAACTAAGTAAATTACAAAAAAAAAACATAACATTATCCATAGTAAGTTGTATGTGTAGATTTCAAAATCCAGTTAGTATAATAGGAAACATTGGTGAATATCGCCAGTTTCATATCACAATCCCTGGGCTTCATAGCCAGGATACCGACGACCTTATCACCAGAGTACAAAGGTCCAAACTCATGGATGAAACAGTCTTCGTGATCAGACACGTCAATGCATATCATACTCTCATCTAGTTCCACTCCATAGCTTTCAAAACACTTCCCTGGACTAGTGATCTTCACTTCATACTTTGCCAAATCATTTGTTAAAAATATTCTCTTGTCCATTGTTGACAGTGTCTTCCATATACTGGCATCCAGCTCCAAAGCCTCCCTGTCGTCGAAAACTGAAGGCTTTATGGTGAAAGGGTAGAAGTCGAGGTTCAGTTTAGCGACGGCGATGTCGTAGCGAGGTGTCGGGTCGCTGACGTTAAAGTGCTCGTGAAGATGCCAGAATAAGATGGGGTATGTGTGTGTGTAGTTGCGTGCGAAATCGTGGAAGAAGAGGACGCGGTGGGTGGCGCTGGGGAGCCTGCAACAAAGTTTTTTTTTTAGTATTTGGATAGTGGCACGCCATGGGACATCGTGTTATCCAGTAACTGGGTTGAGGAGGTCAGATAGGCAGTCGTTCCATGTGAAATACTGGTATTCAGCTCCATCCGGTAAGACTGGAAGCCGACCCCAACACATAGATGAGAAAGTTTTAGTCAGATTGATTGATAGGCACGCCAATAGCCCACATGATTTTAAGACCCATGTACATCTGCAATGCCAGCAGCATCGTTGCTACCTAGATACAAAGCTCATGTGCTTGTAATGACACCACCACCCATACCCTTCACACAACAATGCTTGAACTTCCCCGGACGAGATCATTCACAAAGCTCTACTGCAGTTAAAGTTTCTTTGAAACATTTTATCAATAAACGTTTATGACGAAAGCGCGCCATGCTAGCCCGCGAAATTCAAATTTCCTTACGTTTTTTGCAATTTGCAGGTCACTATCAGGTTGTATGTTGATCTTTATACGGTTCGCGAGTTCGCGACCGTATGAAATACGTAAGAGAATCACTAAAATCATCAATAGAACTCTGAAGTCTGAATTAGCCTTAAAGATGTCATGAATTAGTCATCAAATGATTTGATCACTAATTCATGAAATCAACTCAAGAAAGGCTTGGAACTACTACTACCTGAGTAAAGCCTCTACTTACCTGCAATGAGCCGAAGTTATCACCCACTTTATAAGAACAATGCTAGCAAAGCATGCAAAAGACCACAGAGTAGACGAGTTTCTAGTCACAGCAGCTATATAGGGGAATCGCTCAGCAGTTGTTAGCGACGAGTTATCAGTCAGAGAGATGACCCCCATAGCTTTACTTTTGGAGAACTGGTAAATTGTCTCCCCCTGCATATAGTCCCTTTTCCGCTCCTCAACGGTAATGTCTGTGGCGAATTTCACCATCAAACAGACGGCCATAATAGCTATCAATATTAGAACAGTTAACACAATACAAGCTGCTTTCATCCTTGACTTGTCTTGTATCGGTGTCCGTTTTGTAAAATTCAAAAGTTTTGTTTTGCTATTGTATGACGATAGATGGGATTTTGCGTGAGGATTTTGTAAGCTAAGATTTCTTTGTACTTAGGTCTGATTGATCTGTCTGATGACAGATGGGTGACAGAAGTTAATGGGTTTTGTTATTTTTTTCTACTTTTCAAGCAGGTCTCTCAAGAAGAGTTTTTCGCAGATGTAGACACAGCACGGAAACGTTCAGTACTCTGTGTCGACATCTGCGAAAAACTTCTAGACCTGTGGCGAGTCCAGGATTTTCTCTATATTTATTTTGCACATTTAACGCAAAATCTCCATATACTGCGTGCCGCTTTAATGGTGACATTAATTTAACACACATAAACGATTTCGCGTATTCATTTAATGAAAATAATTGAATTTCATTAAACGTTATTATTTACAATTTTCTAAATTACCATCTTGGAGCAACCTGTACTTAAAGAACTGTAGCGAAGAGGTCATTTGCCGGGGTCACCGATCATATGTAGGCAAATAGAAGGAAAGCCGCGCAATTTCTTAGAAATTATGCCGCCAACAAAGAATCGGCCGATAAAACGTAAGCCAACTGGTAGGTAGCTTCATGAATGAATCTTTTACACAGATCTCAATTTTGGTTATGTTTTTATTATTTAGATTGTTTGAAAATTTAATTTGTTTTTATTGACCAACCCGTGTGTTAAATTAATGTCGCCATTGTAGCGGCACGTTGTATAGATATTTTTGCAAATTCATCAATGACTTCGACAGGTTGTAGCGCCACTGGCTGCCGCTACAACCTAATTAACTAATTATTTTTATTTATTAAAACTTGAAGCACAAGTAAAATAAATACTGTACAAAGGCGGACTTAATGCATGAGGCTTGATGCCTGGCTGAGATATAATATTAGCTCGGTGGCAGTTCTGGCCCGATCGTCTAGTTTAGAGGATGAAGAGAGATCGAGGTACGAGATCTGTACCTATAAGCCGCGGGCAAATAAACTAACTTCAGAATTTAACGGCAATTATTCACAAAAAAAATCCTAGGATGCAAGAGAAAATGTTATCAGTTAGATTTTCTTTTGATTCTTCGTACAGAAATAGGAGGTACTTCAGAGAAATATAAGAGAACCTATTAAGGCTGCAAGATGGCTACGTAATTTAAGATTTTGGCCAAGCTAATATGATCCGCGACCGTAACAAATATGGATTTACAGAATTATAAACATTAGAATCAGCAATACAACTCTCTAAGTTCATATAATCGTATTCAATGACCATTTCATGAAATCGTGACATTTGGGGATTGTTCGTAAAACCAAATCTGTTACGGTCGCGAATTATATTTGAATCAACATACAACCTGACACTGACCTGCAAATTGCAAAAAAAAAAAGAAAATTTGAATTTCGCGCGGACCTTGGCGCATCCCCCTTAAGCAAGTACTTAGTTACTTCAGAAAACGGGCAGTACTCAAATACAAACCACTTGATTCCTGCTAATCCTATTCTCGTCGGTTATCCGTAGTGTTTGTCCCCACGAGCGCACGGCCATGGTGTCCGAGTTCACAAATATTGACACGATCGGAGTTAAGCGTGCATTAGGCTTATTGGTCTGCATAGAGGTGCTGGATGTGGCAAGTAAGATTTTGATAATCATGTGGATTAAATTTTATAGTGCTTGGAAACTACCTACATGAGATAGTTTCCAAGCACTGTAACATTGTGTGTTATAACGGCCTCGGTTTACGATTTGAGTTGTGTTTGACCCATGCATATTTCGTGCAATTTATTTTATCAGCACTGCTTAAACTGCAGGGAAAGAAACATACTGAGTAATTTTGATTTGATTGTGAAAGTTTTCTTTGTAATTTATATTAGTATGTCAGATTTATGTAACGATTGGCTGTATTTGTATACCATTCGATTGGTATATAAATGCAGGTAATGGACACAGAAACGGATAGATAATGCAGCGCAAAGCGGTTTTTACTTATTTAGATAGATCAGAATGGGTAAAATCCGTTTTGTAACTGAATTTTCTTTCAGCAATGTTTAATGCATGCCGTGGCAGCCTTTAATTAAGGCTTCACTATAAAATGTTGAATTCAACATGAGTTCTTATACATGTATTTTTGGTGTATGCTTTGTTGGTTGCCCTCAAATAAACAAATAAATAAATACTGAGTAAATTGGCATATGTCGGCAGCAAAAAATGTTTTTTTATATTTTTATATATAAAATATTTGTCTCCCTCCTCCTTCATAAGAATGTCTTGACTCAATAGCAGCCTATTTTGTGCCTGTTTGGTGGCTATAGGCTCACGCGTATTAAAAACTACATGTAACTTAAATATTACTAGCGAAATGTGGATCACCGGTGTAATGATTACGTAGGTTTCCTTTCAATAAATTGGTCCTCTCCGTACATTACGTACTACGTATCATTATTATATCGTTATTTTTCGTACTCCAAGCGATGCGACTTGGGTTGACTTCTTTCATTTGTTTTCCTCGCAGTAGCTGTCGCAAGACACTTGTCGCTTGAGCGTGTAGCTCGCTCTGCCTCATCTAGTGTGCGCACATCAGTGTGTCCGCTCCCCTCTTGTGGGAGCTTAGCGTATTTGTACAGATTTGCACCGTTTAAGTACCTTACTTTATACAATTGATTATATTCCCTGAAGCCCTTTTAGTAAGGGTATGTACTATGTATTTTCTGCCTACTCTTATGGAAAGAAGGCGTGAATTTATGTATGTATGTTGCACTATAAATATGAATTATGAGAGCTATGAACCGCGGAACGTGTGCGAAGCTTTTTGTATTAACGAAATGCTCTTCTGGGACTTCTTGCATTTCTTACAATTTTCGTATAATTAATAAAAATCATAGAGACAACGCACAGCCAAGCAGCTGGGTCCAGAAGCTTGAAAATTTGCTCAAGATCACATAAGATCGCGCCTGTAATCCTCGAAGGGATAGGCAGAGGTGTACCTACCTATAGACTCCAAATGCCAGTTATATTTTGAATTTCTACTAAATGAAAAAACACAGGAAATCCTCACATACATCAAAGACAAAAACCACGCAATAGGCCTCTTGCTCGACGTGACTAAAGCCTATGATAAGGTATCACACTCAATCCTGTTAACCAAATTAAATGGAGTTGGCATCAGGGGAGACGCACTTGATTGGCTTAGATCGTATCTTGCTGACAGGAAACAGTATGTACAGATCGAACACCTGGATAGCGACACATGCGAGTTACAAAACGTGCGCTCGAATATAATTACTACTAATTGGTCTATCCCTCAAGGTAGTGTGATAGGATGCATACTTTTCCTTTTATACATCAATGACCTGCCAAAAATATGCGATCACTTATGTGTGTTATTCGCTGATGATATCTCCATACTCTTTAAAAGCCCTACAAATAGCTCCGAATATAATACTGACATAATTGAAACATTTAATAAAATACAATCCTGGTTACAGAGCCATAATCTAGAAGTAAACAACAAGTAAACCAAAATAATACAATTCAAACCCTACCAAAAGCAAACAATTAACTTAAAAACCAAAACAAATAATATCAAACTGAAGAAGTCGATGAATTTAATCTATTAGGTATTACGCTGGACACTCATTTAAATTGGAAAAAACATGTAGACAAAATTAAAATAAAATTATCACAATTTTCGTATGGTCTCAGCGTGCTCAAATCTAACACAAAAAAAGACTGTGCTCTTACTGCATACTATGCGTATGCCTACGCATGGCTACGTTACGGAATCATCCTGTGGGGGCACAGTGTAGATGCTAAAGACCTATTTATTGCACAAAAGAAATGTCTACGAATAATATATCAAATAAAACCTAGAGATAGCTGCAAACCCCACTTCATCAAAGAAAAAATCCTAACGTTACCCACAATTAATATCCTAGAAATAGCCACTTTTGTTAAAAAGAATATACAATTATTTAGTTTTGATAAGAATGAGCGCCGCAAAACTAAATTAATTCTGCCAGCACCTAGACTAGAGATGAATAAAAATAGCCCAGAATACCGAAGCATCCAAATAAGTTACCAGAAAATATTAGATCCACAAAAACACTGTGCATATTTAAATTTAGACTTAAGTCATTACTGTTAGAAAACAGTTTTATAGTATTAAAGAGTTTATGGAAGATAAGGAGCTAAAATAAAGCATAACTGTTATAATATATTTATCTCTATGTATAAAATGATTTTATTAATGTTACTTACTAAGTACGTTAAATTTCAAATAACTTTAATTAATATAAATAAAATAAAATATTATGTTAAACAGAGATTAATTAAGTAGTAATACTAATGAATGTTGTGATATTGATATCTAGTTACCTATTACCTATGCCATATAATGCTAACTTCTAAATATTTAACCTAGATTTAAGTTACACATACTTGCTGCGCCCTCACAGGGTCATGTACTCATAAGTTTAAGCCTAGCCTGTAACTGAGTATAACCTATGCAAATAAAAAAAAAAAAAAAAGAATTGGTGCACGGACATGAAAAAAAAACTCTCTAAACTCATAACCTCCTCCTGTTCTTTAAGTCGGTTAATAAACCCTGAAGCTTTCCGGTTGTACAACATCTAAGTATCAAGTTGAACCCCTTGTGTGTTTGTCTGTCAACGTGTCTGGTTACAGCCCACTTGGAGATCAAACAGTTCAACAAAGGAAGCGTTATCGTGGTGAATTGATCGATCAATACATCTTTCCATGCCACGCCACCTACTCGATCCTAACAAACTCCTCGTTTACGTTCATACATCTGGTCATACACGCACGCTGGTTGCGAGTACTTCGCACCTGCCCTCTCTGAAGAACATCACCAATAAGGTCCCTGTGTGTCCTTTGAGAAAAATAGTTGATATTTCTATTAGGATTCTCTGACAGTATCGCACAATGATTGAATTAAGGATTGTGATTGTGAGTTGTGAAATACGTCAAAAATATCTTGCATTACGTACAATAAAATGCGTAGCTCTTCGTAGACAGACCGCGTAGCCGTAGCAAAGTGATAGCTACGGCGTAGCGCATGGCGTAGCGAGACGTTTTCCGTAAAGTTTCGATTCTGTAACTTGGTTATTTAAATATTTTTTTAACCGACTAAAAAAAGGAGGAGGTTTTGCACTTGGCAGGGTTTTTTTGTCATGTTTGTACACCGATTTTGATGATTACTGGGCGGGAGTGGGCCGTAATCCACCGCGCGGGTCAGTGCGGTTTGGGAGAAGTCACACGTCTTCGAATTTTTGGTTCTAAGACATGCTGGTTTCCTCACGATGTTTTCCTTCACCGCTTTGAGAGCATAGCATCGGTGACAAACCCACGACATACCATACGTAAGTCAGTTACATAAATTACCATCCATTATCCAATAAATAGCCTTTTGCCCACTATTTTGGGGTCAGCTTTGAGTCTAACCGGATGCAGCTGCATACCATGTATTGAACATTGAACGACTGCCTATCTGACCTCCACAACCCAGTTACTTGTTAACAAGATACCCCTTGGTAAGACTGGTTGTCAGACTTTCGGACTTCTGACTACCCGTAACGACTGTCAAAGATCAACAAATGACAGCTGGGGCCCGAGACACAGAGGGGTCTTGATATGTGAAGATGGTCACCCATCCACGGACCAGCCGGGGCAAGTATAGCTTAACCTTCGATCAACCCCTGCGGCTGTTATCATTAAGCCACGGGCCCCTCCTTTAATTCCTAAGTGACGAAACATTTTAAAATAATCAAATGTAACTGCACATAAATATCAGTTAGCTACTCTAACTCACATCAGTTAACTTGTGAGTTTACGATTTATGTCGTTGGGTCTGCTGTGATCAATGGCTCACAAAAAATAACTTAGTTAAATTGAATTGAAATATGGTCCTTTCAATATTGTTACTCACATAAGTTTTTAGGAGTATGAGGAATCAGAATCAGAATCTTTATTTGTTAAACATTTACATAATGGTGTTAGGTTAACATATTTGAGAGATATGTTTTGCCGCGAAGGCATAAAATTTTTAATTAAAATGTTTTTTTTTTTAACTATAATACTTAAAAAACTAAATAAAACAAACAATAAAAATGAACTAAAAAAATATTAAAAAATATCATTTATAAAATCTTGAACCGCATAATAACATTTTTCTATTAATAGAGAGGTGAGAACTTTCTTAAATTTTGATAGGGGCATGTTTTTTATACTATCAGGTATGTTGTTATAGATTCTCGAAGCCATTCCAAAAAAGCTCTTTTTCATTAAAGTGGTTCTGCATTTTATGTCGCACAATTGATGTTCATATTGAGAACGTATTGGAGTTTTTTTTACATCGGAAAATTTTGTAAAAACGTGTTCATTCATTTTAACAAACAAAGCAGTCTCGTAGATGTACATAGCTGGCAAAGTAAGCAATTTAAAAGATTTAAAATAGGGTGCACAAGATTCGGTAGTTTTTAAGCCACACAAGGATCGAATACATCGTTTTTGCGCTTTAAAAACAGTTTCTCTTTCAGTAGATTGCCCCCAAAAAATAACACCAAATCTCATAACTGATGCAACCAATCAGGAACAGGGGTGTGTCAGGACTTTTGTGTGACGTCAAGTCTTTGATGCGCATCTGGCGATGTAGATACCGCCACAAGTTTGAACAGGGACTGTCCAGTAGTCGCAAGCGTTGCTGTTGAGCTTGAGGTCTCAAGTTCAATTCCCAGGTCAGGTAAAGTGTTATTGTTTTTTTTTTCCATTAGGAATTTTTCAGCAGCACCCGGAGTCTGGATTTGTGCCGGAGATTAATTACAGCATACGGACGTAAATTACGACAGAAAAAAACTAACAAAAAATCGGACTTGTCTCACGTCATCTCTCTCACTCATACCCGTGTGACAGTTTCTTTCTAAACTCCGGGGAGTTTAGAAAGAAACTGTCAACAGCCCGCTGTTAATGAGAAAATCCTAATGGAAAAACCCTGCACTTTGCCCGAGTTGGGAATCAAAGCCAGGACCTCATGCTAGGCAGTAGCCTTTGCGACCACTAGTCCAATGAGGCAGTCTAAGCTACCTACAGAAATATATAGTTTACCCTTACATATTATAAAATAAAGTCCTCCGCCGCGTCTGTCTGTCGTCCTGTGCATGATAAACTCAAAAACTACTACACCGATTTTCATGCTGTTTTCACCAATGGATACAGTGCTTCTCGAGTAAGGTTTTAGTATATAATAGGTCTTTACCTATGAAATTGCCGTTTTGTATGAAAAAATTTAAACGAATTTTTTTCATGAATTTTTTATTTGTATTAATCGAAGTAATCACCCATGCAATCAATGCATCTTTGCCATCGCAGTGGCAGTTTATTGATGCCCTTCTTAAAGAAATCAGCTGGACGGGAGGCAACAAATTCTTCAAAGGCATTTTGTACTGCCTCTCGGGTATTGAATTTTTTTCCCGCCAAGAAGTTATCCAAATTCTGGAAAAAGTAGTAGTCTGTAGGCGCAAGGTCTGGTGAGTAGGGCGGATGACGGAGAGCTTCCAACCCCAGTTCTTGCAACTTGGAGACCGTCTGCTGTGCAGTATGAGGTCGCGCGTTGTCGTGCAGGAGCAGCGGAGACGAGCGATTGACCAATGCTGGTTGGAGATGCGCCAGCTTCTCCATCATTGTGTTCAGTTCTTCACAGTACACATCTGCAGTAATGCTCACCCCGTTTGGTAAGAAGCTGTGATGAATCAAACCGGCGCTAGACCACCAAACAGTGACCATCACTTTTCTAGGGGTAAGTTTTCGTTTAGGGCATTGTTTAGGTGCTGAACCAGGATCCAACCAACTTGCTGAGCGCTTGCGGTTATCAAACAGAATCCATTTTTCATCGCAGGTAACAATGCGGTTCAAAATTCCTTCATTTGTGTGTCTGTTGAGCAGTGCAAGGCACGTCTCGACGCGTACTTCGCGCTGGCGATCATTGAGTTCGTGGGGCACCCATTTGTCAAGCTTTTTTACCTTGCCAATTTGACGCAAATGGACCAATATTGTTTTAACGCTAACGTCGAAAGCTGCTGCTAATTCAGCCGTAGATTGTGTATCATCAGCTTCCACAATCGCCTTTAATTCGTCATTGTCGACCAAAGTCTTCGGACGACCGCGAGGTTCATTTTTCAGGTCGAAATTTCCAGAACGGAAGCGAGCAAACCAATAACAGGTGGTGCGTTGGTTTGTAGTGTTAGCTCCGTAAACGTCGTTGATGTTGCGTGCCGCTTGTGCCGCGTTGCTGCCACGACGGTACTCATATTCCATAATTACTCGAATTTTTAACGTATCCATGATGACGAAAAAGATTGAAATGCGATGAAAATGTAACACTAATCAATAAAGAAATGAGTACTTTTGGAAAAAAAAAACCATGTTTTTAAAATAAAATTAATTTGAAATTAGAATTCTTAGCCAAACAAAAATTATTTTGATTTGAAATGGCCAGTACTGCAGAACGGCAATTTCATAGGTAAAGACCTAATAATAACCGACCTCCACGCGGGTGAAGCCGCGGGCAAAAAGCTAGTAATATATATTTAAATGCAGAGTCGAAATCATTATCATATTTTTGGTTTGAAAAACAAGAACATTAGGGTGTTTAGGATCATTAGATCGACTTTCAAATCAACTTAAATGCTTCAACATGCCGCTAACCATATTTCTATGGCCGTATATCTCAATTAGTGTGTCGCCCGACCCTCTCGGACAGACAGACGGACGAAGTAGCGACGACTCGCGCGGGCAGCCATGCGTGGAATGGGGGACAGAAACGCAAGTTCGCGAGACGCGACTGTCATTCGTTTTAGTAACTGTGAAGTAAATTATTTATTGTGAATATTTTACCTAGGGCACGTTTTTCCGATATCGGAAAAAGTTCCGTGTGGATACCTCAACCAGATACCAAAATCCAATTCTCGTAATAACAAGTGCGTGTCGGACCACGCACAATGAAGGGTTCCGTAGTTAGGATGAATTTACCATGCTTTTTAGGGTTCCGTACCCAAAGGCTAAAACGGGACCCTATTACTAAGACTCCGCTGTCTGTCTGTCTGTCCGTCTGTCACCAGGCTGTATCTCATGAACCGTGATAGCTAGACAGTTGAAATTTTCACAGATGATGTATTTCTGTTGCCGCTATAACAACAAATACTAAAAAACAGAATAAAATAAATATTTAAGGGGGCTCCCATAAAACGTGATTTTTTTGCCGTTTTTATAGGTAATGGTACGGAACCCTTCGTGCGCGAGTCCGACTCGCACTTGGCCGGTTTTTAAGACTATAGACTTCAGGTTTTCCTGTAATCTTTAGGTACAGAACTATTTTCTGTATTTATTTTCAAAATTTTAGGCTCAGTACTTTTAGAGATAAGGGGTGGCTAATGGTCAATTTTCATCTAATTTCTTAAATATCTTCCATTCCATTCATCCATTTAAAAAATTAAGTTATTTGAGTCACAGAAATACATTATGTGTACTAAACAACTTAATCGGTTCATTGGATTCGCAGCAAATTGGCTGTGATAGACGGACAGACAGACAGACCGACACACGAATGATCCTATAAGGGTTCCGTTTTTTCCTTCTGAGGTACGAAACCCTAAAAAACATTATCCTCCTTCTAGGGCAGTCCGGTAAAAACTAGTCACAATCTCAACTAAGTGACAATTTAATTTCAAAACTTGTCAAAGATGTTGGTAAACAGTTTAAATAATACATGTATGTTGGTAAATTTAGAGGTAGAGCTATTTTTACTTGATAGATAGAAACTGAAATTAGAATGCGGAATTAACCCTACATATGTTTTATATCATCTTTATCCGAGGAATATGTATGCAGGGGGTAATCTTCGGAACTACTGAACACCAATGGGAAGTATAATTGTCCAGTTTCATAGGATATACAGTATATTAACTAACAAAGGGCGTTCCCGTTAACCCGCAATAGTATAGCATCCATACATGATAAAAAAAATATTAGTGACAAAAAATGAAAATTGCAAACCAAAGAAAGACTTCCGAAATTAAACTTATATTTCACTTTTTAGTGTTTGTTTTGGAAGTCGGTTGATTTTTTTTTTGTAAAAAGTTTTTATTAGGAGCGCGACTGAGAATTATTGGAAATGGGAATTACTTGAGGTTCGATTTAATACATAGCATAATTACTCAATAATTACAAGACTGTGTCGCAGCAGTGGGAACATTATAGGCTATTTAAGCCTATAATGTGCCCACTGCTGCGACACAGTCTAACCACGTGGGCCCACTGCTGTGGGTTGGCCCAAAGCCATAAAGATAGTTTTTTTTACCAAGGACAATAAATACAACAAAAAATGCATGTTCTCAAAGATTCAGACCCCTTTTTATTCAACAGTCATTTCTAGCAAGTCATCGTACCGCATACATTTGAAGCTGTATGTAAATCCCTGGTCAATGAGGCGACGCCGCTGTATCGAGGGGGCGGAGCGTGATTTATTGGTGTCCGACTTGCTCTGAGGATGCTCCCCAATCTTGTTGCTATGCTGAAGATGTTTGAGATAACATTACGGGTGTATTCGCCGAAAGGTGGAGCCGAGCAGCAACAGCTAGAGCAGAGTATGGTACGCACACATTTGTAATTTTTAAGTTCTTTAAAATTGTGCCAGCCTCATTGCTATCACCCTAGCATAAATACAGACTCCACACTGCATTTTTTTTTAAATTATCTTTTACTAGCCCACTGCTGGGCATAGGCATAGGTATTTTCAAAGTGGCTACTAAATTGTAACCAACCCTGGAATCCAAATAGCAGGACAATTCGCGCTTGCGACCTCTAGAAAAAGGCAGCCTGGGACATAAAAAGAGAAAATAAAGCCATATAAAAAATGACGCGTAAAAAACAAACAGTCATTTATTCAAACTGAATATTCCGAAACACTTTTCGAACGTCAAAATTACATAAGACAGTCTTTCAAAACGCCCCTTCACCACTTCCTAGTGCTTTAGCTGGGAAGAAGAAGTGGCAGAACAAACTGTCCAGCAGCACAGCTGTCTGTTCAGTTAGAAAAAATTGATTCTATACAATAATAGTGGCGCAACAAACTACCCAGCAGTCCAGCTGTCTGTTCAGAAATAAAAACTGGATAGGATGAAAATTAATTAACATTATGAAACACAAAACATTAAATTAAATAAATATCCCAAAACTAAACGCAGATAATAACAAAGCATGTCAAACTTAGAAAAACAAAATAAAAGAATGAAGAAGCTGTCACTTCGCCATTGTGCACAAACACAAACACAAACCAAGTAGAATGTGCAAGCTCAGCAGAGGAGCAGTCGACAGATCGCACTGCTTCCGCCACTTCCGGGCGCTACGTCACTACCGGGGGGCGACGGGGTAGGGTGACTATAGATATTTGTTTTTTGAAGAACTTTTTTTACAAATTCATCACTTTTACTATCACTTTTATAGCCGTGCGCCTGATGGGATTTCCCATCGGCAAAAAATACAATCTTCAAAGGAAAGTTACCAGAAAGGATTTTGGTACAGTTCAATTCAACATGGCGGCACGGAAGTTATGCGCGCCATAATACACGTTCAAGTAATTTGATCAAAAATGTTGTCAAATGGCATGAAGAACTATGAATTTAGGTATTTCTATTTGCATTAGCTGCTCGTTGCGCAGTGACTCACATCATGTGTAAGATAATATTTATTTTGAGAAACATGAGTACAGTATGAAGGTCTTATAATTAGTTTGAGGTGATGACATCCCATGCCATTTATGGCGTACAAAATTAGTTGCAACAAACAAACAACAAAAAATTACAATGGTGCCGATTCCCTTGTTCACAAACTAAAGTAAATTTAAGTTCAGTGCATCTTTTTCTTTCTATTTCATTATGAAAAGGACAGAAGATAAATTTTAGTTTAGTCCTGTCAAATTAATCAGCGCCTGACATAAATTGACGTAATTTTAGTAGGCAAGTTTTTAATCGCGTCTAAACTTGTTTGGAGTAGTGACAGTTTGACAGGACTAAACTAAAATTGATCTTCTGTCCTTTTCATAATGAAATAGAAAGAAAAAGATGCACTGAACTTAAATTTAGTTTAGTTTGTGTACAAGGGAATCGGCACCAATGTCATTTAAATTAATAAAATTACAATGTTCCGAGCCGCCATTAATTTTTAACTGAACTGGAACTAGTTCTATCCTTTTGTCATTTACGGACCTCTTGCGAAAATTTCATTATTCTAGAGCCAGCGGGTTAGGTAGTGCGTTATCTGTCAGTGAATTTAAGATTATTCTGCTATTTAACTCAATAACACATTGCCCGACCTTGGATTTGAACCCAGTACCTTTTGCTGAGCACTAGCGTTCGCGACCACTAGACCAACGATGCAGACCTTTTTGGTCATTTTATTTTCATCCAAATTCATTCAGCCAGTACCAAACGTCAAAACTTTCACATTTATTCAGTCCCATAGTCACCCCACAAAGAACAATTTGTAACAGTAAGAGATGCGCTCGTAAAGTTTTATTGTTAGCTTATGTACAATATTAATATCTATATACAAATCTGCCGAGGGATGCAAGTCACTGCTCTTTGATGAAATTGATTGATTCGCTTTAATGCTGGGAGACACGGGTCATTGAGCATAGACTCACAATAGAGGGATGTTGACTAAAAATATTTTTTGTCCGTCATATCCATTATTAAAAAATATTGGACAAGTATTTTTTATTTTTTTATGTAAAATACTGGTATTCAGCTGCATCCGGTTAGACTGGAAGCCGACCCCAAGATAGTTGGGAAAAGTCTAGGCAGATTGATTGACGTAACCAAAAAATTACAGCAATAGGTACATTGAGTTATGAGTAAACGTCACGGTCGGTAGATTTTATACTGACTTGTGACGTAGCTTATATATTTTTTTTTTTGATAAAACGCATTATAGTTGATATAGAGATTTATCAAAAAAAAAAAAAAAATAATATGACAAAGCAAAAAATACGTGTCTAATATTATTTTATTAGGTATCTAACTGGCAGACTAAATAGTTTTAGTCTGTCGGTTAGATAATAAAATAATATATCTAAGTAGTTTAAAAGAAATCTACATCAGAAAAATAATAGGGATAGTTTTTTTCACCCAGTGTTGACTGGGTAAAAAAAAGTTAATCCCTATTATTTTTAGATTTCTTTATCAAGGTTTCGTCGTGACGAGTAAGACTTCAATAATAACAGCTACAATAAAATTATTAAGAAGTTGTAAAAAAAAAAACTGTTTCTTGGTGGACTTTTTTATTTTCTGGCTTTAAAAGGAACGAGGTTCTCAATTTGGATTTGATTTTAAGGTAGGAACTGTGACTCAGGCCTCCTGTGTGTAAGGAGTGGGCCGCACGACCATGCGGACTCACTGTGGGTTGATGGATGTATCTTGTCTATGTTCCCTTAGTTTTTTTCGCAATTTATTCTCAGGGATAGTCAGACAGGAAATGTCGACTCCAAATAGCTTTTTTTTTAATGAGTTGTAAAATGCGATCCCGGTAACCTATTTACGGAATAAACAATTTCATTTCATTTCAGGCTTCCTCTCTGTGTGATGGAGTGGGCCGTATTCCACCACGCGGACACAGTGCAGTGTGGTGGTGTCAAAGTCGTTGAAGCATTGCTTTTAAAATATGCCCATGCCTCACAAGTTCAGAACAAATAAAAAACGAAGACAGAGCGCTGCGAACAATACAGTGAAGCATCCTAAAACCTAAAATCAAACTACACATGTACACATGTTTACGAAACCGGCTTTATGGCACTGTTGACCTGTAGCTGTCTTGATTTTTTTTTGGTCTGAGGTCCCGATGGCTCTCGATGTTTTCCATCGCCGTTTTTTGAGAAGCATTTCTCAAATAATTATGACTGTACCAGGAAGGAGAGGAGCGGAGGGGAGGGGAGGGTGAGCTGAAAGAAGGGAACAATAAATACAAACTGCTTATTATCACAGATCCCAAGATAATCATTAATCAAGCCATAAAATAAAAGACAAATGTAAAAAACGTCATCTTAATAAACTAAAGTGATCCCTTAACGCCAGTCATGTTGGCCCATAGACAATTCTATTGTCTATGTTATACTATAAACAATTAAAAAGTTGTTAATGGTTGTGGTAACAAATGTTATGCGTCTCTGGGGTGAGGCGGGACGAATGGGGGTGAAACGAGGGGGCGAGTTTATTAACGGTTTGGGTGCAAAACTATTTATGAATTTTCTGTCTTTTGTGGTTGAGCTTGAGTCATTGTAATTAGCTATGCTTTGTTTACAAAAATGGTAACAGATTTTATAGTATTGAAAGGGAAACTTTAGGGGGTTCCTTTTTGTTGTTGCTTTATAGACCTCCACAGACCTCAAATGCAAATTGTGCTCACGATATTGTAGAACTAGCTGCTGCCCGCGGCTTCGCCCACGTGAATCCTAATACTTTTTCTAAAATAAAAATAGCCTAAGTTTCTCGTTATAACATCAGCTATCTGCCAGTGAAAGTCTTGTCAAAATTGGTCCAGCCGTTTCGCAAATTAGCCGGAACAAACAGACAGACAGTTTTTTTTTTAATGATTTTTGTTATACTTTTGTACCGAAGTATTTATTTACATAAGCATTTGGTAAAAACCAGTTATTTTGACACTTGAATTTTATTAAAAAATTACATAAATTAATTTTATTAAATAAATTAAATTGAAGTGTCGTAAATATGTATGCGTACAGAGGTAATTAGGTATTCATACCGTGGTCTAGATTTCAATTTTTGATTTTCACAAAAATCTTTATTTTATATTTTTCCCATTATAGTTTTGTATTCCGCCTCGCAAAAACTCAACTTATAATTAGGTACCTACCAATACTTAATAACTTACTTATTACAAAAGTAGTTAAGTCAATTTTAAGTATATTTTATCCTTTTAATCATAGAAAACAACCCAGCTTCCACATTGTCATACAGCACAACAACTTGCAACACACTTCACCTCATCTGCCTAGCCTTTTCCCACCTATGTTGGGGTCGGCTTCTAGTCTAACCGGATTCAGCTGCATACCAGTATTTTTCATTGAGCGACTGCTTATCTGACCTCCACAGCCTCACTTCTGACGTTTCATAAATGCCCATGTAGTTTTATGTGAAATAAAATATTTTGATTTTTGATTTTATCAAGTGAGACTGACCACCAAATATGACTGGTTGTCAGATTTTCGGGCCTCTGGATACCCATTACGACGTTTAAAGATCTACGAATAACAACCGCATTCTTTCTGAGGCAGGTCTCGGTATGTTATTGATGGTCACGCATCTACTTGCTTACCTTTGAAGATAGAACCGTGCGGTTGTTATTATTTCGCCACGACCCCACGAGCAACTCACTTAACAACAAAAAGAAATGAAAATTTCGCCAGCACTAAAACAATTTAAGAAAATGACGTTTGTTCAGCACTAAGTCGAGGCTTACCGAGGCCGCGAGGGTGGATGTGATAAATAGCCCCCGAACTGAGCGGTATTAGTTATAACTGTCATAACTTGAGTAGGAGGCACTCGGATTGATTAATTCAGAAGTAGGGACGTCGATGGAATGGATTTACGTCCGGTTCCTATAGTTTACGAGTGGTGGTTAGAAAAGAGTATGGTATACCTACATGGACGTGCATTTTGGTTGACCAGAGGGAAAATTCCCATAATTTTTAAGAACATTCGCATTTGCATCTTATTCGCAATTTGTCAGAAATACAATGAGTTTAGCAACATTTTTTGACAAGCTTGACAGATTGCGACTTGAATGTGAACGTTTTTTATGTAAGAGAATTAGCCTTCTTGTTTCGTGCAATAATGCTACATTTCTGAAAGAATTTGTCTTGGTCAAAGAACCATAGGAACTAAATCTGAGTTGGTACCTAATTAACAAATCTGGTGAAGTGAGGGAAACTGACCGCGGGCACGTTTTTACTCTCAAACTGATAAATGTATGTAAAATGTATAAAGTTGTTATTGTCCTTAGAAGTTTTAATTGTCAACGTGCATCAAGTAATCAAGTAGGACAAAATGCTCGGATATCATCAATAGGAAATCGACAAATCTGGCTAAACTTGTACCAGTTGCTCAACTAAAAGTAATTTAACAAATAATTGGCCTATTTGTGCAGTTAAAAAAAAACAATAATATCCAAGACAACATTGCAAATTGGACGCGTATCCGAACGCAGCAAAGATGGCGATTGGCGCGTAAGATAACTTACAAAATAACAATAAAAGTGTAGTATTGCAGTGATTTATGACATGCATGGGGGAGTGTGGTACATACTCTTTGTGTTTCCATGCGTGTTACAGAAGGCAACTGAGCTCTGAGTCTCTGAGTTTGTTTCGCCATTTCCTCTTAGGGGTAGTCAGATAGGATCCAGCTTATGTTTTTTTTAAATGACGTCTAAATGTGATTCCTCTACCCTATTTACAGAATAAACGAATTTCATGTCATTTCTCTAAGAAGACAAAGTGACATTGAATAAATTTATCGAATTTTTGTCAATGTCCTTTGGAGCCGATTGTGGGCATTGTGCGATTCTATAATTTGTAACGTGACGTTAATATCGTGGACGTCCACGGCATCACGGTAACACAGGCAAGTAAAATTTCAGTATAGAAATATATGAAGACGCTTTTAAACCGTCCACGATAACGTTATAACGTACACGTTTTCTAAAAATTTTATGGACGTGGACGTAGATGGCCATGATAGTGGACGTCTGTCCACTATCATGGCCATCTACGTCCACGTCCGCACATCGTGGCATATTAAGTTTTAGACAAACTTCGTGTTTGTCTACGTCATCTCTGTCACTCATACCTGTGTGACCGTCTCTCTATAAAGCTTGGTGAGTCATTTGCAAAATCCTACAACTTATAAGGTGTATCTATTTATACACGAAATCTGTTAAGGGGTCATTGTACTCATCATTATGAAAAACTTGCACTGACCAACGCTGTAATCGCAAAATAAAAACAGCTGTTCCCTACATTTTGACGAGCTGTGCAAACATAAATGTAGGGAACACCCGATTGGGGTGTTGATCTAAAAATTCGAAGAAAATGATTTTGCAAAACTTGTGACATGCTGGCAGCCAATAAACAATAAAAGAAATGAAATTGTTTATTTCAGACTAGCGCACAGATAATTGGTACAAGTCCATATTATGTTAGTAGGTAGATACTTATAGCTATGTTAGTAAAATTTATAATAATTATTATTTTGGACATGAATGTGTGACCAATGCCTCAGAATTTTGCTGTCCACTCTTTCCGACACCACGCTCAGAAGCTCGTTGGTGCTGCCTTTTATCCGAGACCACAGGGATAGAACTATAACCCCATAACATTAAAACACAAAGTCATTAAACAGAACATTTTGTTACCGCAATTTGTGAACAACAATATTATAAGTCCAGCGATGCTTATAAAACATGGGGGAGTTAAACAAATGATATTGACTAGAGGAATTTGATGCGATAAAGATTTTTTATTTTTATATACTTACTTTGACATATTATATACCTATATTTTAGTAGTAGTTTGTCCTTGTAGTATATTGTATTTAAGATGACCAATTTGAGTACATAAACATGAGTATTTTATTTATGCATCGATGATACACATAATTAGGTAAGTAAGTACCTACTAAATACTGATGGTAGATAGATATAACTAGTTTCTACCCAAAGATTTAAATACATAGATATACAGGGTATTTAAATCCTCAAAAAAAATTAAAATTATTCAAAAAAAATCCCCAATTTTATACGCACGCTTTCAGAACTACTTATAACAATAACATTCTGGCTGTATAAAGTATTTTCCCTCGACACACCTCATCGGTGGGAGTATCCGAACGCGTAACTCAACCAACCAATCACAGAGCTGTCAAACAGGTGGGCGCGAATCGCCATTTTGAAAAGTTAAAATTTTCTTCAGGGGGAAATGGAATCATCTATTTTCTGTGACCGTGTAGCTCGCTGAAAGACAATTAGGATGACGTAGACGCCTAAAATTCATACAGATATAGACCATGATCTGAGTTAGGCCATGGTCTATGTGTGCCAAGTTTAATCGAAATTCGTTCTGCCGCATGAGTAAAAAGGTAACAAACAGACAGAGTTACTTTCTCATTTATAATATTTTGTTTATGGATTCACAGGATACCTACCTACAATATTCTGCATCTGGTTAGTTTGCAAGACGACCCCATGTGAGGGGAAAAGTCTAGACAGATGAGTCACCCGCAGCGAAGTAAGAACCTGGCTATATCGTAGGTAGACTATATACCTACCTATGACGCTGTAAATTAACTTATTTATTCGTAGATTTTAGACAATAGTGAAGAAATTGGTTGTTATTTATTATATTATCGCTGTCAACAATGACGTGAGGCCGGTTTCGTTAACATGTGTGCACTTAGTGAGGTGTAGTTTGATTGTAAATATGTGCGTGTATGCACAGAGCGGAGGTGTAGTTTTGGCATGCTTCACTGCATTGTTCGCAGCGCTCTGTCTTGGTTTTTTATTTCTGAGACCTACTTTATTTTTACAAACCGGAACATTTTATAGATTCTCTATGTTCTGCTTTTAGCTTTTAAGTTCTGAGTTGAGCTGCACGATTACTGAAAAATGCGTGCACTGACTGGATAGGTGCACTCAATATGTGTGGTTCTTTCAAAAGACTATTTCAGACACCAATCCACATGATCTGACCGAGATTATTGCTGAACTTTAAAGACTGTGCAACCTCGAGTTTGTTTCGGCCTTTCTTTTCATAGTAGTCACAGGAATCCGATCTAATCTAGTTTTTAACCGACTTCTTCAAAAAGGAGGAGGTTCTCAATTCGTCTGTATGTTTCTTTTTTTTATGTTTGTTACGCGATTACTCCGCCAATTATGAATCGATTTTAATGATTCTTTTTTTAGAAGTACACATACTTAGGCTAAGAACACGTCACAAGACGACCAGTGATCGTATATACGAGAGTATCGAGTACCTACATGCTATTTATAAAATTAATGCCCGATTTTTGATATCGGTTTTGAAATGCATCCAAAGGAGTGGAACTTTCTGCCGGGGACTGTGTTCCCTATTCTTGGAGTTTGACTCAAAACTCAATACCTAAATAGGTACTCAATATTTATTGCATACAAGTTCTTACTTATTTATATTATGTTTATTATTTATCTTGTAAGTATCTTGCTTATTTACTTACATAAGTATGGTTGACATTTTGTCGTAGACGTTTTTTTTTATATACACAAAGAGAATTTAGTAGTGGGGGTACAATGTAGGTACATTCGCTTGTTTGGTGAAAGTTGACCTTTATATACAACTTACAAATTCTAGGCAAGCGTAAAATGCTATTCATATTTAGGTACCAAAATTGTTTAAGTTTTTTTTACCTCTAGAAACTAAAAATAAGCCTTACACAGCGGAATAAAAGATACCTAAGTAAAAATTGTATTAATTAATAGTATTATAATAGGTCTTTACCTATGAAATTGCCGTTTTGTATGAAAAAATTTAAACGAATTTTTTTCATGAATTTTTTATTTGTATTAATCGAAGTAATCACCCATGCAATCAATGCATCTTTGCCATCGCAGTGGCAGTTTATTGATGCCCTTCTTAAAGAAATCAGCTGGACGGGAGGCAACAAATTCTTCAAAGGCATTTTGTACTGCCTCTCGGGTATTGAATTTTTTTCCCGCCAAGAAGTTATCCAAATTCTGGAAAAAGTAGTAGTCTGTAGGCGCAAGGTCTGGTGAGTAGGGCGGATGACGGAGAGCTTCCAACCCCAGTTCTTGCAACTTGGAGACCGTCTGCTGTGCAGTATGAGGTCGCGCGTTGTCGTGCAGGAGCAGCGGAGACGAGCGATTGACCAATGCTGGTTGGAGATGCGCCAGCTTCTCCATCATTGTGTTCAGTTCTTCAAAGTACACATCTGCAGTAATGCTCACCCCGTTTGGTAAGAAGCTGTGATGAATCACACCGGCGCTAGACCACCAAACAGTGACCATCACTTTTCTAGGGGTAAGTTTTCGTTTAGGGCATTGTTTAGGTGCTGAACCAGGATCCAACCAACTTGCTGAGCGCTTGCGGTTATCAAACAGAATCCATTTTTCATCGCAGGTAACAATGCGGTTCAAAATTCCTTCATTTGTGTGTCTGTTGAGCAGTGCAAGGCACGTCTCGACGCGTACTTCGCGCTGGCGATCATTGAGTTCGTGGGGCACCCATTTGTCAAGCTTTTTTACCTTGCCAATTTGACGCAAATGGACCAATATTGTTTTGACGCTAACGTCGAAAGCTGCTGCTAATTCAGCCGTAGATTGTGTATCATCAGCTTCCACAATCGCCTTTAATTCGTCATTGTCGACCAAAGTCTTCGGACGACCGCGAGGTTCATTTTTCAGGTCGAAATTTCCAGAACGGAAGCGAGCAAACCAATAACAGGTGGTGCGTTGGTTTGTAGTGTTAGCTCCGTAAACGTCGTTGATGTTGCGTGCCGCTTGTGCCGCGTTGCTGCCACGACGGTACTCATATTCCATAATTACTCGAATTTTTAACGTATCCATGATGACGAAAAAGATTGAAATGCGATGAAAATGTAACACTAATCAATAAAGAAATGACTACTTTTGGAAAAAAAAATCCAAGTTTTTAAAATAAAATTAATTTGAAATTAGAATTCTTAGCCAAACAAAAATTATTTTGATTTGAAATGGCCAGTACTGCAGAACGGCAATTTCATAGGTAAAGACCTAATATATAATACCTAATATATATAGTAGACCATATCTATTAGGTATTATTGTTTTTATCTTTCATTCAGAGTAGGTAGGTAGGTACATGGTAGCAAATGTAACTTTTACGCGAATTTCAAAGCAGGAGCAGCCCTTTTAAACTCAAAGTTCACAAAAACTCACTCTATCCCCACAGAATACAGTTCAAAACTCATTGTGTAACATCTAAATAGTTTTGGCGCCACCCAGACAAAGCTTCGCCAACGAAAAAAAATATTACAGTAACGAATTTTGATAATACAATGAAATATTTACTCTATTTTGTGCAAGCTAAGGTGATAAACCGTTTGACGAAAGAATTAGTACCACGAAACGCATACCACTTATACTGAAAAGTCAATACTGGAACTGCATAAATCTGCTATAGTAAATTCAACCTTACGTTTTAGTTGTAGAATCGAAATTTATCCGAGAACTAATCGTGAGTTCTAACGTTTCAAAGTCGCGCAAGTGAAAATTTTGGCGCCAGACAGGCCGGCGCTGCCATCTTGCCGCATTTCGTTTTCCACGGAGGCACAGACATTAGCCTGTTCAGCCAGCTTCCGCCTTCGCTCTATTATGCCACCTAATTTACTGTTATGGCCGTCTAACTTTACAAATAAGATATCTGTGGCTATACTTATAACATTACTCGGAGTATAAGTGCTTTACTTCAGTTTTTTTGTTGTTATGACTCATTGAATCTGCAGTTAGATTTAGCGTAATTCAGTAGAAATGGCCATAGCCTAGGCCTAGGGACTGACCAAGTTGGAGAAGGGCTGTCTTTAGGCTGCTGGATCAAGTTCAAGGGCTTGACTCAGAAAGCGAAACTTCTGGAAACGGTTATTAGGAGAACTTAGGAGCTTGTGGGAACTTATTTTTGGAACCATTTGTGGAAAAAAAAACCATGACACTGAGTACCTGCAGTAGGAATAGGTACCTATACCTTTTGGTAAAATGTATGTAAACAATTATTTTATTTTATACTTACCTAAGTTTGTATAACAAGATTTAAAAAAAATACATTAAAAAAGCGAACTTAATGCCTGAGGCATTTTCTACCAGTCAACCTTAGGGTGATGCAGAGACAAAACAAGGCAGGAGCATCATACAAGGGATAGATAACTTAAAAAAACCGGCCAAGTGCATGTCGAACCATGCGCAATGAAGGGTTCCGTAGTTGGGATGAATTTATAAAACAAACTTAATATTGTAGTTGACAAACTTAATGTATGGGAGAACATGTTTATACAACTGCAAAAAGTTGGTCGATTATTACTCGGTAACTTGTGGAGCCTACGTAGCGGTGATAGTTTTCCTTTTAATTTCGTTATATATAGTACTGCCGTGAATTTTTTCACATATCCAAACCCAACCATTTAGCTGGCAGGGGGGGGAGGGGGCACTTTCTCTCGCTGCACACAAGCTTAATATTCCGCAAACGGATCCCTGAATCCAAAAATGGTTTTCACAAACTCCCATTATTTTTAATCGACCTTTCCAACGATACGATTTTTTTTGGATTCAGAAAAAAAAAACCTTCCCTACTTTAGTGTAGGGGAGGTACCCCAAAAAAAATTATTTTTTACGATTTTTTTATACCACTTTGTCCAATATATACTTTGTCCCTTATACCAAATTACAGCTTTCTAGTACCAACGGTCTCTGAGCTAACCCGCGGACAGACGGACAGACGGACATGGCGAAACTATAAGGGTTCCTTGACTACGGAACCCTAAAAAGGCATAAATACTAAAACATGTACATACATTATAAACATATTTAAATCTGCCTAGCCTTTTCCCAACTATGTTGCAGTCGGCTTCCAGTCTTACCGGATGCAGCTGAATACTAGTATTTTACATGGTGCGACTGCCTATCTGACTTCCACAACACAGTAACTGGGTATTACAATGCCCCTTGGTAAGACTGTTTGTCAGATTTTTGGCTTCTGATGGCCCGTAACGACTGTCAAAGATCCACGAATGACAGCCGGGACCAACGGCTTAACGTGCTTTCCGAGGCACGGAGGAGTCTCGGTATGTCAAGATGGTCACTCATCCGCAGACCAACCCCGGCAAGCTAACTTAACCTGATGGATCGACCCGTGCGGCTGTTATTGCTTAGCCACGAGCTCCTCAATCTCTTCCTTTTTAATCTCGGTGAAAGATGAAGGAACCTATTTAGAAACGAAGTTCTATGACTTAATTTCACAAATCTATGGAAATCCTCCACTGTCTCTGCCTGCCACGGCAACAATATTCTGCCAAAAAACTTCTGTATCTCTGCACAAAGAAGAGTTGAAGTTATAACATTAATTTATTTTAAGGTTTATGAGTATTTATTATTTTTCTATACATTTTTAATTTTTATAAATATTTGTGTTCGAGCTAATGTTGGCTCGCGTGTTATTTGTCCTGCTGGCCGGCGTCCCCGCGTGTCGGGGGCCTAAGGGGGATTTCTATTCGGAGTACTATGATGCAGATGGGGTCGTCCAAAATAACGATATGTATGACAGTTATAACGACGGTGAGTAGCTAAGGCCAGCATCTATATCTATTGCCAGGTATATCTATATCTATTGCTAGGTATATCTATATTTATTGGTAGGTATATCTATATCTATTGCTAGGTATATCTATATTTATTGCTAGGTGTATCTATATCTATTGCTAGGTATATCTATATTTATTGCTAGGTGTATCTATATCTATTGCTAGGTATATCTATATTTATTGCTAGGTGTATCTATATCTATTGCTAGGTATATCTATATTTATTGCTAGTTATATATCTATATCTATTCCTAAGTATATCTATATGATCGAAGGATGGCAATATGCTCGCCCCCTAATAAAAAATCAAAATATTTTATTTCACATAAACCTACATGGGCTGGCATGGGTTCCAATTGATCGATAATTACACATAACTAGCGAAATATGGGTGTACCTACTATAGATCAGCTCTGCATAACCCTTCGAGGAATATTATAAAAAGTATCTCCATTATTAAGAGCATTTATTCCGGAAGGTTTATGTGTAACTTAAATACATATTTTTAAACAATAATGAATATCGGTGTTTTGCCAAGTAGTAAAAACCGCGCGAAACAAACCTTTCAGTATAGGTACATATGTTATGGACTAAGTGATAAATACGGGCATTTTTCATAATGCCCGCGCATTATGAATAATGACAAGCTCCTTAGGGCAAAATAATAAATTATAATTTGAACTTCCTTATTTATCACATTGCCTCGTCATTATAAATATTGCCCTGTGGTCTTTGGGCAATCTGATAATACACAGGTATTTCTCACGGGGTGCGGGTATCGCGCGGGGTGGAGGCTCGCATTTCGAAGCCGCGCCCGCTCCAGTCCGACCAGTCAGTTTTAACAACAGTTTAACATTTAATTATGGTAAAGTCATCATAGGTCAGCAGAGTGTCAATGAATGGAAATATTTTATTTTATTTTAAATATTGATTCTAAAATGAAGAGATCCGTAGGAGAACCAAGGTAACCGACATGTCCGACATAGCCCGAACCGTTAACCCCTAACCTAACATATCGTAACCTAAGATTGAAATGTTTGACAAATGATAAATGTCCCAAACGTTTTGTGTTATTATAATAAACAGCATTTCAATAATTCTGCCAAATGAAACGTTGTCATACAAAAATTTGCTAATCGTTAGTTGTCAAAGTGAAACATCGGCGAAACGTTGGTTGGCAAGTGATAATCTGCCAAACAATTTTTGGCGAAAAGGCAGGATACCAGGCCTATGTCCAGCAGTGGACGTCTTTCGGCTGAAATGATGATTGATTCTACGTTTGAAATTAAAATAATAGTATTAAAATCTGGTTTTAATTATACTGCCCCATAGGTGACTAGCATTATAAAAAATGCCCGGTCAATTTGATTATTTCAATAGTTGTTATCACATTGCCCTCTCATATTGGGCATTTTTCAAACTGCCCGGGCATTTTTCATAATGTCCTAATAATCACTTGGTCCATAACACATATACTAAAGTCTGCCTTCTCAAAAGAGATGTGCTAAGTTGCGTAGCGATCGTAGCGATAGATGTGTATGATATCAACCAATAGGATCGTTTGATTTTCATAGCGTAGCGTAACTTGGCGTAGTTTTTGTACAAAAGAATTCAAAACTATATTTTTAGGTAGGATCTTTCTAGCTTATCTTAGTAAGCTCTGATGGAAGAAAACACTTATATCACTTCGTAGCTTTGCTGCACCGCATTATACTTAGCTACGTCTCACATCTTGGACAACTTGAACCGTATGCAACTTTCAATCAGTATAAGAGTAGGCCTATAACGTCCTGCTGGGACGCAAGCCTCCTCGCTGTGATAGGGAGTGGGCCGTAAATCCACCACGCGAACACAGTGTGAGGTGGCGGATGTCACATGTCATGTGGATTCAGCACACACACATCTCGCAATATATAAATCTAGTAATAATTATATTGAAAGCAGCATAAATAGCACGAGATTAAGAAAGGCTCGAGATCTGGTGATGGCTTACCCTAGCCACCACTGCTCTTGAAATAATCCTGAGTGTTCCGGCTTGGTTTAACTTAATTTCCTTCATTTTGCGCAGAAATCAAATTTCCCCAAAGGATGACTACTGTCATGGAGGTTATCACCCGTTTGAAAAGAAGAGGCCTGGAGGAACCCAACCCTGAAGAAATCATTGATGTGAAAGGTACCCGTTCATCCTCTCAAATACCTACCAGGCCTCGAAGCAGAGGCGGGTGGCTAGTAAATTATATTTACTTAGGGTGCTCCGCAGACAGAGCAACTCTGATCTCCGTATTGCGGCAACTCGCAACTAGTTGTTTACATATAACATAAAGAAACTGAGGCCCTCACAGTGTCATTCTATCTGCGATAACGATGATGGAAAAGGCAAAAATGTATAGGACTGACATAAGCTATCGACAAGTATATGTCAATCCTGTTGAAAGTCGTTGTAGAAATACGAAACGCTTTCGAAGCGATTGTCACTTGTCTAGGCCCTCTGCGCAGAAATAACTCTGGTTGCGAATTTCGATGATCGATAGCAGTTTTCAATAGCTGCACTCGAATTTTTAACCGACTTCTTCAAAAAGGAGGAGGTTCTCAATTCGTCTGTATGTTTTTTTTTCTTTTGTGTGTATGTTACTCGATTACTCCGCCAATTATGAATCGATTTTGATGATTCTTTTTTTGTTTGGTAGGTCATGCTTCAGAGGTGGTCCCATATAAATTTTATTAACTTTGCTTGCGTAGTTTTTGAGTTAGCTTCAATAATTACGTATTTTTCTCACTTAGTGTATGTAGACGATATATTTTTTGACTCCGTCACTGTTATTTACATAGCAGGTAGTGGTATTCGAATTTGTGTGGGGTAGGTACCACAACTAAAAAGTGAAAAATATTAACTTTTTTTGTAAAAAGTTTTTATTTGATAGACCATTGCAATTATTAAACATAGATTTTTTGTCATTTACACCCCAGAAGTACTAAAGGACATTCTTCAAGGCAAGAAACCAAGGTCTGTGAGAGGGCGGCGAACCGCGCAAGATTACACCGACTCAGATTTTCTCGAAAATTCTATCACCGTTCAATTGGAATCCAGCACTGACCAGGAACTGGCACCTATGATCAAGAACTGGCAGCCTACCGTTGATGTCCAGAAGTGGAGTCCTACTGTCAATGAGCAAGAATATTTGGACGAAAGCTCGCGCCAAGCCGCAGAACAAGACGAGAGTTTTGTAAGTGTGCCCGAACACTCGACCCACGGCCGAAATTAAAACGTTAATAATAATACCAGACGCTTTACTTCTTGTTCATTCTTGCCTATCATTCAGAAATAAATGCTTTGAGTTTGGCATCCTATGCCACCCATATCTACGAGCAGATAGTATATAACGTCTTTCACGAGGCCTACCTTTTGGGTAGCATTACCGATGATCCTATCACACAAAAGTCTGACAACCAGTTTTAAGGGGTACCGTGTTACCGAGTAACTGGGATAAACAGGCAGTCGGATTCAGATGCGACCAGTTAGACTGGAAGCCAACCCCAACATAGTTGGGTAAAGGCAGACAGATGAATGTATGATCCTATTCATTTTGGCAGGTATACCCGAAAGAATCCTCGACCTACGAAAAAAATGTTTTATCCCCGTCCTCTATCGATTACGGGACGCCTGCGCAGGTAGTTCAAGGAACCTGGAGCACTACTGAGGAAACTGAGCAGCCAGAAGATACTTTGGTACAGATCATCACAATTATTGCCTGACTAGCTAGCCCGACACACTGTGTTTTAGTTCATTGATTCAGGCGTGACTTTGCGAAAATCCATTATTAAATACAATAGACGTAGCTATATTTAGTAACCCTACCGTACCGACAGTATTAATACCGAGCGCTGGACGCAGAGACTCTGGATGGACTCTGCTTTCAGCGCTCGGAGTGGCAATACGTCGTGTTCTGGTTTGCAACTGGTCAATCGTCATCCTGAGGACGCCACGTTGAGAGGTGGGTTTTTTATGACTCTTGAAGAATAGATAAGCGATTCCGATTCGAAAAAAATATGAATATAGATACTTATATTTAGTAACCTGAATAGGTTACTAAATATAAGTATCTATATTAATGTATTTTTTTTTAGACTTGGCCCGTCAGCATTCCCATAAATTACACAAAAATCCCATAATAAAAAAGGGGTTTTCCGGGTCTTTTGTTCCTGCTTGCCAAATCGGTTCAGCCGTTCTCAAGTGATTCACTTACCGACGAACATCATTTCATTTTTATTATAGAGACTTGTGGCGACATCTTCAACGCCACACGAACTACGCATCAAAGACTGACGTCACACAAGCAGGGTTTAGAACCGCGCGACCTTTATATATACAACATCCCGACATCAATCGTCGGGCAGCTGCCCACCAGACATAACACCCGTCTAGTCGAAGGATCTTCCCTTTTCTATAGAGGAATAGTGAACTTTACACCTCATGCTTCTTTATACTAGCTGACCCGACATACAAAAACAAAAATCCCATAGAAAATGCATTTCAGTTTTCTCGCATTATCCAAGTGTCCTGGGACCTGTTCAATTTGTAAAACCTAATTCGGACTATAACGAACATTTTAAAACAAAGAATAGCCAAATCGGTGCGTTTACCAACGAACAACATTTGAAACATTTCATTTTTCTTTTAAAGAAGATAACAATGAAAGCCTCTTCATTACTTCCAGTTGTTTCGGTCCAGTCCAGGGCTAGTTTGGACCATAGTTGGTAATTGAAAAAAAAAAATATATATTTCATAATATTGTAGATGTATCCGCTGGAAACTACGATGTACATCAGCTCAAACATGCCGGCCGACGTGAAGAAGTTGGTTCAGCAATGGAGGCCCAGTAGCAGCGTAAATGTAAATATACTCGTACAAGGACAACGATCTTTTGGCACGTGGCCAAAATCGGAACTAACATCACCATTTTATTTTTCAATACAATTTCACAAAAAATTGTCACCTTTGTTTACCTACAGCGCCCTTTTGTCAACGCCAGTCAGGCGCCAAAAGATTGTTGTAGCACTTAATTATAGACTCAAATTAAAACAACAAAAAAAACAAGTAAATACAGAGCAGCAAACTACTCTACCAGCGGCAGTTGATCCCGTACACAGCAGCGCCCTAATTGCGTAACACACGATCAATCACAATCAGTTTCATTTTGACAGTTCAACAACATTCATTGCGTTATTTACGTTGTTGAGCAGACAAATGCTCCGTAATATAATATTACATTATTTCGTTTATTTATTTTGTATCATTATGTATTTATATTTTTAAATCTATACTAATATTATAAAGCTGAAGAGTTTGTTTGTTTGTTTGTTTGAAGGCGCTAATCTCAGGAACTACTGGTTGGAATTGAAAAATTCGGGAATAGGACATAGGATACGTTTTATCCCTATATTCCGGTGGTGAAACCGCGGGGCACAGCTAGTTTTTTATATATTTTTTGCCCCGTTTTAACTGAGCCCCGCGGTTTCACCCGCGTAGATGTCGATTCCGTCTTAAAAGATAGACATATGCTGTCGCGGACTTTTTTTTAGAACTTTTAAAGACGAACAATTCCATCATACATGATATTTGCGTAACTTAAACCGTTTACGCAGCGCACGCAACGGAAGCTCTCAAAAAGGAATATTTTTTCCCTTTTTTCATTTATGCTCCGCTCCTATTGGTCGTAGCGTGATGTTATAATATAGCGACCGTTCTGGGGGGCTCATTATTGAGTGTGCAAGTCACCCCCTGCCATTTTATCTTTGTATTTTATATATTATTTAAAAACATTGTTCAGGCAGGGGCCATAGTCTTTCCATAGTTCAAGATTACCAGTTCACTAAACCACCCAAACCCGTAGCCCAATATCTTTGTTTCCATGTTCTGCAATTAATAGTTCTACACCAACCGGGGGTTGTCCTTGGCTGCACTTGCATGGTGCGAACAGGGATAATCGTCGGTTGGTGCCTAATTCCATTTAAAATTATCTAAGGGGCCGTGCGAGTTGGCTTCGGCCCCTCGCACGCCTTCCAAAAGTCCGGGATCCCAGGGTCCCGAGATGTTTAAACATATAAAAAAAAAAAAAAAAAACCATTTATTTCAGGCGACACAGGCCCATAGAAAAATACCTTAACCTAGACATACATATTATAAATCAAAAACTTGTGTTAATAAATAAGGCTTAAGAATATGTTAGTAGCACTTCACTTTGCACTAGCTTGTCTTGTCTATGTGCTGTCCTGTGGTACTTGTCCGCGGAAGCGACGGAACACCACGTCCTGCGGCCAAAAGTCTTCTTCCATGACGAGGGGCAGATAACAGTTCGGTACACGCACCACGAACGCCTTGAAGTTGACGTTCCGGTGCGATATATATAGCCTATAGCCTTCCTCGATAAATGGACTATCTAACACAAAAAGAATTTTTCAATTCCAACCAGTAGTTCCTGAGATTAGCGCGTTCAAACAAACAAACAAACAAACTCTTCAGCTTTATAATCCCATCGGTATCGGGAACAGGGTCCAAGCTACCGGTGGTCAGGGCTCCAGAGAGAGGAACCTCCTAACGACCGCTTTCTGGATCAAGCCCTTGATCCAGCCGCCTAACGAGAGCCTCCTCAGGTGTTGGTCGAGGCTCTTGGCTATTATGCCATTGGTCGTCACGACTATCGGCACAATGATTGCTGTATCTTGTCTTTAAACTTGTTCGAGACCCTGGGGTCCCGGACCGTATGAAGGCTTTTCAATTTTTGGAAGGCTTTTTCGAAAAATGAAGCAATGAATTAGCAATATCCTTCAAAATTATTTAGATTGTGATTGATCGTGTGTCACGCAATTAGGGCGCTGCTGTGTACGGGATTACTGGCCGCTGGAAGAGTAGTTTTAAGTACCTACTTCAGTGGATGAGTTTAGGAAAATGTTGTCGTCATTTAACATCAATACCCATCACGACCAACGGCTTAATTTCCGAGGCACGGAGGAGTCTCGGTATGTAAATATCACCCATCCACGGACCAACCCCGGCACGCGTAGCTTAACCTGATGCATCGACCCGTGCGGCTATTACTACTTAGCCACGAGCTCCTCGAATCATAATTTCAATAAGTAATTATAATTTAAACAAAAAGTACCTAGCTATAAAATTAAATTTAACAATTTTAACAAATCATTATTATTTTATAAACTGTATTTGTTTAATCTATGAGAACAGCAATTACTTCAAATCCTGGAAAAACTAAAGCACCGCAGCCAGGAAAGGGTTGCTTAGATTCTACCTGGGCATAACCTAGTTATAATAAAACAATAGAGTCAGTGCAGCCGTCTGATAGGCATCTTCACTAACTTTCACAAAAGAGCTCCATTTTCTGACAGACGGACTCTTGACAATTCAGAAGAGCCTGCAATTAGTTTAATTGAAATAAATACTGAGTTTGACTAGGGCAGTTAACCGCTGTGGTAGTAGCTCGTTGATTTTTTTTTTGTATTGCCAGCATGAGTCCTCTTCGTTCAACAATGCTGCCATGCGTTCAGATGTAAGGCAATTGATCAAGCACTGGAGTCCTAGTGGAAATGTTCAACACCGGGGACCCTTTATGGCAAAGGCAAAGGTAAATTTCACAACAACTGAAATGATTCTAAAATATTAAGGTACAATTCTGTAGCCAATTCCGTAGCAGGCAGCAGAAGCAGGCCACTTTTGACAGTTCAACAACATTCATTGCGTTATTAACGATGTTGAGCAGATAAATGCTCCATTGCTTCAAATGATCGAAATATAGCAGACAGATTTCAGTGGAAAAGCTGGGAGGGGGACGCTACTCAAAAGTACTTTACGTAAGTAAGTACTTTTTAGTGAGCATTTTATGAAACCTTCCAACACGACGGTAAACTCAAATGTTTCTCCAGAACCAAGACCCTGAACTTCTTAGGACCAAATAACATAAACAGCCTTTTTAAAGTGGGTGATAGACGTGCGTACTCAAAGTAGGTACGCGGTTCTTAAGTTCGCGACCTGAGTCGGCTCGCCATTGGGAAATTGGCTCGCGGCGATGACAGACGACGAGCCAAGGCAGGCTACGAGCAAAATTTCAAACCTATTGGGTCGCCGACGAACTTACTCGGTTTTAAAAGCCGCGTACCGCGAAATGACCGGGGATGTACTTTTACCGTGTATTTTGGTTTACGGGTATGCCAACCCGTGTCTCCGACTCCGTGGTTAACGGCTCACTTTCAGATTTTTTCAGAACCATGTCCTTATGTTGGAGTGTCTTTGTGTCCACAAGCCTGCACTTCTGAGGACCTAAAAAACGTCACTGATGCCCCGTTTGGCGTGGCCACCTACTGGGTCCAACTCATCTAACGTTATGAAAACTTACTTTTGCCATCGACTCGAAAAGAAGAAGATTGAAGACATGGTTCTGGTATAACATAAATCGGTAGTTTGTTATTTAATAAAATGTTTATTTATTTACATTGTAGATGCAAGAATCCACGACGATGTACAGCAACCCTGAAATCCCAGCCGAACTGAGGAAGTTGGACCAGCACTGGAGCTCAAGTAGCAGTGTACATGTAAATAAATTTCGATACTCTAGTGTAATATAGGTAGTGGAATGACAGGGGACTAATAAAATCCAGGGTCAAATTAATTTAGCCAGCTAAACTCCGCAGTCGTGATGCTTAACGTATTTAAACACGCCAAAATAAAAATAATAAAGATTTGTTTTTTTTTTGTGGGGTCAAGACCGTTTTTTGTTAACGTCGGGAACACGCCCGAAATGATAATGTGTTTGCTTGGTTCCTGCCGGCCGGTATATTGATGATTCTTTTTTTGTTTGGTAGGTCATGCTTCCGAGGTAGTCCCATATAAATTTTATTAACTTTGCTTGCGTAGTTTTTGAGTTCGCTTCAATATTACGTATTTTTCCCACTTAGTTTATCTAGACGATATCCTTATTTACTCCTTCATTGTTATTTAAATAGCAGGTAGTGGTATTCGAATTTGTGTGGGGTAGGTACCACAACTAAAAAGTGAAAAATAAAAACTTTTTCCAAATTTCAAAATTTCAAACCTATTGGGTCGCCGACGAACTTCGTTTTTAAAAGCCGCGTACCGCGAAATGACCGGGGATGTACTTTTACCGTGTATTTTGGTTTACGGGTATGCCAACCCGTGTCTCCGTGGTTTATTTATTTATTTATTTAAACTTTTCGCACACAAAAAAGGTACAAAGGCGGACTTAATGCCTTAGGCATTCTCTACCAGTCAACCAAAGGTGTAAAGAGATTAGATGGCGGGTGCTCTGATTGAGAAGAAACAAAGAGAGAAAAAAAATAATAATAAGGAAAAATATATATATCATAATGCATTATAGATAAAACAGTTATTACAGTACATAAATACGCAATCAACTTATGATACATAAATACTTACATACATATTTACTATAATATATACCTATAATATATATATATATATACATAATATACAAATTCAAGGCAGAGAGGTTTATATGACTCTACTCTATTTATTTTGAAAAAAATCTCTGCAATTTCCGCTTAAATGCATACCGACTGGTGGCCGTCCTGATATCAAGAGGAAGCGCATTCCAAAGAAGAATGGACTGAATATGGAAAGAAGAATGAACAAAGTCAGAAGTATGAGAAGGGCAGAGTAGGAGAAGATTGTTAGAAGAACGCAGATTCTTAGTGTGTGAAGAACATAGATATTGGAAGTGAGACACAAGATAAGAAGGAGGAGTGGGAGAGTTGAGAACGGAGAAAAGCGTGGTCAGAGCACGCAAACTTCTTCTTTGGCGAATGGACATCCATTTGAGCTCAGACCTATAGCTCGAAACATGGTCATATTTCCTCAGGTTGAAAATGAACCGAATACAGTTGTTGAGTAGTCTGTCAAGCTTATCCAACAAAACTGCATTCAAGTCAAAGTAGCACACGTCACCATAGTCGATGATGGGGAAAATTAAAGTCTGCACAAGCATAGTTTTCGTCTTAGCGGGCAAAAAGTTCCTCAGACGATACAGGGATCGCAGAGTACCGCTGACCCTTTGACTAACACTAGAGACCTGGCGTTGCCAGCTAAGTGTCGAGTCCAGATGCAAACCGAGATCCTTCACAGTAGAAGTAATGGGGATGACGGTGCCATTGAAAATGAGTGGAGGAAGAGAGCTGAGCGTCACCCTACCCATCATGCGTGAGCTCCCAATTACAATGGCCTGACACTTTGAGGGGTTTACTGACACCCCAAAACTATCAGACCACTTTTTGATGGCATCTAAATCTCGGTTTACATCCGCTATAGCGTCTGATAAACTTTCAACCCGCCCAGCTGTATATAATTGAAGATCATCGGCATAAAGATGATACGAACACCGAAGACAGTGAGTTATAAAATTAATGAAGATGGAAAATAACAATGGAGAAAGAATACCGCCTTGCGGAACACCAGCATCCAGGTCGCGCCAGCTCGAAGAACTCTCATCAACGCGAACCGACTGCTGACGTCCCCGGAGATAAGAAGAGAACCATTCCAGGGCCTCGGGTGAAACCATAAGATGAGAGAGGATAGAAAGGAGAATATCGTGGCTGACGGCGTTAAAGGCATTGGAGAAATCAATTAATACCAGAACGGTAACCTTGGTATCCTCCATCGCTTCTCTAACATCGCCAGTCACTTTAAGGAGAGCGGAGGCTGTACTGTGCCCAGGCCTGAATCCAGACTGAAAAGAGCTAACAAGGTTGTTCCGGTGAACAAACCCCGCAAACTGCTTGTGTACGCAGGCCTCAAGCACTTTAGACAGGAACGGGAGAATGGAAATAGGGCGGAAGTGACTGGGTAAGGAGGGATTTGAAATTTTAGGGAGTGGGCGTACATACGCCATACGCCACAAGGATGGGAAATGCCCGGAATTAAGAGAAAAGTTGATGATGTGGGTAATCGGAGGGAGAAGGGTATCAAGGATCCAAATGACCATACTACGACTGATGCCATCACAGCCCACAGCCTTGGATTTTATGGACAGGATGAACTTTTTAATTTCGTCCAAGGTGACCGGAGAGTGGTGAAATGGTTCTATGATTGGACTGGCTAGGCCAGTAATGTAATCGACCGTCTGGGACAACATTTGGGTATCCAAATGACAGGTGCTTGTGAAGTGACGGTTGATATCATCAAGGCCAATTGTATTAGGAAAATCCACATGACGTGGTCTACCGATACCAAGAGTACCAAGGAACTTCCAGATATCAGCACAGCAGGTGAAGAAGAAGAAATGTTCTCGAGAATATGGTGGTTAACGGCTCACTTTCAGATTTTTTCAGAACCATGTCCTTATGTTGGAGTGTCTTTGTGTCCACACGCCTGCACTTCTGAGGACCTAAAAAACGTCACTGATGCCCCGTTTGGCGTGGCCACCTACTGGGTCCAACTCTTCTAACGTTATGTTACATTGACATATGAAAACTTACTTTTGCCATCGACTCGAAAAGAAGAAGATTGAAGACATGGTTCTGGTATAACATAAATCGGTAGTTTGTTATTTAATAAAATGTTTATTTATTAGATGCAAGAATCCACGACGATGTACAGCACCTCTGAAATCCCAGCCGAACTGAGGAAGTTGGACCAGCACTGGAGCTCAAGTAGCAGTGTACATGTAAATAAATTTCGATACTCTAGTGTAATATAGGTAGTGGAATGACAGGTGACTAATAAAATCCAGGGTCAAATTAATTTAGCCAGCGAAACTCCGCAGACGTGATGCTTAACGTATTTAAACACGCCAAAATAAAAATAATAAAGATTTGTTTTTTTTTTTGTGGGGTCAAGACCGTTTTTTGTTAACGTCGGGAACACGCCCGAAATGATAATGTGTTTGATTGGTTCCTTCCGGCCGGTATATTGTGGTTCCAAATATGGAAAACAAATTGGTTTCGTCCCTAAGTCCACGTGGACTTAGGGACGAAACCAATTTGATTTAAATTTTTTGTAAAATATAGAATCATAATTTCAAAAATAAATTAAACAAAAAGTACCTACCTATAAAAAAATTATTAACAATTTTAACAAATCATAATATTTTATAAACTGTACCTTTTCTATATTTTTAACCGACTTCTTCGAAAAGGAGGAGGTTCTCAATTCGTCTGTATTTTTTTTTTTGTATGTTTGTTACGCGATTACTCCGCCAATTATGAATCGATTTTGATGATTCTTTTTTTGTTTGGTAGGTCATGCTTCCGAGGTGGTCCCATATAAATTTTATTAACTTTGCTTGCGTAATTTTTGAGTTTGCTTCAATATTACGTATTTTTCCCACTTAGTTTATCTAGACGATATCCTGTTTGACTCCTTCACTGTTATTTACATAGCAGGTCGTGGTATTCGGATTTGTGTGGGGTAGGTACCACAACTAAAAAGTGAAAAATAAAAACTTTTTTAGTGTTTTTTTTGGAAGTCGGTTGTTTTTTTTTTGTAAAAAGTTTTTTAACCGAGTTCTTCAAAAAGGAGCAGGTTCTCAATTTATATGTTTGTTACGCGATTACTCCGCCAATTATGAATCGATATTGATGATTCTTTTTTTGTTTGATAGGTCATGCTTCCGAGGTGGTCCCATATAAATTTTATTAACTTTGCTTGCGTAGTTTTTGAGTTCGCTTCAATATTACATATTTTTCCCACTTAGTTTATCTAGCTAGACGATATCCTTATTTACTCCTTCACTGTTATTTAAATAGCAGCTAGTGGTATTCGAATTTGTGTGGGGTAGGTATCACAACTAAAAAGTGAAAAATAAAAACTTTTTCCAAAAAAAAACAACCGACTTCAAAAAACAACAAAAAAGTGAAAAATAATTTTAATTTCGGAAGTCGGTGGCAAAAAACAAAAATTGAAAAGAAAAGACACCGACTTCCGAAATTAAAGTTAATTTTCACGTTTTTTTTGGAAGTCGGTTGTTTCTTTTTTTGTAAAAATTTTTTGTAAGAGAACAATTATTTCAAACCCTGGAAAAACGAAAGCAAGTTTAATTGAAATAAATACTGAGTTTGAGTTTGACTAGGCCACTTAACCGCTTTGCTGGTATTTTTTTTTTATTGCCAGCTTGAAGCCTCTTCGTACAACAATGCTGCCATGCGTTCAGATGTAAGGCAATTGATCAAGCACTGGAGTCCTAGTGGAAATGTTCAACACCGGGGACCCTTTATGGCAAAGGTAAATTTCACAACAACTGAAATGATTCCAAAACATTAAGGGCGCACCTTACCTCACATTGCTTAGCATGATCCTCCGATAAGCCGAAAATACTGCAGCATTAATTTTGAAATAAATATATAATAATAGTTGAGGATTGAACAGTTGATGCTAGGTCCGATGTTTGGCGACACGATTATATGAAATTTTCTTGATAGATAAAAAAAAACCAAAGCTACCTCTAAACCGAACTATAAACCGCTGGTATTAAAAAATACTTGAAATTAGATCATGAAACTTTGCATAATAACTGAACTAACTATAAAGCAGGTCTTATGTTTTATTTATTTTTTATTACCATTATATTCACCGTAAAAAAGCAATTACCTACACTTTTCGAGGCTTGAGAGTCGCCAGCACCCCACTCCGTCCCGCTCTCACTCGTGAGTACTATGGCGCGACCGAGATAAAATCTGAGGTAGGGTACGGCCTTAAGGTAAAATTCCGTAGCCGACATCAGGCAGCAGCAGCCGGTGACTTATAAAATCTAATAGGTCTTTACCTATGAAATTGCCGTTTTGTATGAAAAAATTTAAACGAATTTTTTTCATGAATTTTTTATTTGTATTAATCGAAGTAATCACCCATGCAATCAATGCATCTTTGCCATCGCAGTGGCAGTTTATTGATGCCCTTCTTAAAGAAATCAGCTGGACGGGAGGCAACAAATTCTTCAAAGGCATTTTGTACTGCCTCTCGGGTATTGAATTTTTTTCCCGCCAAGAAGTTATCCAAATTCTGGAAAAAGTAGTAGTCTGTAGGCGCAAGGTCTGGTGAGTAGGGCGGATGACGGAGAGCTTCCAACCCCAGTTCTTGCAACTTGGAGACCGTCTGCTGTGCAGTATGAGGTCGCGCGTTGTCGTGCAGGAGCAGCGGAGACGAGCGATTGACCAATGCTGGTTGGAGATGCGCCAGCTTCTCCATCATTGTGTTCAGTTCTTCACAGTACACATCTGCAGTAATGCTCACCCCGTTTGGTAAGAAGCTGTGATGAATCACACCGGCGCTAGACCACCAAACAGTGACCATCACTTTTCTAGGGGTAAGTTTTCGTTTAGGGCATTGTTTATGTGCTGAACCAGGATCCAACCAACTTGCTGAGCGCTTGCGGTTATCAAACAGAATCCATTTTTCATCGCAGGTAACAATGCGGTTCAAAATTCCTTCATTTGTGTGTCTGTTGAGCAGTGCAAGGCACGTCTCGACGCGTACTTCGCGCTGGCGATCATTGAGTTCGTGGGGCACCCATTTGTCAAGCTTTTTTACCTTGCCAATTTGACGCAAATGGACCAATATTGTTTTGACGCTAACGTCGAAAGCTGCTGCTAATTCAGCCGTAGATTGTGTATCATCAGCTTCCACAATCGCCTTTAATTCGTCATTGTCGACCAAAGTCTTCGGACGACCGCGAGGTTCATTTTTCAGGTCGAAATTTCCAGAACGGAAGCGAGCAAACCAATAACAGGTGGTGCGTTGGTTTGTAGTGTTAGCTCCGTAAACGTCGTTGATGTTGCGTGCCGCTTGTGCCGCGTTGCTGCCACGACGGTACTCATATTCCATAATTACTCGAATTTTTAACGTATCCATGATGACGAAAAAGATTGAAATGCGATGAAAATGTAACACTAATCAATAAAGAAATGACTACTTTTGGAAAAAAAAATCCATGTTTTTAAAATAAAATTAATTTGAAATTAGAATTCTTAGCCAAACAAAAATTATTTTGATTTGAAATGGCCAGTACTGCAGAACGGCAATTTCATAGGTAAAGACCTAATATTTGATTTTATAGAAATACTTACCATAGAAACAAAATACTTTTTTTTGTTATAAAGAGAGTTCTCCGTCTTTAAATGTAGACTATTTCGGAAGAAAGTTTTCTACTCAAACTGTCAAAATCACACTGACAACTGACATTTGTCTATGGTAGTGAAGACAATTTGATTTTGGAATCGCCAGTAGAAAACTTTCTACTTGACGGCCACAAAGTATAAACGGTTATCTACAAAATCATGATTTTACAAGGGAGCGTTTTGAACGCAAAACCGTTATAATTAAGAACAAAGCTATCTTCTCCTATTTTATAGCATTTAGTTAATATATAATAAGTACCAAGGAAATAGTTAAGAACAATATTGCTGTAAAATTGTTTGATCCAAAATGCGGTACTTCGACACTTTGAGAAAAATTGTTGTAATTGACGTGACTTAAAATCAGTAAAAATCCTATGACAAAATAAAGAATTCTGAGTCGATATATGTAAAAGAGTGAATTTCGTAAAAAGTGCAGTTGACTCTTTCTACTTAGCTGCCGTTGTACTGTCTACATGAAACGACATTTTTGTCTACTCTTACTCTTCCGTTGACAAAACGGTGTTCATGCTACGCCTGCTGGAAGTCTACAGGTGATGATTCGATGAACACCATCGAAGACAAACAATGGAACTCCCCCAGGCATGGTAGCAACTAAAACGCGATTACTGTAATCGCTTGTATAAAATTATATGTAGTTCAAACCACTCAAATGGTATGTATTAATTTGTAGATGAACCAGCAAAACACCGGAATGCAAAGAGAAGTGAGCAAGTTGGACCCCTGGCGCCATGATCTCGATCATAAGCACTGGAGCGCTCCTGACTATGTTCAGCACAATATCTCTTCTGACGATGTTCAACACCAAAACACTTCTGTGAATGTTCAGCACTGGAGCCCTACTGTCGACGTTCAGCAATGGAACCCCATTGAAAAAGATAATCAAAAAAATCTGGTAAGTAATAGAGTTTAGTAATAACCGCGACTCTGCGGATTACTTTCATTGTGTTCAGATTTGGCTTAATACCAGTGAAAGAAAAGCTAAGCTACGCGGGCAATTATTGGTAGTGGCGCTTTATGAAGTAGGTACCTAACTTATTATAGGCATAGTTTAATCGATCCCGAAATGATTCCCATTTTGATTTCCTAAAAATGCTAATTATTACGCAAATTTATGGTACTAGTGCGGTAAGTTAGTTTTTACAAACAAATGTAAGCCCGATACAAAATCGAGGGCTTAGCATAGTTACGAGTTTGTAATATACCAATTTCCGTACATGTGTCATACAATCTTTTAAAAATACATGTAATTTTATGTATTTACTATTTAGTTAAATCTATGTCATTATTGGTTTCAAACACTAAGCGGTAGTTTGTTGTTCATAAAATGTTTATTTGTTTACATTGTAGATGCAAGAATCCACGACGACGTACATCTCTGAAAAGCAAGCCGAAGTAAGGAAGTTTTTTGTTTTTTTTATTAATTAGGGTCTTTTATAACCGCAATGCATAAATAAATGATATCAAAATACATACTCCTATGGGTAACATTTGGGCCAACTGACTAGACTCTTCGCATCATCACCATGTGGTTGAAACAGAATTCTATGAAATGTGCCTAAATTGAGTCGGTTCAACCTCAAGACCCCAACACACACTTTGAGTAAACTGAGACTCCTTTGTACTTTTTCCGCTATCATGTTGATGTGTTTACTCTCACGCAACGACCTGTCTAACCACACTCCTAAATATTTGTAATTATCTACTAACTGTAAACTATGCTATGTCTATGTAATTTTAAATCTATGTCGAGTCCACACACCTGCACGTCTGAGGACCTAAAAAACGTCACTGATGCCGCGTTTGGCGCGGCCACCTACTGGGCCAGACTCATAGACAACGTGCCACTACAATGGCGACATTAATCTAACACACGGGTACTGGGTAGGGCTAGTGGCCAGTAATCATAAAAAATATAATAAAATAAAATAATTGGTGAATTGAAGAATTTTTTTTCAAACAAACCAAATAATAAAAACATAACCCAAAATTGAGATCACTCTGTGTAAACGATTCATTCATGAAGCTACCTACCAGCTGGCTTACGTTCTATCGGTCCGATTCTTTGTCGGCATAATTTCTAAGAAATTGCGTGGCTTTCCTTCTATTCGCCTACATATGATCGGTGACCCCGGCAAATGACCTCTTCGCTACAGTTCTTTAAGTACAGGTTGCTCCAAGATGGTAATTTAGAAAATTGTAAATAAATCAATAAATAATAACGTTTAATGAAATTCAAATATTTTCATAAAATGAATACACGAAATCGTATACGTGTGTAAAATTAATGTCACCATTAAAGCGGCACGCTGTAGGTAACGTTATGAAATATATGTTTACCTTTGCCATCGACTCGATTTCTTGAATGAATATTGAAGACATGGTTCTGGTATAACATTAATCGTTAGTTTGTTGTTTAATAAAATGTTTATTTCTTCACATTGTAGATGCAAGAATCCACGACGATGTACAACTCTGAAATGCAAGCCGAAGTGAGGAAGTTTTTTTTTTGTTTTTTTTTAATTAGTGACTTTTATAACCGCAATGCCTAAATAAATTATATCAAATTGCATACTCCTATGGATGGGTAACATTTGGGCAATAAAACTGAACAGACTCTTCGCATCATCACCATGTGGTTGAGACAGAATTCTATGAAATGTGCCTAAATTGAGTCGGTTCAACCTCAAGACCCTAAACACACTTTGATGCACGTCTAAGGACCTAAAAAACGTCACTAATGCCGCGTTCGGCGTGGCCACCTACTGGGCCCAACTCATAAAGTAACGTTATGAAATGTACACTCCTCTAATAAAATGTTTATTTCTTCACATTGTAGATGCAAGAATCCACGTCAATGTACAACTCTGAAATGCAAGCCGAAGTGAGGAAGTTTTTATTTTGTTTTTTTTAATTAGTGACTTTTATAACTGCAATGCCTAAATAAATTATATCAAAATACATACTCCTATGGGTAACATTTGAGCCATAAAACTGAACAGACTCTTCGCATCATCACCATGTGGTTGAGACAGAATTCTATGAAGTGTGCCTAAATTGAGTCGGTTCAACCTCAAGACCCCAACACACACTTTGAGTAAACTGAGACTCCTTTGTACTTTTTCCGCTATCATGTTGATGTGTTTACTCGCACGCAACGACCTGTCTAACCACACTCCTAAATATTTTTAATTATCTACTAACTGTAAACTATGCTATGTCTATGTAATTTTAAATCTATGTCGAGTCCACACGCCTGCACTTCTGAGGGGTATTGTCTTGTTAGCCATAATTTCATTTGCTACAATATTGTTTACCATAATCGTCCACAGTCATAATATTTACTTGCCCTATTATCATTTATACTAATAACGTTTGTCATATCATATCAACTTATTAGTCATAACTTTTAATTACCATAAAATTAGTTGCCATAATAATATGTGTCATAATCATTACTTTCTGTAAGTAACATTTTACATAATCGATACTTGACATAAGCAACATTTAATATAATTTAGAAGCGTTAATTGTTTTGTTCAAAAAATTGGTAGGGAGTACCAAAAAAAATTGCCGTAAATCCGACTCCACGCAGTCTTGTATGCCTTACCCCTAGAGTGTAATTTAAAATCGCGTAGGCGCGGAGGGGCGAGGCGGCCCGCAAGTTGAGGAGCAGGTGGTTGTAACGCTCGCCGCTGCAGCTGAGGCTGGCCGGCCAACAAGATGAAGCTGCGGTGGCGAGCGTTAAACCATCTGCGACGATAAGATCGCGTGCGACCGCCGAAGCTTCGCAGCGCCGGAGCCGTGACAAAAACCATCCCTGCTGCATGTTTTTTTGTGCCTTTTGTTCGTGTAGCATAAACCATTTTTCTATGAATATGTTATTAGGAAAATTATTCAGTTTACCATAACATCAAAATTGCAGGCGCTTGTACTGAACTAGCATTGTTGTGCTAATATGGTCAAATTAATATTATGGTGAATAAATGGTATGGAAAACGACATTATTCAAAATGAAAAATAAAGCAAATAAATATTATGACACTTGATCGATTATGACCAATGAAATTAGGCAAAATGATTTTATGCCATTTTACGATTATGGCAACTGAAGCGTTATTTCTAAATGAAATTATGGCATATGAAATTATGGTAAACCAACGTTATGAAATATACACTAACACACCTTTGCCTCGACTCGGAAAAGAAGAAGACGATTTCATGAATGAATATTGAAGACATGGTTCTGGTATAACATTAATCGTTAGTTTGTAGTTTAATAAAATGTTTATTTCTTCACATTGTAGATGCAAGAATCCACGACGATGTACAACTCTGAAATGCAAGCCGAAGTGAGGAAGTTTTTTTTTTAGTTTTTTTTAATTAGTGACTTTTTAATCTGCAATGCCTTAATAAATTATATCAAAATACATAGGTACTCCTATGGGTAACATTTGGGCAATAAAACTGAACAGACTCTTAGCATCATCACCATGTGGTTGAGACAGAATTCTATGAAATGAGCCTAAATTGAGTCGGTTCAACCTCAAGACCCTAAACACACTTTGCTGCACTTCTGAGGACCTAAAAAACGTTACTGATGCCGCGTTTGGCGTGGCCACCTACTGGGCCCAACTCATAAAGGTAACGTTATGAAACATACACTCCTTTTATTAAAATGATTACTTCTTCACATTGTAGATGCAAGAATCCACGACGATGTACAACTCTGAAATGCAAGCCGAAGTGAGGAAGTTTTTTTTTTGTTTTTTTAAATTAGTGAATTTTATAACCGCAATGCCTAAATAAATTATATCAAATTGCATACTCCTATGGGTAACATTTGAGCCATAAAACTGAAAAGACTCTTCGCATCATCACCATGTGGTTAAATTGAGACAGAATTCTATGAAATGTGCCTAAATTGAGTCGGTTCAACCTCAAGACAACGGACAGACAGACGGCGGAGTCTTAGTAATAGGGTCCCGTTTTACCCTTTGGGTACGGAACCATAGAAATACTTTTACGCAAGCAGTTTTTAACCTGACCTATTTACCTTCTAGTTTTTTATTCTGGATTAAAATATTGCAAAAAAGTATGAAAAACACCATACGAAGAACATAAGTTCTGTTTCTAGTAATTGAACTTCCAACCGTATCCGCTCCAATCGATCTTAAAACCTCCGATCTAACTAGAAGCGTCTTGATCGTCCGCTAGATACCCAAAGGCTATGTGATCTCACATTTAATTGAATATGACGCCTGAGAACAAAAACTCATGAACTAAAAACATTTTCTTTTTAATGATGCCATATATGAATGAAAGGGCTTAATTAGCACATTACAAAAATATATCATTTAAAACAACAACAAAAAAATAATTATAAAACTAAAACCCAACTACGACAAAAAAATCAACTAAAAAGATGTAAACAAGACATCACAGAGAGACAAATTAAAAATCCGGAGTCACACGTCATCTGTTCGATTTATTCCCTACAACGTGTGACCTTTTAGTTGACGTTGTCGTAGTTGGGTTTTAGTTTTATAACTTTTTTTTGTTATAAAGAGAGTTCTCTCTGGTAGTGCCGTTTACAGGTGATCATTCGATGAACACCATTGAAGACAGACAATGGAACTTCCTCATGAGGGTAGCAAATAAAACGCGATTACTGGAATCGCTTGTCTATAATTATGTTGTTCAAACCACTCAAATGGAAAATTATTAATTAATTAAAATATTAATTTGTAGAGGAACCAGCAAAACACCGGAATCCAGCAGTTGAGTCCTCGTGGAAATGACCAGCAGAACCTTAGTACTGTCAAGCACTTGGATCGCGAGGTAAAGAGAGCCAGAGCCAGAGTATTTTCTCAACAACTGTAATGATTCTTAAGTGGGTGATAGACGTGCGTACTTAAAAGTGCGCGGTCTTTAAATTCGCGACCTTACTCGGCTCGCCGTCTGTGACACACGTGAAGCTTGCTCAAACTTTCATTGTCAAATAGGCTCGCGGCTCGCGGCGATGACAGACGGGCGAGTAAGCTCGCCGAGCCATAAGTACGCGTACTTGCTCGCACGTCTATCACCCCTTTTAAACATATCTCTAAGCGATATGTAACACATACAGACAGCGGCTCTCTGTCGACCCCTCAAGTTTTAAAATATGATACTGCTTTATCATTTAAGTTACGACTAACCTAACGAATGCTTTCAATAAATTATAAGTAAATAAAAACTTTTTGAAAACAAGCTTGATGGATGTGCTAATTTTGACATTAAGTCAAAATTAGCACATTCAAAATTAACACATCATTGAGTACCTACGCCATAAACAGGTGATTATTTCTAAATTCTACTGTCAATAACAATAAATGATTAGAAAAACATAATATCCAAACATATCCTTCATAAATTCGGAAAAAAATTTGCTCAACAACGTAACTTACGAACTTATGAATGGATTAGACATTTGTTTCGAACCGATTCCAAATCTGATTGATCGTGTATTACGCAATTAGGGTGTAAGATTTTGTAATATCTATATCTATATTTAAAAGAGTGTCCTTGGAGTTTCTTGCCCGTTCTCCTCCATATAGATCTACGTTTTGGAATGGGCAACTAATTAGCTTCAACTTTCTGACTAACTGACCGACTCTTTGACAGTTCAAAAGTGCCTTGTAATTGGTTCAATTGAAATATAAATGCTTTGAGTTTGAGCTTAGTAAGGGTTGCATCATCTACCTGTATTGTTAACTAGCATTTATATTTAAAACAAACATTTTTCTTTCTTACTTTGTCATCATTACAGGGCCAGGGTGACCTCAGGCAAGGCGTCTGGCCGAAGGATGCGTTGAACATCGACGCCATTTTGGACCTCATCTCGAACCTGACTTACGACTACGAATGGAATCTGACTGGGGAGTTTAATAAGACTATTCAACAGTAAGTTTGAAAGTCGGTAAAAGATTTTTATGCGAAGAATAGGTATTAATAGAACTTAATAGTATGACAATAAAACGACCTACATGATAAATCATCTTATGTATCTACACACACAAAGATCGGTACCCATGCTTAGGCATGCCATGTCCTGAGTCCTGCCGTGTCATTGAATTCAATTATATTGTAAAATTCTTTTCAGTATGCTCAGACCCTAAGGGGCGATCCATTGATTACGTCACACGAATTTCATTTTTTGAGAGGCTGGATTTTCAACACTTTCCATACAAACTTAAAGCGTGTCATACACAAATTGCGTCAAATTTCATGATTTCTGGAGGGGAGCAATATGAACACAAGGCGGTCCGTTTGTGGTCATATTTTTTTTAAATGTGGGAAGTCATCAAATGACTTCTCCCGCTCTGGGCGGAACGGAAGAGCGTGTCAGAATTTTACTGACTAAAACCCACCCGTGTTCCTTCAGTTGCCTGTTGCCAAGGTCCGGGTATCCCTTTCGGACTTTCCCGCAACCCTGGCAGGATGTTATTATATAGCTAGACTATACAGGGTGTTAGGGTAGACACCGTTATCCTTGAAACTAGTGGTTTGGTGTCATCTATAATATACTTTTTCTATGGGATCAACTTCGAAATCGCAAAAAAAAAACACAGCTCTTCGATACATTTTGTCGATTTAAGTGAACACAAATGTATGGAACAGCTGATTTTTTTTCGCCAACTTCTTCAAAAAGGAGGAGGTTATAATTCGTCTGTATTTTTTTTTTGTATGTTTGTTACGTGATTGCTCATGATTATGATTATTCTTTTTGTGTTATGATTTTGATGATTCTTTTTTTGTTTGGTAGGTCATGCTTCCGAGGTGGTCCGATATAAATTTTATTAACTGTGCTTGCGTAATTTTTGAGTTAGCTTCAATATTACGTATTTTTCCCACTTAGTTTATCTAGACGATATCCTGTTTGACTCCTTCACTATTATTTACATAGCAGGTAGTGGTATTCGGATTTGTGTGTTGTAGGTACCACTTAGGTTTTTATTTTCAAAATAGTTGGCTTAATAAATAGTGTCGGAGATATTGGGCGACTGGTTGATTTTCATCTATTTTCTTAGTTAATCTAAAAGTAATTATTTTATAATTCCAATAAAAAAACATTGGGTTCCTCATAACAGGCCTTTCATTCGATATACATACGGTCGGCACAGTTTGAAACTTTTTTTTTAAATTTCTGAATATGTAATATGCTTTAAAATTATAGCCGTATATTTCCCCAGGTACGGTGTACCAACTTGTCCTTGGGAAACGTGGGGTCCAGGGGGTATTTGGACCACCTCGACTCCTAGTACTAGCACGCGGTTTTCTTGGGACTTCGCGAACACCTCTGTAGTCAGCAAGGTATGATATCATCGTCATTAATCATCTTAACCCAATTTATCTGCGGTCGGCGTAGCAGGTGTAATTCTTCTGCATGCAGCTACGGGCTCCTACGACAGCGGTGGTGGCCGCCACATCCGGGGCGCAATGACGACAGTGGCGGAAAATGATGGCAGCGGGGTTTAACTTACGATGTCAAAAAACGACCAACTTACTTTCATAAATAACGTTTTAACGTCCTTCGATGGTGTGCACGTTGTGTGGCGTTCACCGCAGTGCTAAGCAACCATAGATTTAGGGAGTGACCACACTTATTGCCGCGGTATGTACACGGATATTGCGTAACACACAATCAATTTTCATTTTGACAGTTCAACAACATTCATTGCGTTATTTACGTTGTTGAGCACACAAATTTTTCGAACATATGTGCAGCAATGGATTAGCAATATCCTTCAGTTTTAGATTCATTTATTCATTTTGTGACATGGGGAACAATTATAAAGATGTTATATTTAAAAAAAATGATGGTCGATAGGAACTGAGTATGTCCCGCCCATAGAAACTCGTATAAGAAAGAAGGAGTTAAGCCCGGTAGTTGAAAATATATTAGAACCCCTCTGTCTCCAAAACATCCCCATTCCGCGCCAACTACTACACATGCAGTTCAGTAAGAGCAATAGATACGCAGTCGCGCACACACCCAGATTTCATAAATCTGAACGTACTACACAATCAATTATAGACCTTATAACATCTAACACAGCGCGCATTTAAAGGCTCGTGCAAACAGACGCGAAATCGCGAAATCGCGCGCGCGACAGGCAGCGGTACCTTTGTCGATAAAGGTACCGCTGCCTGTCGCGCCCGCGATTTCGCGTCTGTTTGCACGAGCCTTAACGTGCACCGTACAACTTACTCACACAAAAGCAATGGTCGCTATCGATGTGCTGTGCAAAAGCCATTTATTTTCCATATACTAGTGATTGACTAAATCGGAATGTTATCGATTCTTTGATTGTACTAAAATATTTTTGGGGTCCTGAAAATAAAATAAATAAAAAACTTCGAATGTCACAAAATATTCAGATGGTGATTGCTCGTGTTACACAATTAGGGAGATGGTTAAAGCCGTTTAGAAAGATCTTTATGTTCTTGCAATAAAAGCGAATAATCGCGTCGTTCAAACCGAAACGAGGTAAATTACATCATTTCACTATGCACTCTCTCTGACCGGCTAAAGCCGATTTCGCGTCACCTCAGTCACAGTATAAATAAGTAACAGTATACGTATAGAAACGACGCATTACGAAATCAGTACGCAACAGTATCGAATGCGCGGCAGTTACCTGTGCTATCTGAGCACAGGTAACTGCCGGTCAGATGCAAAAGGTTTATCTACCGAGCGGCCGGATAGTTTATTATTTCAAAGTCACTGCCGAGATATACTACTGTTAAGTACTTAATTATTCTGTGACCATAGCATACCTATTTCTGCAGCAGATGTTCATTTATTATCATGAGACTCAACACTCTGCCTAGCCTTTTCTCAACTATGTTGGGGTCGGCTTCCAGTCTAACCGGATGTAGCTGAATACCAGTATTTTACATGGAGCTACTGCCTATCTGACCGCCACAACCCAGTAACTGTGTAATACTATACCCCTTGGTAAGACTGGTTGTCAGACTTTCGGGATCCTGACGACCCGAAACGCCTGTCAAAGATCCACGAATGACAGCCGGGACCAACGGCTAACGTCCTTTCCGAGGCACGGAGGAGTCTCGGTATGTAAAGATGGTCATCCATCCACGGACCAACCCCGGCAAGCGTAAGCTTAACCTGGGGGCTTAAAACGGTCACTTTAGCAGAATCATAATATGAAAATAATAAGAGTCATCGTAAAATGTCACAAACTGACAATTCATAATATGATCTGCGTGTAATTCATATTACGAAATAATTCATCGTTTTGGCAGTTTTATAAGGAGATGGTCTATGTAAAATGGTCCAATGCTACATTAAGAATTGCTTTTATGTCAAATTAGAGGAATTGCTAATGACAGCTGGGAATCAGGAAATGAACTGCTTTTAGAGAGATTGCTAATGTGGCCGGTTTAGGCCCCCTGATGTATCGACCCATGCGGCTGTTATAACTTAGCCACGAGCTCCTCTATTACCATACCATGACACTGAGTTGCAGATGTTGTCCAGTGCTTTGTCTGTGGACTGGAGGACGGTGAGATCCCTCGCAATGCGCATTGCGCGGACGCATTTGCTGGCGACTTCCTGCCGCTGATGCCTATCGACGCGCGCTCCAGAGGAAAGATTGCGGGATTCAGGAAGTACTGCCGGTATATGGATACGTAAGTATTAAGTTGCTCTTCCGATCCGAAGGCGAACGCAGCCGTAAGTCTGCGGGCACGAAATTAGCGGGGAGGCGCGGGGCTTAGCGATCCGGCAACGACCTAGGCCCGAAAATGGCGGTAACAAAAAATACTACACTATCTAGAACGAGCGGCTATAGCGGTGAAATAAAACAAGTTTGTTCCTGTCGCTTGCTGTGGCCAGCGCTCGGCCGCCGCTAATTTCGTGCCCGTAGACTTGAACTGCAGTTCACACCGACACGCGAAGGGACGCGCACTTTTTTATGATACGTTATAATATATATCGAATTTATTTACTAGACTACGAGGTACTCGCGCTGCGCAGCACTGCGTAGTTGTCGCGCGTAGTGTCAGCGTAGTACTCACCGTAGCGAGTTTATAATAATATTGTTTATCTACGTTTACAGAGGCAAGAGTGCCTAGTTTTGTTGTTTTTTTATTAAAATAGAATAGAATATAATACTTTTTATTATGTACACCATAAAAAATACAAATAGAAATGTAGAAATGATAAATGATGTTAAAATTATGTGACTATTAAGGAACGCAAAAATATGCGTACGTGATTTTCTTTATTATAGTTACTTCTGCTTTGCGGAACCACCAACTGATTTGATAAAGTCAAATTATATACTTTTTATAGGAGGTTATTTAATTTATAGAATTCCGTACCCAAAGGGTAAAACGGGGCCCTACTACTAAGGCTCCGCTGTCTGTCTGTCTGTCCGTCCGTCTGTCACCAGGCTGTATCTCATGAACCGTGATAGTTAGACAGTTGAAATTTTTAAAGATGATGTATTTCTGATGCTGCTATAACAACAAATACTAAAAAACAGAATAAAATAAATATTTAAGGGGCTCCCATACAACAAACCTGATTTTTTTGCCGTTTTTATAGAACGGAATCCTAGGTGCCATGACTAAAATTCAATGGTTTGAGTTTGAATCATGACATCAAACGCTATTCCACACCTTTTTAATCGCAATTAAAAATAGTCCGTTTAGTTAGAGGACAAAATTTTAGGTGAAAAACGTCAAATTCAGAATAGCAAAATTGCCATTTTCACTAAATTAGGTAATAGGTATATCAGTGACATCTTAGTGCTGTCAAACTAAAATATATATAAGTTGTGTCACTGTTATTAGTCTATTTCAGAATTCCAATCGTCGTTTGACAGGAGTAAACTATGTAAATAGTGATTTTTAGTCTAGTTTAGAGAAGTTTGTGACCAGAGAATCGGCACCATTATCAACATAGACGAAGTAGATAAAATACGTTTTAATAAAGCTCACTCAAAAACCAGTAATCAGACCGTGACCTGTCTATGGGACCACCCCTAAAAATAGAGAATCATCGAAATCGTTGAACATCAAAAAGAAAATATTCTCGCCATCTCGTTTTTTAATATATTTCACAAAACAATAATTACACGAATGTTTACCGACAGCGGCGACAGCGCCCCCTGGCGACGTCATTCGAGCGCCAAACGATCCGATCCTTGTAGCAGTGTATGTTGTGTTCCTTTCAGTCTGTGCTAAATAAATTACATTTTATGCATTTCTTTTTCAGGCAGAACTACTTAGAGAACCCCGAAGACCCGCGTGCTATATATGGGCGGTTTACGGGCGGCTGTGCCGTGCGCTGGACAGACCTCACGGGGGTTTACACTCAGAGAACCTGCCGGTCCAAGTTCAGACCCTTGATGGGCAAACACTTGGCCAGTAAACGGATGGCCAAATTGGAGCTAGCACTCGTGGTAAACATTTCATGTTAAATTAGGTGCTTAGAATAGGTTCTACTTTTTTTTGTCATAACAACAAAATTTACTCAAGTTCCAAGTTCCCCAAAGCTTTTAGGGTCATAAAAGCTTTGGGGAACTTGGAACTTGAGTAAATTAGACAGTTTTAAAGAAGGAGGCACCAACCGAAGATTATCCCTGTTCGCACTATGCAAGTGCAGCCAAGGACAACCCCCGGTTGGTGTACGACTATTGCAGGTTATGGAAACAAAGATATTGGATTATGGGTTCGGGAGGCTAAGTGAACTGGATATATAGAACTATGGAAAGGCTATGGCCCCCTGCCTGACCAATTTGTTATATAAAATACCTACACAGATAAAATGCGCCCCCGAAAACGGTCATGTTTATGAGGGGTGGAGAGGTATTCCACGGCTATCAGGACAAACCCGGAAGTACGGTCAAGATCCCTACCACCATCTTATTGGAATACTTCCTTCCTCCGAGCACGTTTGCACTTGCGAATCTCCACTCAAGCCGGCGAATAACGGGAAGAATGAGGTGGGAGCTCTGTTCCTTTTCAGTGGTCCTTCCAGCCGGCCATTAAGGCGAGCCAGAGGAGAGGAACAAGACTTCTCTCGGAAGGTAGGGTCCGTGGGGTCGCTACTGCGCAACAGCTCGCCACGCTGCCCTGCGGGTTTATGTATCGCTCTTAGTCTCGCTCCGCACCCCAGACCCGTTCCGGCAAAGTACACTCTATCGGCACAGACCCAGAGTTCAATAGCGCGCAAATCCCAACACGATTACTAACTAGCACTTGGACAGCGACTTCGTCCGCATAAATTCCCTATCCCGAGAGAATCAGGAATAATCCACCCATATTTTTTGTCTACATTTTAAAGGGTCCAAGGATTTAAGCAAAGCACTGACTAGTCAGTCAATGAGTGAGCATTTTCTTTTCGTCTTTTCCCAGAACGTTGAAAACGGCTGCATCATTAGTCCGATGGCGACCCTGCTGCCGGTGTCGCGGGGTATCTCTCTGTACGCGCGCTTCCACGCCTGCGTGTGTAGCACCAACTGGTGTAACCGAGCTACTCTTGAGCAGGCTTCCGTCTTCACCCTCGTGCCCATCCTGCTAGCATACTGGCTCGTACACTATCCCTGACCGAGGCTAATTCGCGTATTTAAAAACGTTTAGAATCTAGCGTCCTTTCACAGTTTACCTCTGATTTTGCATCATTATCAAAACAATGATCGTAATTAGTTCCAATAAGGTTGCTGGTCGGTTGTTGCTTGGGTTGCTAACAGAGGGAAAATATCTTTGAAAGGACCGAAGTCGCATCGCAATCTCATCTCGGCGACAATGAATGTCAAAAACATTACAGTCCTTTTTGGGCAGTCGTGTAAAAACTGATCAAAGGTAGGTTATAGGATAGGTTTATAGGATAGCTGTACATTACATGTGTTTCTGACACATTGAGATAGAGTTTAGAATGCATACGTTCTTATAAAAAATACGGGAAGTGTCCCTTTGGTGCCGCGTTATAAGAATGTTAAATTCAGTTTCATATACGTCCTGTATTGCTCCATCTTTCTTCACTGGAAATACCCAGATGTCTCTGTCACTCATAACTGTGTGACAGTCTCTTTCTAAAGCTCGATGTGTCATTTTAACGCTCGGGTATTATATATACATATAAATGGTTTTTGACGATTTGTTTTGTTTTTTTAATACTTGATGTCTTTGTTTTTGACTATTTTTCTGTTTTGTATTCGTTTTTATGTTGTGATGTGTCTTATATACATTAACATTATGATTTTTTTGTTTCATTTTGGTTTTTAAGTCTTTGCCTTCCTTCTTGTTGTTGTTGTTGTTGTAGATTCAGCATATATATCGCGGGTCTCAAACCATAGGGGCGTATATGCAAAAATGCGATTTTTCGTTTTTGATGCCATTGGATTTTACTATAAGCAATACGTAACCTCAATTTTTCTCATAATTTAATATTAATTACTTTTTGAATAAATTGCAAAATATTATTTGTCGTAAGCTTGACAGTCTGCAATTATTTTTGCTCGCCGTCCGCAAGCCCGCGCCTATGGTGGAAGGGAATCCGCCTGGGATTCCCGACGCCCATGGCGTCTCCAGCGGCGGCGGTTAGGAGCGTGAGGGCGCAAACTTTACCTCTCTCTCACGGCTTCCCATGCCCTCTCGCTCCGTACCATGGCCTGGAGCAGGGCCGGACGCGAGAGGTCATTGCCACCGATCGCCTCCACGAGGACACGGCGGTGCTCCGCAGACTATTTACCTTGTAACATAAATTAACTTAGGTGTTTTAAGACTTAGGACTTAATGTTGTAGAACTGGTTCATGGCGCTTTGAATGGTGCAAGAAACATATTTTAAAAAAAACTGGAGTTACTATTGTATACCTCTGAGGTACAGAATTACTACCATTCGTTTTTTTTTTCTAGATTTTAGACCAAAAATAGTCTATACTTCTACTATGAATTCAAATACCTCTCAATATTAATGACAAGCCAGACAGGCGTATGAATTTTGTAAATCACGGAACTAACGTTAATTTTGACGGGTTCTCATTCCTAAATTGCAATATTTTAAATCACCAACTAGGCTAAAATGAATATTGGTACAATTATTGACAATTTAAGGAAAAAGGTTTTACGTCCACAAATTCTAAGCATTTTCGGGGGAATTTTGAAGGAGTTTTACCGTATAGTCGTCATGCCAAATAGACGTAACGACCAACAACCAGTCTTATAAAGGGAATATCTTAAAATCAAGCATTCCATATTAACTGAAGTTTAAATATATCGCCACATTCAAAAACACAGCTAGCTGGCTTAATCACAAAAAAAGTTATTAAGTTTTTTGTCTCTCCTGAAAAGTAGGGGTTTTGTGGATACGTCTCTATGGTTTGAGACCCGCGATATACCTACTTATGCTGAATCATTTTCAATAATCGATAACTCGGTCGCGATACACAGCATGCGGGGACTCGGGGCATTCAGGGTAATGATTAATAAAAGTCTTAGGTCGATAACGCGGGCGGTACACCATCTACGGGAAATCCCCCCTATCGGGCGTAGCGCGCAATTCATCGGTCGGTAAAATACTTACGGAGACTCATACACCTCACCTCACCTCTGACCTCAGTCACGATTGATTCATAGACATGAATTGACGCTACGCGGAAGCAAAATGGTTCATCGTTTTACTGATTCACAAATGTTTAAACTCGTAGAAACGTATCGAGACTATGAATGTAACTAGTGCTAAATATAAATAACTAGCAGGCTGCGCCCCGCGTAAGTCTCGATCCCGTGGGAATATCGGGATAAAAAGTATCCTATGTGTTAATCTAGGTAATAGGGATGGTTGCAATGGTTACTATCAAGTTGGAGGTAAGGCGGAATTTCGCGCTGGTTAAATATGTTTTTATGGTTTTTTGGGTATGCTAAATAATCCAAAAATATTAGAATCTTTGGGATTGCTCGTTCCAAACAGTAGGCTGCGGCAAGGGCCGAGAGAGAGGCTGTTTAAAGTCCCGGTGGCCCGTACAAACTTGTTAAAGTTTTCACCGGTTGGGCGGGCAATACTCAACAGCGTGTCTCTGCGATTGAATATCTTTACTTACGACGTCTCTGACTGTAAGATTTGTGACTACATTATTGTATTGGGTTCTTACCTGTAAAAACTAATGTAAGTGGTAAGAGTAAATAAATAAAAATAAAAAAATAAAAAGGTTATAAACTATCGGTTTGCCAAAGGACAATGCCCCTTAATATAGGGCACCCTGTACCAAGCCGAAAAGTCCGCTGTCACAACCAAACCTAGTGTATTTGGAGGAGAATTTAATGCTCTTTCTATATTGTTAACTATATTTTAAATGGATTCCCGCAATTCGTATTTATTTACCATTTACATACTTCATATTTTGAGGTTAAGTTCGAGAAAGTGAATGACTCGAAATGGTAGAGTTGGTGACAAGTAAGGTGGTAATATCGGTCGCTTTTTATTCTTGATTTGGCGATAGTTTCCTGATGGATGATTAAACAATTACAACAACAGGCCTGTTTAAGCTGAAGAGTTAGGCAGAGTTGTATTTACTATATCCACTTCTCGAACTTGAAATGTTAGTTAATAATAATAAGGTAATAATGTTGTTAGTACCTACCAAGGTACTTACATCAGAAATGAAAAACGTAGTTAAGATTAATTCATAAATTATATTATATTCATATTTACATAATGTATAAGACCTAGTCCACTAGAGAACAGAAATGTAGGTACAAATAAAACAATAGGTACGACACTTGGGTGGCACTCGGAAACGCCTTGCTACACATAGCATGGACTGTCCACATCCAAAGCACATATCACTGCACATTGTGACCGAATGTTGGTCCAGGTATCAGTTCGGAATCTAAGGGAGTTTTTCTTGTATCAATGTGAAACATTCGTAACATTATGAATAGGTACTTCCAGGATTGATTGAAAGCATAAAAACTGTTTTTTAATTCTTGAATTAAACGAATAGTCCCGGACTTGGGTAGGTAATTTAGAAGCTAACTATAATTTAAATGCTTCTTGAGGTAATACTTACAGGCGCCGCGCGTGCAATCTATGATGTTAAAACACGATCATAGCCGCGGATATATTTTCTAATTTGTAATTTATTCTAAATTGTTCTAACAAAACAAGCGAACAGTTTATATATCGGCGACGCTGACTTGCTGGCCGATGTCTTGCTCTAGATGGAGGCATCGCTAACGATTATCACAAAAGACTAGGTACGTTATGAAAAAGCACATGAACCCCCGTTTTTGCTAATAGGTATATTTATGTATTTTATTATTATTCAAACAGTTCAGATGAGACCAAGTAACTTCATCCGTGACAATCCGTGACTGCGCCACAGAACAATAATGAATGCAATACGTCACAGTAAAAATAGCATTTAATTTGTTTGAATCGGTCCTCTTTTCTTTAAACGCAAGTGTATTCCAAAACAACAATTTAAATTATTACGACGCAACGCGTGACCTAAAGAAGTATTTGACACACATGAAAATATATTATACCCTAATATTAAATTATTAAATAGCAAATCAGTACCTACATAATTATCTTCTTTATTTAATGTTCGTTGGCGGGTACCTATATTTTTTAAGTAGTAGCAACATTCAGAAATGAAGTGCAATGACAGTGACATCACATAAGCGGAAAATACGTACCTACACAAGAAAAAAATACTTTTATTTTGCGTGTCCGAAAGCCGGGAATCGTTTTCATAACAAAAACGTAAATCTAATTTAAAAAATAGGAGTATTTTTATGAACTACATTTGGTTGTGACAGTCTAGCTCCCAAGATGGTACGACCCTGTGGCATTCTCCTTTCATCCAAATCCATTCAATAGTTTTTACGTGAAAGAGTAACAAACATCCATCCATACTTACAAACTTTCGCGTATATAATATTATTTAGATCAGATAATAATTGATGTAGGTGCATCTGGTAAGTACATAAAGGTTTTGTAGTACATGAGGGACTTACAAAGTATGCATTATTAATTATATGGTGCAGTGTACAAAAAAACAAAAAAGTGTACAATGAAAGTGTCGTGGGTTCGATTCCCGCACGGAACAAATATTTGTATGATCTGCTAGTAGTTGTTCCGGGTCTGGGTGTTAGTGTATGTGAGTTTCTATGTTTGTAAACGCACCTACGATACAGGAAGAAATTCTTAGTGTTTAAAGTTTAAAGGGCAAGGTATTAAATAAAAATAAAAAAATGAATAGTTTTGTGAATCGCTGCTCTCATGACTAGGTCACAGTAATCTGTATGTAGGAGAGACAGTTTTGCCTACCTGTTTGAGTCTCACAGAAACGAAACGTTATAGAAGGTTCTTCGTAATCGTATACCGCAATCGTTCCCTATCGACTAATGAAAAAGGGGCATGTCTTATATAAATCTCCAGCACAGCCTACGAGCTTTCGACCAATGAAAATGAGCTTTAATTATTAAACTAATTAGCATCCCGGGTGCTAACAGCGATTTTGCATTTTGATCAATGCTACATCTACTTACATCGCGTTTTGATGACTCTTTGTTTTAGGTCGCCATAGAAAAATCGCGTCAATGTTGCATTTCGTTTGGCGAATCACTGCGTTTGAGCGTGGTAGATAACAAAGGTCATGGCCCATATCTGACCCGGTTGGTAAAAGTTTCCGTACAAAAACCATTTTTTTTTTTTTAACATTTTAAATAAAATATACAATCTAAGTCTAGCAATATGTACAAAGGGAAAAAATTATATATAAAGGAAGAGCTCATAGGGCGTTAAAAAATTCTTCCGCATCGCTGTCAGTGGGAAAAGTACCCAAAAGGCTGGCAGCATTGCCACGTTGGATGGCAATGCTGATTCTTTGGCCTAGAAATTGGCCAGCCCTCTGGTCACGTGAAGAGTCGACCAACCGCTGGGCGATGTCCCGATATATTCAATGAGCACTGGGACCCCACGGCCCTAGTGTTTTAACCCCAAACGGCTCAAAAATATAGCTGCCAATAAGGTTCTTATATTTGCGCCGTTTGAGGTTTTCTCCACCTGCAGCAGCCGTCCCAGCACAGCCCGCCGTGCTAGGAAGATGGGATGGCGCGAGGGTGTCGACACAGGTTGCATCCCACACCAAAGGCCTACCCATCTTCCAAGGCATTATGGTCATTCCGTCTGGTCTCTTCCCATCGTCGCGTGCCAAGCCATTGGGTTCTAAAACAGCTGGCACCCCGGCGGTGACAAGAGCCAGACGGATGATGTCATTAATGCTTGCGTGCCGTTCCAGCCGACCAGCGCTCTTGCTGCAGGAAAGGCCATGGTGTCCGAGGCGGTCGACTGCTTCGCCGCACTGACAGCGATGTGGTGCCCCGCAAGGAGCGCCCAAACGTAGACTTGTAGCGAGCCGGAAAGTGGTGTCACCCAGCATAGTGCCTATGTTGGGTGACGGTAGCGCCTGAAGCCAGAGGCCCGACTCCCACTCTCCCACAGTAGGCGGGCACGCTCAGCAGTATTGGTGGACGTATTAATGAGGTTATTCCGTACCAACCTGCAGAGCGGCTCATCCCACTGTCTCTGGGAGAACGGGTTCTCGGGCTGCTCCGTATCCGGACAAGCCATTTTCCAGGCGTTCATCGCATCAGTCAAACACGGCACTTCAAAGTCAACCTGAGAAGCGGTTAAAATTCTTGTGGTTAACTTTTCGGTGCTGTGGACCGAGGACAGGAACGCTGAACGTATTTTTGTGTTCGCGCAGTATTCACCAGTCATTATCCAGCCTGTCTTATCTTGAACCCCCCCCCCCCACCCAGCGGTGCCCTAAGCCGAGGTTGGCACCCCACAGGAGGTGCTCTTAGCGAGAAGTCGCCTAGTTTATAATTAGTATTATGCCCTGGGTGGAGGCTTATTTATTGTAGTTGACTTACAGTCAAATAAATATCGTAACACTCGTCCAGAACCTCTGCGCAGTCAGATATAGATAGTACCATACACGAAGATGCGCCCCACTCTGCTCCGCTCCGTACTAAAGTACAGCAATCGCGGAGAGGGGCGCGTCTTCGTGGATGGCACAGCTGTAGAATAGTATTTTTGTATTCGCGCAGTATTCACCAGTCATTATCCAGCCTGTCCTATCTTGCCCCCCCCCCCAGCGGTGCCCTAAGCCGAGATTGGCACCCCACAGGAGGTGCTCTTAGCGAGAAGTCGCCTAGTTTATAATTAGTATTATGCCCTGGGTGGAGGCTTAAGTTAGCTTAAGGCAGCCACAGGATAGCCCGGTATAAGTAGTCACGACCTCAGAGCACCTCACAGGTCAAGAGATACCATTTCCAAAAAAAAAAGTGCAGTATTCAACTCACCTCTCGCAGTCCTCTATCATTTTGTCGTTGCGATCTGTGAGTTTCTCAAGTTTTTACTATTTGTTTTTTTTAACTACTTTGGCGTGTTGAATGGACTTTGTTTGCTTTTGGATAAGTATCTTGTTAAAATGGAAAAACTGTAGCGTGTGGCCGATCTGTGTTACGTCGCAGAAAATACAGTCTAGAAGCTTTTCTCGAAAGTTATTGGGATCACGCCGGATTATTACTACAAGATTAGCCCCGTGAGATAAGTAACTTTAAGTTTAGTGGGCGCTGTTTTCTACTGAACAGATTAGTTGTTCTACGCAATAGCAACAGAGACATCACAACTATTTTAATGTGTTTTATGTCTGCTCCAATTTTTTTTTAAATATCATAAACTTACCTTACGTAAAGACTTAAAAAATATGTGCCCACACATTTCAGCTTTATTTTCTAATTATTATCAGATTCCATTTAATGGCTCAAGATCAATTTGCCATGCATACTGGGGCAAGCCTGGATCGTGCTGTACAATCAATCAATCTGCCTAGCCCTTTCCTAACTATGTTGGGGTCGGCTTCAAGTCTAACCGGATGCAGCTGAATACCAGTATTTTGCATAGAGCGACTGCCTATCTGACCTTCACAACCCAGTAACTGGGTAATACGATACCCCTTGGTAAGGCTGGTTGTCAGACTTTCGGGCTTCTGTCAAAATAAAATGCTTTGAGTTTGAGTTTGAGTACATCAACACAATATAAATGCACCGGCAGCCTTTTTGAACTATGTGACCATACCCTTAGATTTAGATCATGTTGAATAAAACTAAAATAATAATAATGAATTTAGTTTTTTTTTTAATTAACTCCCTAGTTCTCTAATTCCCTAGTTTTACAAGCTACCTCAATGATAATAATTATATAATAGCAAAATCGTCCTCTAGGTGAACTATAAACTCTGTAAATAGAATCCTATGTCATTTGGTCATTTCTGTACGGCGTGGGTTTGGTTTTTGTACTTCACTTTGTAGCTTATAATCACCCATAAAATATGATACAACTGTAAGTATTCACTTTTTTTTTGTTGTTATTTTTTTAATATAATGTACAATCCCCACAGTAATGCGACACATACCATTGCAAACTATACATATTTCTCTGTACATCCAGCCCTTTTTCGGTTCTGTACGCCGTGGGTATGGTTTTCATACTTTGATGGGCCATGACCTTTGTGCGATTTATATCAATGGTGCATCGTTTGACGCAGCAATGCAGGAGTTGGGCACTGTTCCAGTTCATGATTGCTACAAGCGTGAGCACCGTTGCATAAAGCAGCATATCTGCCAGAGCCCATAATCGACAAAAAAGACATTTTCGTGAATTACTTTATTTTTATTAGAATTTTATTTTATTTGTCAAAAGGGTAATACGGCGAGTCCTTCCACTTGGTAACATCGATGGTCCTGTAGTTTCTATCGTACGACTTCATGACATCTCTCTCCTGCTGGTTCAATTGGAAGTCGAAGACTTCAATGTTGGCTTCAATTCGCTTCTTCGTCACGGATTTCGGGATCGGAATCACACCCTGTTCAATCTGAAATTAAAATTTGTATCAACGACATAATTATGTTGACGAGTAGACGTACTAAATGTTGCATCCATATTAATATTATTAATTCGAAAGTAACTCTGTCTGTCTATCTGTATGTTACCTTTTCACGCCTAAACCACTGAACGGATTTCGATGAAATTTGGCAAGGAGATAGGTGCTATCCCGGGGAAGGACATCTACTACGCGGGCGCTGCCGCGGGCGGATGCTAGTAGATTTATAAATTTTCGCAGAAATAAATTTTGATTTTACCAGCGCCCTCTAGCGTTCAATGGTCATACTAAACTACTAACTTTTCACTGCAAATAAGTACCTAAATAATACAAATAAGTTTTTTGTAATATTTGTGTGACCTAACCATTTATGGAACTCGTCGGTACCTTTTGGTCTAGGTACGCATTTCCTTGCTAAAATTGGTCATTTGATTGGATAAAAACGGTTTATGGTATAAAAGATTAAAAGAAGCTCTACTTACAAGATATCTCAGATTAACTTGCGCTACGGTCTTATGGTGCCTGTCAGCGATCTTCAACAACGCTTGCTCATCGGTTCTGGGAGGGGGGGCATCCGTAGCAGCCTTGTTGTGGAAGATCGATCCGAAGGGCGTGTACCCGATGACGGCTATGTTGTGCATCTTACAGAACTCGATCAACTCTGCTTGCTGCAGGTTTAGGTTCACCTGGATGGATAGTAAAAATACTACAAGTAGTGTTACAGATTGATTAGGTAACTTATCATTTTTGTAGATTTTTCTGCAACACAAAACACAAAATATAAGTACCAATATTTGTGTTCTTAGTTTCCAATAAAACATCGAATTGTTTGCTTAAAGTGTTTTAAAGCCCTCACATCACTAAATATTATAAAACAAAGTCCTCCGCCGCGTCTGTCTGTTCGCGATAAACTCAAAAACTACTGCACCGATTTCCATGCTGTTTTTACCAATGGGTAGAGTGGTTCTCGAGGAAGGTTTAGTACTTAAATTATAATTTGTCAAGCGGGCTAAGTCGCGGGCATCAGCTAGTGATTGATAAAGCAAAGCACACAACACTACACTACAGTGCAATGCAACCTACAATGCAGTGTATTGAACACGAATGCCTTTTAAGATTCTTACCTCAATCTGCAAAGCAGCAGGCTTCACCTTACTCATGGTGATGAGTCTGTCGAGCTGTGTGACGTTGAAGTTGGAGACTCCGATGGACTTCACCAGCCCGATGGCCTGAGCGTCCATCATTCCCTGCCAAGTCTCCAAATAGTCTATATCTGCGTAGCTGCCATTTTCCTGCAAATTTCATGGAATTAACGTAGTTTAGAGACTTCTAACCGCTGGTTTCTGGAAGCCTATTTATTACTTCGTATCGCGTATTCGCGAATTTATGTATTATGTGTGTAACTACCTGCTTAGCATGGTTTTTTGGACTTGAAAAAACATCGAAATTTCTTAGTTATAGGTATGTAACTAATATGAACGTATTATATACACAGAAACCTTCCGGAAGAAATGATCTAAACGATGGTGAAAACATCATCAAAATCTGTTGCGTGGTTTAGAAAGAACAACGCGGACATACCTACTGACAAACACGAAAAGCAATTTTAATGTACAATATGTACCTATAAATATATATATACTCAACCTGGTTACAAAACTATTTTACTAGGTAAAGGTTATCAAACTGTTAGGGGACCTCGCAGACAAAATAGAATCATAAAAATAGTAAGATCACGTAGGAATTGGTGAAAAGCAGACTTGGGGAATACATATCCAACTTCAAAAAGCTTATACGTATTATATAATACGTATAAGCTTTTTGAAATTGGTCTAAAATATACTTACAAACTGTGCTATCGGCCAGTGTATCAGATAGAGGTCCAGGTATTCGAGGTCCAATCGAGCGAGGGACTCCTTGAGCGCCGGGAGCACGGCAGCTTTGGCGTGGCGGTCGTTCCATAGCTGGTAATAACGTGAACATATAATGCATGGTCCTCATATGATCGGCCAAAGATAATGTGACTGATACTGTGATCTCTGAGTTTGTTCCGGTATCTCTTCTCAGAGTAGTCGGATATATGAAACACCGATGTCATATAGTTTGTTAAATATTATTGACGTGTAAAAGTATTTATTTAAATTAACAATTAGGGTCAGTTCACACCGAGACGCGACACGCACTTTTTTATGATCCGATACAATATCGAATTTATTTACTACACAATAAGGTACACGCGCTGCGCAGCGCCGCGCATCTCAGCGTACTTTAACACGTGTCAACACTCGCACTGAAATTATACCTTTTGATGAAGAAAATAAGTTCGATAATTGTTAAAAAGTGCGCACAACGTCGCGTCGCTTCACGTCGCGTTCTGAACTGATTACAGGCATTTTTGAATTGTCAGTTAGTCAGAAAGTTGAAGCTAGTTATCCATTCCAAAGCGTAGTCTCGTATGGAGAAGAACGTGCAAGAAACTCCATGGTTACTCTTTGAATCGAGTTGTTACAATATCACTGGTTACATTAGTTTCTTAACTTTGCTTTAAGCAGGTACTTATAACATTTATTTTTCTGTAAATAGCCTTCTACACTTTTCTCTAAATTGAAAATATTATCACGCCTGTATTTCCCCGAAGGGTTAGGCAGAGGTCTTTTAAATTAGTGCCAAGTTTAATTACCTTGCTAGTAACAAACAGATCTTCTCTAGCCACAGCGCCCTCCGCTATCTTATTCTTTATCGCGACGCCAACCTGTGAACAAAGTTTTTATTTATTCATCGTTCCATAATTTACAGCTCGGCAGACAAATATTATACTGACAAAAAGAGAGGTAAATAAGTAACATTGAGTTAAAAAAAAAACCGGCCAAGTGCATGTCGAACCATGCACAATGAAGGGTTTCGTAGTTGGGATGAATTTATAAAACAAACTTAACATTGTAGTTGAAAAACTGGGTTACATGTTTTTACAACTGCAAATTTAAATTGGTCGATTATTACTCGGTAACTTGTGGAGCCTACGTAGCGGTGATAGTTTTCCTTTTAATTTCGTTATATATACTACTGCCGTGAATTTTTTCACATATCCAAACCCAACCATTTAGCTGGCAGGGGGGGGGGGGGGGGGGGGTGACACTTGACTCTAACAAAAATTTGCACTTTAAAGCTTAATATCCCGCAAACGGAACCCTGAATCCAAAAATGGTTTTCACAAACTGACATTTTTTTTAATCGGCCTTTCCAACGATACCCCACACCATGGGATAGACGAGAAAAAAAACCATCTCCACTTTACGTGTATTCTTTTACCACTTTTTCGGCGTGGTTTATATGTACATCCATACCAAATTACAGCTTTCTAGTACCAACGGTCTCTGACCTAAGCCGCGGACAGACGGACAGACGGACATGGCGAAACTATAAGGGTTCCTTGTTGACTACGGAACCCTAAAAACGATTTCGGTTTGGAGTGTAGCCTGCGTGCTACTCATACCTGTATCAGTGTCTCTTTCTAAAGCTTGATTGGCCTTATTACGAAATAAGGTCTATCTTTATACCAAGAATTTAAACCATGAAACCATTTTTGAATTTCGAACTTTATTCTGAGAAAGTTAAAGTTCTAAATATATTCATTTGCATAAAACATGGTACAATTTATAATGGTCTTAATAATAGGGTAGGTAATTACAAAAACTGACGTTAAATTAGAGTCCAAGTAATAAAGTACAAAATACAATATCTAATCGTGCGTTTTCACTGGCAAAACATTACAAGAAAACATATTTAAATCTCTAGTTCCTGTCAAAAATTGTATGGAACATTAACAGAAAATAGAGATTTCAAAATGTTTTGTCGTGAATGTTTCGCAAGTGCAAACGCACGGTAATTGACTCAAAGGTTTGGGTTTAAAATAAAGTTAGAACAAAAACTGACATAGGTAATATTATGAGCGCAACGATCACTTTGAAATAGGACACGACCTAAGACAGAATGTGTTTTACAAAGTAGGTACCTACCTGTTTCTCCGTGCTGTATATGGCTGCTGTATCGATGTGTCTGTATCCTGCGTCGATGGCTGCTCCCACCGCCTTCTGGACGGAGTCATCTTCCACCGGCACACGGTCTCCCTGGAATAAATTCGTTTTGATAAATAATAAACGAATACCTAGGTACCTTCTATATCAATTATTGCTCACTATTAAAACTATCAATAGAACAAGACATGATTATACCCAGTTTTTTTAAAGAAAATAACGAAAAGCTTCGAAAATTCTTTTACGAATCTGTTTTAGCCTATTGAAGGCGATATAAAATCCTAAAGTCTGATAACTGTGTAACAAAATCACGAAACACCAATCACCCGGAACCTGTACATATAATACGGCTACAATACTATATACAACACAAATCTAAGCAGTACAGCTATTCGATAATAGATGGCACTGTTCTGAACTTACCGATTTGGTGAATCCTAGCCAGGTACCCAGTCCAAGGCCGGGGATTGTCTTGCCGTCATTTAGTTCAATCAGCGGTGCCACACCAGGTTTGGTCACTGCTTCCTGTAGACAAACGAATGTCAAACTCAAATAGTTGTAAAAAAACCGGCCAAATGAAAGTCGGACTCGCGCACGAAGGGATCCGTATCTATATAAACGGCAAAAAAAGTCATATCTGTTTTAAGGGAGCCCCTTAAATATTTATTTTATTCTGTTTCTTAGTATTTGTTGTTATAGCGGCAACAGAAATACATCATCTGTGAAAATTTCAACTGTCTAACTATCACAGTTCATGAGATACAGCCTGCAGGCGTAGCATGAGCACCTCTTTGTCGACGGAAGAGTAGACAAACATGACGTTTCGTGTAGACAGTACGACGCGGCAGCAAAGTAGAAAGAGTCAACTGCACTTTTTACGAAATTCACTCTTTTACATAATTCGACTCAGAATTCTTTGTTTTGTCATAGGATTTTTTTTTCTGTTTGATTCTCAATTTTTACTGATTTTAAGTCACGTCAACTACAATTTTTTTTCTCAAAGTGTCTAAGTACCGTATTTTGGATCAAACAATTTTACTGTAATATTGGCCTTAAATATTTCCTTGGTACTTATGCCCTATTAACTAAATGATTTGAAATACGAGAAGATAGCTTTGTTCTTCTATTAATTATCACAGTTTTGAGTTCAATACTTGTAAAATTATGATTTTGTAGATAACCGTTTATACTTTGTGGCCGTCGAGTAGAAAGTTTCCTACTGGTGATTAAAAAATCAAATTGTCTTCACTACTATCGACTACTATAGACAAATGTCAGTTGTCAGTGTGATTTTGACAGTTTGAGTATAAAACTTTCTTCCGAAATAGTCTACATATAAAAAGACCTAGACAAAGATCGTTAGAAACGAAAGACAAAATGACAGATTGTATAAGGATTTCTACGGTGCGATGTCAAAAATGAAGAAACGAAATTTCATTTTGTATAGTAAAGCTATGTCTATTCTTCGTAGAGATATAAATCCTCATTCAACAATTTGCACTGTAACTACTGATAATTTGGAATGTTGTTAACTTGTTATATATGTATATGATTATGTGTATGATTTTAATTAACTCAATGAACACAAACTTAACATCACGCCTGTTTTCCCTGAAGGGTTAGGCACAGGTTTACATACTTAATAGTACACCCATATTCCGGAGGAGCACATTCAGGATGAACCTATTGCCGGCAACCGGCCACAGATTCAGATTATTACTAAGAAATTCCTGACAGAAAAACCCAATTATACTTTGCCCGTCCAACGAATACTGAATTAATTAAATGAGTGGAGAGGTTGCCATATTTTAAGTAGTTGTTATTTCATAGGTACATATTTTATAAATTTATTTTTCTTGTAGCAATACATTTTTATTTATACACAATATTTACTATTTACATAAAAAACTAAAACTAAAGGGACTAACTAAATAAATATAAAAACAAAGGGACCTTTAGGCGTCGAAGTATTCGTCCGCATCGCTGTCATCCGGAAACGTGCCCAGAAGACTGGCAGCATTGCCACGTTGAATGGCAATGCTAATCTAAGTCTTTGGCCAAAGAACAAGCCAGCCCTCTGGTCACGTGAAGTTTCGACCAGTCGGTGGGAGATTTCCTTAAAAAGGAGACGCGCACTCGGGCCCCATGACCCGAGCGTTTCGACCCCAAACGGCTCAAAACTGTAGTTGCCTATAAGGTTACAGTATTTGCGCCGCTTGAGGGTCTCAGCAGCCGCAGCAGCGGCGCCAGCACAGCCAACAACATGGGATGGCGCAAGGGTGTCGACACAGGTTGCGTCCCACACCAGAGGCCTACCCACCTTCCAAGGCAACAACGTCATGCCATCTGGTCTCTTCCCATCGTCACGTACCAAGCAGTTTGGTTCTAATACCGCTGGTACGCCGGCGGTGACAAGGGCTCGACGAATAATATCGTTGATGCTGGCGTGCCGTGCTATGCGGCCTGCACTCCTGCAGCAGGACAGGCCATGGTGCCCGAGGCTGTCGACAGCTTCGCCGCAGTGACACCGATGCGGAGCAACACAAGGTGCGCCTAAGCGGAGACATGTAGCGAGCCGAAACGATGAGTCATCCATCATAGTGCCTATGGTGGATGACGGGAGCGCCTGAAGCCACAAGCCCGACTCCCATTCTCCCACAGCCAGCAGACGGGCACGCTCAACAGTATTAGGTGACGTGTTTACCAGGTTATTCCGTATAATACTGCAGAGCGGCACGTCCCACCGTCTCTGGGAGGACGGGTTGTCGGGCAAATCCGTATTGGGACAAGCCATTTTCCAAGCGTTCAACGCATCAGTCAAACACGGTACCTCAAAATCAACCAGTGAGGAAGATAAAATGTTCCTGATTAATTTATCGGTACTGTGGACTGAGGAGAGGAAGGCCGGTAAACTTATACTTGAAATTTTGCGAACGCCGAGACCGCCCAACCGAATGGGGAGTGTGGCTTGCTGCCACGCTCGGTCGTCCAGAGCCACATTTAGGATTAAGGTTAGTGTGTTTCTAATAATTTGGTCTACTTTTTCTAAAACTTGTGGATGTTTCCACAGGTGTGAAGAGCGAAGGCTATACGTAAATTTTGGTCCAAAGCAACAATACCGGATGAGGGTGAAGGCCGAATGAATGTTAATTTTGAAAAGTCTTTCCGAGACATCATTGAAATTTTGTATCCTCTCCTCAATGAACGTTGGAAAGGATTCGTCGAAAATTGGGGACCCCAGCAGGTGAAGTGAGTTTCTTTCGGTAATTTTGATGTTTGGTGCTATTGTGTTAAATTTTGCGATGGTAGTCTGTCTGTCAGTGGTAGGGAAGGAAAATTTCACATTTTGAGAGGTTAAGGCCAATGGAACTGAATTTTTCTTTTAAAAACGTTAAATCTTTTAACACAGTCTTAAAAGATTTAACGTTTTTAAAAGAACGTTCTACGTCACCTCCTAGGGTTCCGTCATCCAGATACCATACGTTGAATTTAGAATTTAGTTGTCGAATGATTGGATTTATTAGTACATTTTATTGTTTTTTTTTCTAATACATAACTATTTTGTTAGTTAATTATGTAAAAGGAAACCCTTTAAAAAAAAAGATCGTAATGTAATTAATTAAATTACACAAAATTATTAAAATAACATCAAGCCTACGAAAAATTAGGCAGACCTGTACTATGTGCCTACCACACAGCCACCCACACAGAATGGTGTGGCATTTCAGCAGTTACTTTTACTTTCCAATGCATTAATTTAAATTAATCAAGTTACACTTACAGAGTACACACCCAACAACACTACAGCGGCTAAGTTTAGTAGTATTATCATGTTCACTTGACAGCCGGACTCCGGAGCGACACTGAGCGATCGTAAGTTCAACTTTGCAAGCATAGGATTCTAGCTGAAGTGGTAGACGTGGCAGTAGGTAGAATGTGTGGCAACGAGCAGTGATAGCCTAGGCCCTATTTAACACTAAAATAAAATAAAATTTTAGAATAGAATAGAAAACTTTTATTTCAGACAGAGTAGAGGAGAGAGAGAGAGAGAGAGTATTTTAATAATATGTTCAAATAATTGGACAACTTACAAAATATGCTTCCATAACACGACCTATGTTCCGCTTCATGAAATAAATCCATTATATCATCACCATCATTTCAGCTGAGACACGTCTGTCCACTGCTGGACATAGGCCTCCCTCAAGCACCGTCCCACTTGGACCGGTTCTGTGCTGCTCGCATCCAGCGGATTCCTGCGACCTTCACTAGGTCATCGGTCCACCTTGCGGTCGCCACTCCAAAACCTTTCGCCCCATCGGTCACCTGTTCTGCGAGCAATGTGCGGGCTGCCTACTGTCACTTAAGTTTGGCAATATTTAACAGGTAGCTGCAGTGGGATTTTAACTGAAAATGCGACATATTTGTCAAAACATGTTTAATTTTTTCACGACTACGAATTTATTTTCACTGGAACTCATCAGTCTCCTGCCCATAATAACCTGATTTATTTGTGTTCCGGTGCAACATGTCTTTTTCTTCCATAGTTCTCTATTAGTCGTCATATCATCTTTCACACAGTCCATCCAACGTTTATTTAGTCTTCCCCTACTCTTATAGCCATCCACATTCATACTCAAAACTTTCCTCACGGCAAGTGATGTATAATACAGCGTGCAGTGCTACTTCTGCGAAAATAATCTTTGACGATACGTTTTCGTAACACAATAACTATGGGAAACCGGTTTTATAAGAGTACATAAAGAGCAATCATTTACAACACAAACCACCGCAAGAATGACATGAAAACATGAGCCTTTTCAAATGGCTATAATGACCAATTAAGTAAGACTCACATTTGTGTACGTTTTCGGTGAAAGTAGAGGTCTCTCAAATGGTTATTTATTCAAAACAGAGTTCATTGTGTATACCTTATGTGTACATAATGTATCAGTAAATACCTAAAATGCAATCAGTTCCTTTGTTGAACAAAGAAAACTTTTTGAGGCTCGTAATAACAGCCGGACAAGTCGATCTTGAGGCTTGCTTAGGTCGGTCCGTGGATGAGTGAACATCGTTACTCCTCATGCCCCGGAAAGCACGCTAAGTGCGTTTGTCCACCGCAACCGACTCCGGGACGTCACCGAGAACGAGATGACGGCGCCGAAGTAGCTTTATATTTACAATAACCACATATCCACCGCACAGTCATCCCAGCCGCCGAAGTTTTATGAAAGCCGACGCCAACAGAGTTCGGAAAAGGCTCGCTCTTTTCTGAACTTAATTTTTCCTGTAGGTATGTCATCAATGACATACCTACAGGAAAAATTGCATCCTCGCGGCCGAGGCCCGCCGCGACGGCCCTGTCCATGCCCGCTCCGACCCACTCGAGCCACTGAGCCTACTGTGCCTTTAAATTCGTCCCGATTCGTTGCAGTCTGTCCCTTGCTGTCCTGCCCTAGCGAAGCCCTAAGCCGAGGTTCCTACCACACTGGGGGTGCCATTAGCGTTTAGTCGCTTAGGATATAAGTTTTATGCCCTGGCTGAAGGCCTTAATTTATTGAGGCACCCACCGGTTAAGCAGCCGACAACCACCTAGGGTCAGACCATTTCCAAAAAAAAGGCATATCGAGTTCTAAAGAATCGTCTCTGTCACTCATACCTGTGTCACTGTGTGACGGTCTCTTTCTAAAGCTCGATGTTTTCTATTAACGCTCAGGTATTGTATTTCGATCGTCTTTGTTTTTGAGTTCATGTTTGTGTTGTATTGTAGTTTTTAGTTTCATCAGGATTTTTGAAGCGTCCACGGTATTTTGAAAGGTTTAAAAGGTAAGTGTTAGCAGACATACTGCTAGCTATCACTGAGGTCGTATCGGTGATTTTGCATTTTCATCATTGCTATAATGTGACTTTCCTTTCTGTCACCGGTCAATGTAGCAATATTGCAGTTGCAGCAGCATTTTTAAATATTGCATCTCGTTCTGGCGGATGACTGCATTTGGACGTGGTATCGTGCATTTTTTTATCAAAGAGAGGAGGAGTCGCTTTTCATTAACATTATCTGTCACTATGTTTAAGATTGCGGAAAGCGGCTAAATTACTGGTCGCCGATGCTAAAGCCTTTAATCGACGAAGAAAAACTGCTAGCTGTTCGAGAAATATGTACTTTATTTTATTTGTTAAAGGGGTAATACGGCGAGTCCTTCCACATGGTAACATCGATGGTCCTGTAGTTTCTATCGTACGACTTCATGACATCTCTCTCCTGTTGGTTCAATTGAAAGTTGAAAACTTCAATGTTGGCCTCAATTCGCTTCTTTGTCACCGACTTCGGGATCGGAATCACTCCCAGTTCAATCTGAAATTAAAATTTGTATTAGCGCTATCTTTTGACGAGCTGAGGCACTAAATGCTCCAAAGTTACTCAATTTTATTTCGATTAGAAGGTAGGAAGGAATATTTTATGAAAAAAGGATGCCTACACAATGTAAATACATTATTATGATGCTGATATGCCATCACCAAAGCCGTACTCTTCCGGTATAATAATTCCTTCTCATCAGCGCCCTCTAGCGTTCAATAGTCATACTATAAACATTTCACTGCTTTTTCATTATCTATTTCCTTTGCTAAAATTGGTATTATTTGATTCGATAAAATGGTATATTTTGGTATTTCGCATAACAAAGGGAAGCTTCACTTACAAGATATCTCAGATTAATTTGTGCGATAGTCTTGTGGTGCCTGTCAGCGATCTTCAACAACGCTTGCTCATCGGTTCTGGGAGGGGGGGCATCCTTAGCCGCCTTGTTGTGGAAGATCGATCCGAAGGGCGTGTACCCGATGACGGCTATGTTGTGCATCTTACAGAACTCGATCAACTCTGCTTGCTGCAGGTTTAGGTTCACCTGGATGGAATAAAATATAAGATAGATAATTTTACTTTTTTTATCCGGTTGCTATTGTTGCAGATTGATCGATAATTATTTAGCCATTAAATTAATTATCTACCGGCTAAATAAAAATCTACGCTAATCCAAGCTTAACTTAGATTTAGCTGCACCACAAATTACTAAATACAATTAGCCCTAAACGATTACGAGTCTTTACTAGGTATGTCAAATTGTTCAGCATGATCCTCCGTTGTACTCGTATCGAAAATTTGAAATATGTTATTGTTAAAAATTAAGAATTCCCAAAAAAAAATGTATAACAACCCATAACCGTACGGTGTGGCGCAGAAGTACTAGGAGGGCTGACCCCAAATAAAAACAATACCTCTTAACATTTTATTATTGCAGCAAATAATTTCTTAAGTAGGTATCGTGCAACCCATCATTTCCTGAATACTTTATAGCAGTGTTTTTCAAACTTACTCGGGGGGTCGTGGGCAAAAGAAAAAAGGCAAGTGTCTCTAGGTCCTACACTACACACCTAAAAATACAATTTAAGCCTCAGGATGGCCCTAGGGCCACTGTGCGGATCGTCCGGAGGACACGGTGAAGCATACGATGAAGGTGTGCCCTGCTTGGGCGGAGCACCGCCGTGTCCTCGTGGAGGCGATTGGCGGCAGTGACCTCTTGCGTCCGGCCCTGGTCCAGGCCATGGTACGGAGCGAGAGGCCATGGGAAGCCGTCACCTCCTTTTGCGAAGAAGTAATGCTCGCGAAGGAGGAGGCGGAACGCGTGAGGGAGAGGCAAAGTTTGCGCCCTCACGCCCCTAACCGCCGCCGCTGGAGACACCCTGGGCGTCGGGAATCCCAGGCGGATTCCCGGCCACCATAGGAGCGGGCCTGCGGACGGCGAGCAATGGGTAGCTCGCCGTCCGATAAGGACCAGGCCCGGGTCGATGGCGCGTCGTGTTCCACTCGCGCCTCAAAGAGATGTCAGCACACCTGACGGGGTCCGTTAGGACCGATGCCTGCCAGGGTTGCGGAATAGTCCGAAAGGGATACCAGGACCCTGGCAACAGGCAACTGAAGGAACACGGGTGGGTTCTAGTCAGTAAAAGTCTGACACGCCCTTCCACTCCGCCCAGAGCGGGAGAAGTCATTTGAAGATTTCACACGCAAAAAAAAAAAAGATGGCCTTGGGGGTCGATAGAATTGTTTAACTTCTAAAGGGGTCGCGTATTCAAAAAGATTGAAAAACACTGCTTTATAGTAAAACAAAATTCTTACTTCAATCTGCAAAACGGCAGGCTTGACCTTACTCATGGAGATGAGTCTGTCGAGCTGCGTAACGTTGAAGTTGGAGACTCCGATGGACTTCACCAGCCCGATGGCCTGAGCGTCCATCATTCCCTGCCAAGTCTCCACATAGTCTATATTAGCGTAGCTGCCGTTTTCCTGTAAATTTGAAGGAAGATTTTGTTTAAATAGATGAACCACCCCTGGAGGTCTCTAATTGTTAATATTTTATATTTGAAGTACAGTCAGATATTGCATATCTTCGTCAGTTTTCTATTCTTTTCCTTTATCAACATCAACCTAAAGCTGGCCTGGCCATTTCAAATTATTAAAATTTAAAAAATATAATAAAAGTAAGTAGGTTTTCAACTAATTTTATTTTTTTATTGTCAGTCTTTCAGTGACACATTTTTAATGCAATACGACATGTACTTTCATTGTACGCATAATTTAAGAACAATTTTTATTATAGTACCAATACCAACACAGAAATTGCGAAAAAAATCAGCTATTATTTCGCGCCTTTTTCGAAGTCGGTAATATACTTACAAACTGTGCTATCGGCCAGTGTATCAGATAGAGGTCCAGGTATTCGAGGTCCAATCGAGCGAGCGACTCCTTGAGCGCCGGGAGCACGGCAGCTTTGGCGTGGCGGTCGTTCCATAGCTGGAAATAACGTGAACATATTACAAACAACACGTAGCGACCTACTTTTGCAAACGGATTTTGAAAACACAAACAATTTCATCATCGACCTCATCCTTTCAATCTGGAACCACCCACTGCTGGGTATTTATAGGGTTACTTCCGTTCCTGATATACTTTCCGGTGCAGTAATTTAGTTTACCATTTAGATACAGGCACTTTGGAAATTGACAAGGAATTAGTCAGAAATATGAAGCTAGTTGCCCATTCCAAAGCGTAGTAGGTTCATATGAAGAAAAACGGGCTAGAAACTCCATGGTTACCCTTTATCAAGTGGTTCTATCACTGGTTAGGTATAATAGATTCCTATCTCTGAGGACGTTTTTTAAAATAATAGTAAATATTGTGTCTTCTACGCATATCCAAATTGAAAATAATATTTTAATTAGTGACAAGTTTCTTACCTTGCTAGTAACAAACAGATCTTCTCTAGCTACAGCGCCTTCCGCTATCTTATTCTTTATCGCAACGCCAACCTGTAAACATTTTATTTATTTATCTGTTTACTGAATATTACACGAAACCAGCAGCATAATTACTCATAGGTATAACATTAGCTTAACAGAACTTGTTTGGCAGACAAATGCAATCAGAAAGTGAGTTGAATAATCCGAAGAATGATTATGTAGTGTGAGCAACTGTATATACAGCACACCCAGTTTAAAAAAAAGTTCATTTTCGTCTTCTTCGTCTCACGTCGTCTCTGTCACTCGTATACTCGTCTTGTGTGACAGTCTCTTTCAAAAACTCGATCCGGTTTATCAACGTACGGGTACTGTAGAATGGTACCTGTTCCTCCGTGCTGTATATGGCTGCTGTGTCGATGTGTCTGTATCCTGCGTCGATGGCTGTTTCCACCGCCTTCTGGACGGAATCATCTTCTACCGGGACAAGGTCCCCCTGTGGATATAAATTAGAGTAGGTACGTTATGATCAGTTAATTCATTGTAAAGTCCTATTACATAATATCAAAATCATGAAACAGCGCTCACCCTATAAAAGTGGCCTACATCGAAACTGACACGTAAAAAACTTGTTTCAAAAGTCGGTCACATTGTAGTGGTTTTTTGGAATTCGGTTGTTTATTTTTGTAAAAAAGTTTTTATTTCTCGCCTTGTTAATGGGTCTCAGTCTGTAATTTATCTAAGTTACAATAGCCGTATAATAAAGCTATAACTGCTCATCACCGTTTTGTATAAAATATTGCTTTTCCCGGTGCAGGGACGTTAATCGTTGAGGAGTTCTCCTGTTACTTCACCATAAGCTCAGCCTTTACTTCACCATATGCATTGTGACGAGCTTGCTTGGGAACCATTTAAAGTACTCGAATTGCAACCCGTTAAATACTTATTATTAAGTAGTTCCGGTGGCCATCTATGGTCTTCATCATCAGTTCCAAATGGTGCTTTCCGAGAGCAACTGCATGACTTGCTATAAAAAATACCCAAATCGCTATAATATTTGAAGAGTTCCCTCGGTTTCTCCAGGAGTCCATCATTAGATCCTGACCATGGAACCACTTCGGAAGTTTAACTTTTCAAACAAAAAAAGAATTTTGCAAATCCGTCTATTTATGGCGGAGTTATGCCCGAACATACCTACATAAAAAAATATATAAACATCCTAATGTCCTAATTGATAACCTCCTCCTTTTAGAAGTCGGATAAAAACACAAACCTAAGCAGTACAGCCATTCGTCAATAGATAGCGCTGTACTAAACTTACTGATTTGCTGATTCCGAGCCAGGTACCGAAGCCAAGGCTGGGGATTGTCTGGCCATCGTTCAGCTCAATGAGAGGTGCCACTCCAGGCCTGGTCACTGCTTCCTGTGGACAACGATAAACGAATGTATGTACTTACTTCTATAGGAAAACCTAAAATGTACCTATGTAAGCAATCCAAACCTGTTGGTATAGTATTATTAGCACTACCTATATTACGAGTTTTTATAGAATATTAAATATGGACAAAAACTTGTTCTCTATGTTTAGTTAGTTTCATGGGTCGATGAAAGGTCGATGGACCTGGCGAAGCGTAGCAACGGCGGAAATTAAAAACAAATGTATCTTAATTTTAACTCCTGTATTTACTTATCATCCTAACTACCTTTTGGAAGGGGCAACTAGAATCAGTTCTATTTCTTTCTTTGTTTTGACGTTCAAAAGTGCCTATAATGTGCCTATTTGAAATAAATTATTTGACTTTGACTTTCGACTTTATCATCTGCCAAGCTTTTTCCCAACTATAATATTGTGGTCGGCTTCTAGTCTAATCGGATGCAGCTGTGTACCAGTATTTTATATGGAGCGACTCTCTACCCCTTGGCAAGACTGGTTGTCAGACTTTCGGGCAAAGTTACAACCCATATCAAGGTTCTAGTTGTAAATAATACAGCATCAACCTGACAGCAGCACTGAACCCTGAGCGTCTTTTTCTTCAACCGCGTGTAAGTCCGGACCCTGTCTTGGAGCTCAGGAGTCACCACCACCGTCTGCAGCAAGTCTTCTTCCCAGTCCGGGTTCGGACGAAGGATCTGGCCCGTCCTTTTGAAGTCTTCCGCGAATTCTTCGACAGTTCGGTTTGGTAGGCTTGGCATGTTTATGTATATGTCTACTGGTGCCACATTTTTATTCTAAATTCTATTTGCCATATAAACTTGCTATATTTTATCTTTCATGATGTTTGTTTTACTTCTCTTTTATACATAATGAATTTACAAGAATACGAGTTCTTGTAAATTCATTATTTTTTAGATATTTGGTCATTATTCACATTCTTAGGTTAGGTAGGTACGGATTTGACAAAATGTACTCTGTGGATTTTACGACGATACACATCTATCTTATCTAATATATTTACCTAGAAAATTAATTTAAAATTGTTTTGTGAAAGAGGCTTTATGCGAAAATCAGCAAGATGGTATAGCGGGGCTTAATGTCCAGTGGCCAGGGTGCCTTCTGCATAAATACCCGGAAAAAATCTAGTATTCGGGATTTCGGGCTGCTACTGAGAATTTGTTAATAATTATTGAAAAAAACGCGCAGAAAGACCACTAGACTCATGTCATAACCGTCAACTTCATTTGCCAAAAAAACACGCGCCTTTTATACTTAGAGCCTGATTACATAGGACTTAAGAGGAAATAGGGTCGGTCCCCTCTCCATACAATCGCTTTCGCCTGTTTTCTCTCTGGTTTATGACCTTAGAGCAATGTATAATAAATATTGAATCAACTAGTTCTATGCGCCTATGTTTTCCGTTTTGATGATACATTATCTGTAGAAGCACTAGAACCCTCAGAAAATGCTCAAAATTGCCTGTTTAGACCGCTGTCATCAGAGGCCTATTGTACAAATTTGACAACTGTTAATAAAAAAAAGAAAAACATAGGGGCACAGTAAATATCCTTCTTATTCAATTTATAAAATACCTATAAATTGGTCCAATATTGGAGGATGAAATAGACGAGAGCCGAACCTCGAATTATGACTTTTTGTATGGAGAAAAGACCGACCCTATTTCCTCCTAAACATAACATGTGAAACGTGGGGCGTATTACGCCTCTGCTTAAACCTTCGCGAAAATACAAGCGTGATGTTATTGAGTTTTTATGTATCTACTGTTATTTTTAATTAGAATAGATCGCATGTCATCAACAAATTAAGCTTTCCACTACAATCGGAAGATTCCTTCAAGGCCAACTGCACTATAATTAAACTGTTCATTAAACCGTTGATTACATTTCCTTAACATATACCTACATTGATTTTAATATCTCAATGAACATAAACAAGACATGACGCATGTAGGTAGGTGTTTATTTCCTGTAGACGTAGAGGATACACACGGCTACATATTCAGCTATAAGTACATTTCCAGTTTAACTTGACCTCTCATTGTACGGAAATCCTATACAATGCGAGATCAGCGTATACAGGCAATGTACCTATAGCTTAATGTGTGTACCTACCTACTCGTATAGTATCTCTGCATAGACTTTTATAATACAGGCCGCGCGATTTTATTTTATTTATGTAAGTACTAAAGTCGTTTTTAGGACGTTTTTAGGTTCGCTTACGTTCATATACATCTCGTTATACACGCGCGCCGACGCCGGTTGCGAGTACTATGCATGTAAAAATACACCTATAAAAAAGCAATAGGTACTTAAACCATTTGGTACTTACGGAGCAAACACCCAACAACACAATAGCGGTAAACTTTAATAGAATCATGATCTCTTGACGGCCGGAGCGACACTGAGCGATGGAAGCTCAACTTTGGTATTTGTATCGTTAATCTAGGCTGTACCTGAAGTTGTAGATGTGGCAGTAGGTAGAATATAGCCAATCTGTTCTGCAACAAGCTCACCGTGGAATGACAGGTCACTTCAAGCTTACTTCACTTAAGTTTTCACGGTGAGATGTTTGGCGCGTCACCAAAAACTTCAATACAATTGCACAAAATATATGTTTACCAAAAACGCCACCCTTTCTATGTGCTTCACAGTCTTGAAGCACTCAAATCAAATCAAATCAAAAGTCATTTATTCAAACTAGGCTGAGAATCAGCACTTTTCGAACGTCAAAATTACATGATCCGAGACAGTCCCCCAAAACGCCCACCCTTCACCACTTCCTAGTGCTTTAGCTGGGAAGAAGTGGCGCAACAAACTCCCCAGCAGCACAGCTGTCTGTTCAGTTAGAGAAAAATTGATTCTATACAAAAGTATACAAAATCATTTACATTACTATTAGCCATATGTCAGCTAGCACACGCCGATATACCAACCAAAAAAATATGATAAAATAAAAAATAAAACGAGAACTACTCAAGCAGAAATAAAAGTTAAACATAAATTACCTAAATAAAAGCCTCCAGGCACAAAGGGCGTGCCCGCTTACATATACATACGTAACTGGAAGTTATAAATGATAAACTAGGACCATCGAAGTAAAATAAATATAAAGTTAATTACTAATAACATTAACAAAACCGAGATCAGCAAGACGACCAGTCACCACAAGCAGCACCCGTTCACGAGCATAACGCAAAGATCAGCCATTACCCCCTTCGCCATATTTGAGGGAAGGAGACAACCCGATCCCCTACGCTACCGCAAGCAGTGACATCTAAGGGAGCATGACGAACCTGCTGCCGGTTGCTCAGGCAAAAATTATAATTACCAATTGTCGATGTCGCTAGCTAACCACTGTATGTACCTCTATGAAAACGAACAGAGGTAGCCAAATGGAAAACAACGGTTACAAGTCGTATGATTTTACTTTGTGCAATATATTTCACTACCACAGCTTCAAAAATAAAACCGGTGAAAGAAAACTGCCAAAAAATTAAGAGATTATTTTAACATCCACCAATTACATCGCATTGTGCCCGCGATTACGGCCACTTCCTTTCACAGAGAGGAAACCTGAGATATAGGATTTCCGTACAATGCGAGGTCAGTTTATACTGGACATGTATAGCTTAATGTGTAGCCGTGTGTAGTACTTAGGCTGATTATTCTAAGCTACGCTAGGCAAGATTGGAGGAAATTGATGCTTGGCAAGCAATTATGTCTAGCCCTAAACGATATATTTAGACTTGCATTGCCACTTCTACGAAAGTAATCTTTGACGATACGCAATACATAACACAATTACTGTGGAAAACCGGTTTAATATGAGTAGGTAAAGACCAACCACTATTTACAATCCAAACCACTGTAGGAATGACATGAACACATAGCCCTTTTCAAACGGCTATATGACCAAATAAGTAAGACCCATACTTGTGTTAAGTTTGGGTCAAAGTAGAGACAAGTCAATCTTTTAAAAACTAAGAGGTCAGCGTTTCCTATCTGAGTATTCTGAGAAGAAAGGCCGCAACAAAAGGTCACCGTAAACATAATTTTGGTCAGATCTGTGATGTGAAGACCTTATAGATTGGTGTCTGAAATAAAGAACCGCACCGATTTGAGTGGACCTGTCCAGTATCGTCACTGCACGCATTTGGCAGTACTCGTGCAGCTCAACTCAGAACATATGGAGCTCAACGATTCGACGAACAATCAAACCAAAGGAAGGACATTTGGGTCGGCCGCATAATTACTTAAAATAAAAAACAATGTCCCACATAGTCCTCGCAGTCACAACTCGCACACCTCACATCGCCTCTTCCCGCATAAGGAAGGCACGAGCATTGACCACATAGATATAAGAAAGAAGAGAAGACTGAAGACAGAAGATTGATCACCACGCTGGCTCAGGACGGAATAAATAATTTGTTTTTAATATTCGCAGTTGCCAGGCGTCGCTATAAGAAAAACTATACGTCCAAGTATCGACCTTTAATTGCCCCATGAAACTAAGCTAACTTATCAAACTAGTTTTTGTCCATATTCTTTTAAACACAATAAAAGAGTATGGACAAAAACTAGTAATAGGTAATACAGTGCTAATAATAATATACCAATCCATTATACAATAACAGGTTTAGGGTAAACTGGGTACTGTTGTGACAATTTTCATTTGACGGCCAATAATTTTGTTAGTTTGGCAGTTAGCTGTAAGAACGAAGTTTTTTATTGTGAAGAGTCCATTTGCCTACGTATAAATACTAAAATTGTATTTCTAAGTATTATGGTTTACTAACACGAGCAAGTTAGAAAAAAAAGAAAAATTGTCACAACCGACCACATCCTAGGGGCGGTTGTGACAGTACATGGGGTCAGTAGTGACAGGTTCAAAAATACACCAAAATGATCATCAATTACTTTTATTGAACGAAATATCCATTCGTCTCGAAAAAAACGTAACTTAAGAACATTTAATGTTTATAAGTAATAAGGTCGGATTACTTATAACTAGTAATTTAATCAGTATTAGATTAAAATCAATCCACAAAGCTAACTAAAGAGTTCTAATTAAACAATACGGGTACAATGTCCAAATACAAACTCAATCACTAATAAATGCTATAAAATTTTTGTCACAAAAACCAAAAATGTTATCACAACAACCCAAAAATTATGTCACAACCGTACCCAAAAAAATTGTCACAAACGTACCCCAAGCACTTCTTCGCAAAAAAACATTCACTATGGCAATATAAAATAATGTACGTACAAAGTAAGCACTGCTATTTAACCACTAATGATTAACTAATAATGAAAAATAACACTCATTATTGTATCTGTATACATATAACAACAATCATTAAAAGAAATCAAATAAAAATTCTTACTTTGACTGCTATAAAGTAATGAGGGTCTCTGCTAACGTCAATGTCGCGCAATGTCTGACGTAATATTGTAAAACACGTTCAAACCGGCGCTCCTCTCTCCCCTTACAACCTCCCTGGTATTCCTTAAAGTTTCGCTAATATTGCGATTGTCACAACCGTAACGTGTCACAACCGTACCCAGTCTACCCTATTTTGTTTACAATACCGATTGAGTACCTACCATACCACGATACGTGGCCACCTCCGCCTACTGGGCCCAAGTAATTAGCCAACACGTACTAAGTACCTGCCTCGTGTCTGTCTAGTGTTCGATTCCCGGGTCGGGCAAGGTGTTACTGAGTTTTTCCATCTGGAATTTCTCAGTCCAGAGACTGGAATTGTCCCCGGCTGATGGCACAAGGCTCGCCACCTATTACATGGGACTTAAACATAACTGGTGAAATGTGGGTGTACTATAATATGTACACCGCTACATACGCCGCCCTTCGGGGACTACAGGCGTGATGTTATCTACTGTCTGTTGACTACTTCTTGAGTTCTTGGTTTTATTATTTATTTATTTATTTAAAACACATACAACTATCATCACAGGCTTACCTAATACAATAGTGTAGTTAAAATTATTTAAAGATTAAACATGGAGACTTCGTGGTCCTTTCGTTTCGTAGTTCTTTCTTGTTGTGGTCCCTGGTGCGACTGTAAGCATTGGTTCCTCCATTCGATTCCCAGCAGGTACTTCAAAGTGTTATTGGAGGGAGATTGCTAGTGTTATTGTAGTAGGTGCTGGTGAAACTATGCAGGGTGTAAGGGTCAGCCGGGTCAACCCTCCGCAAATTAACAAGAGGCATTCCGCTTAATTAATTTCACTGGAAAATTAAAATTACAATTTTCTCAGGAAAATTATATATTTTTTAAATCGTTTTTTCAGTTACTGTTCCTTTATTTCAATGTAAAATTACAGTCTCTGTACGCAGCAGTCCATTTATGTAAATAAAACCAGCAATGGATATTGAAATACTATAGTTCACGACGGGTGAAGCTCAGAATTTACATTGATAAACCACGCGGCGCGGCGCTAGCGCGCACCTCCGCTACGAGGAGTGCGGCTACGTGCCACGGTAAAGATACATTGCGTGTGAGGTAATAAAACAAATTAGGTTTATTGGATTCCCATGACGTTCCTGCAATAATTTCATGTACCGGTCCTCTTAGTATGATATACTGAATTAATCCTTTAATTTTGCGGAGGGCTGTCCCTTACACCCTGTATGGTGTTACAGTATACAGGGTGGCAGGGACATCGACGCACAACCTGTTACCATAGATCTAGTACATGATTCTGGAGACTATGCATGCACGTAAAAACATGCTGAAATCTCTATTTTCTGTCAATGTTCAATACAATGTTTGACAGGAAATAGAGATTTCAACATGATTTTATTTGAACGTTTCGCCAGAGCAAACGCTCATGTTGCAAATGGGTCACACCACTATCATATCTTGAAGGAAGACTTACGTCAAATATTACAAGTCTCCCTGTATCGGCATTCATAAACAAGTTATTATTATGTAGGTCCATACCTCAGCAATGGTACAGAGTATAGTATATACATAATCAAAGTCAATATCCCCTCCTCTGAACTTAGTTCACATCTATGCGCCGTGCACGTCGCGCGGTCGGCTATCGAAAGGTCAAACAACACAACTTTTATCAAAAATACCTTTTAATTCCGCGATTATAACACCAAACAGAGTAATTAGTTCATCAGAAGACAGCCATGGAGACTGTCAGTAGTCTCGTCGTGTTCATTTTCGCGTTTATTTCGGTAAGTAACAATCTCTCCTACATACTTTGTTGTACCCAACACCACAATGATCATGTCTATGTAAAACCTTCCACTGCAATGTACAAATCAATCAATATTATTATGGAGTACTAGCTCACCCGATAGACGTTGTCCAATTTCATACAAAAAAGATCGTTCAGTTTTTCCCGAATTTGAAGATTTTCCCGGTTCTAATAATTTCCTTTCGTAAACCTGATTCGGACTATTACGAACTTTTTAAAATAAAAATAGCCAAATCAGTCCAGTCGTTCTCAAGTGATGCGCTATCGACGAACAACAAGTTTTGGCTGAGTTTCTTTTGTTTATTTTTATGGCTGTGTGCAGTTGTGCGGTTTATGATTTGGGATTTGTGCTTCTTAAAATGATGTTTCTTTTATGTGGTCTTTTAGTAAATCCATGTAGGTACTTAAGTTATTATTGCCACGGGTGCAAGTTGGAAAATGATAAGTGTAATAATTACAAGACTTATGTTTTGCCAAGTTTTTAAAGTATTTTTTTAATCTATTCAAACTGAGATCATCGGCAGACTTACTTAGGCAATAAGACAACGTACCTAACCGATCTAAGAAATCTAGTTTAAAAAATATTATTGACATGTAAAAGTGTTTGTATAAACCTTTATGTACACTACAAACACTTTTACAATGCATGTGCTTGAGAAGAGCGTTTTCAAAGCAGCCAAATTTTGCGATAAAGTTCACATTTTCGCACTAGTGCTTTTTACTGCTCAGTTTTTTTTTTTTTTTTTAACTCCGTCATCAGCCCGTCGTTGTTTATGTTTTAAATCATACGTAAGAAGGAACTTCGGTCCTAACGGGTGTTGACCGCCGTGTGCGGTCGTCGACCCCCGTTAGGAACGAAGTTCCTTAGCAATAAACTAATACTTCATTAAAAATGCATTATTAATTACCTACTCGAGATTTTGATTTTGATCATATTATGTACACAATTTTCAATTATTTTTTTTCCTCGCACATTGCATAGTAAGACGTTGTATAATACACGTGCGTAAGTTGATTTCGTAACAAAATGCCACTCGTGGGTAATCACCTACTTTCCGCACATCTAATCTAACTAATATTATAAACGTGAAAATTTGTAAGTATGGATGGATGGATGTTTGTTACTCTTTCACGCAAAAACTACTGAACGGATTTGGATGAAATTTGGCACACAGATAGTTTATAACCTGGATTAACACATAGGTAATATATCGTCTACATACACTAAGTGGGCAAAATACGTAATTATTAAAGCTAACTCAAAAACTACGCAAGCAAAGTTAATAAAAATATGGACCAAATTTGGCACACAGATAGTTTATAACCTGGATTAACACATAGGTAATATATCGTCTACATACACTAAGTGGGCAAAATACGTAATTATTAAAGCTAACTCAAAAACTACGCAAGCAAAGTTAATAAAAATATGGGACCACGTCTGAAGCATGACCTACCAAACAAAACAAGAATCATTAAAATCGATTCATAATTGGCGGAATAATAGGCCAGTCCTCTGGTTACGCGAAGAGTCGACCAATCACCAATCGCTTAGCGATGTCCTGAAATACTCGATGAGCACTCGGACCCCGGCCCTTGTGTAATATTGTGTTAGATACGTATATTTTGTGAATTTTTAAGAGCCCTTTTATAGCCCCGTTTTCTTATGATTTATTTATTTTTCACAAAACCCCCCGACAGTTGCCCCTTAGCTACGTACCACTCATGTACCTATATGGAATATGGAACTAGTTTCCGCCAGCGGCTTCGCCCGCGTGATACCTGTCACTCAGTGATAAATAAAGATGAAAGAATGTTTAAAATCGATCCAGTAATTTTTGAGTTTATTAATTACAAACAAAAATACAAATCTGTTCTCTTTTAGTATCATTAATGAACTTGTTCCAGCTCATTGTAGCGACAGTACCAACGCTAAAACTTCACGATGGCAAAGACATCCCGGCACTCGCTCTGGGCACATGGCTGGGGAACAACACAAAGGTACTTACTTATTTCAAGCTTATTTTTTCTTTATACTAGCACCCGTCTCTGAAACCCAGACCCAGCCAGACCTATCCATTTGATTTCACACTGGCACCACTCCATAGCAGCTCACGGTTACGCTACGTAGCTACGCAGCTTCGCTTTGTATGAAAATGCAGGCACGATCGTCCACTGCGACCCCCGAGCACGCTACACACGGTGAGTGGTTGGAAAACAACTGAACCGCGAAGCTATCGTGGCAAACCACTCCGTGCATATCCTAAGTAGCAGTGCACGACAACGACATTAATTTCCCCTTTCTGTCTTTTAGGAATATATAACCTTCACTTCTTCAGTATGGTTATTAAAAGTTATTCCTGAATGATAGAAATTAAGTTACTTGCATTTAAGCAACTTGATAAAATAACAAAAGACTCTCGCTGGTCTAGAGTTCGCAAGCGCGACTGCTGAACTTCCTGGGTTCAATCCCCATGCCAGGCAACTGTTTATGAGTTTTTACTCATAGAACTGCTCAGCTCGATTGAAAGTATTAGACTCGCCTCTTGTCACATGGAACTTAAACATAACTAGACTAGATCTAGCAAATAAACACGACTTCCTACCCCTTAGAGGAACACGAGCGTGATGCTAAGCTGTGTAGATACACATACATACATCAACTTACGCCGTTTTCGCTTGGATGAAGGCAGAAACTACAGAACGAAATGTTGTAACAGACAACTAATTTTTAATCTTCTTCCAACATGGTCGCTTGGAGCCCGGAGTGAACGAGGTGGAGCAGGCAGTGTCCTGGGCCATCGACGCGGGGTACCGCCACATCGACACCGCCTTCGTCTACAGAACTGAAGGCCAGATCGGCAGGGCACTCGCTAAGAAGATCGGAGAAGGAATCAAGAGAGAGGAGCTGTTTATTACTACTAAGGTTGGTACAAGCATTTTATTTTAAATAAGCACAGCGTGAATAAGCCCCCCGCCAGGTGGACTGGACTGATGAACACCAGATCATCAGTGAATCCTGCGATCTTCATCTGATTCAGCTGGATGAGAGGAGCACAGGATCGATAGTTGTAGCGAAGCTTGGGGCATCCCCTGTCTTGTGGACAACTTTAACGCTAACTGTCGCTCCATAGCGGCCCACGGCTACGCACGTATGCGTGGCAAACCTCTCCGTGCACATGCTACGATCAAGTAGACTTTATATGGCTGAATGATGATAATGAAGCTTTCTAGATATTCAAAGTACCGGATCCGTGTTTCATGATAACTAAAACCTCTAGTATTCAATTCTTCTCCGCTGTCCGTCCGTCTGTCTGTCTGTCCATCTGTCACCAGGCTGTATCTCATGAACTGTAATAGTTAGACAGTTGAAATTTTCACAGATGATATATTATTTCTGTTGCTGCTATAACAATAAATACTAAAAAACTGAATAAAATAAATATTTAAGGGGTTTCCATACAACAAACGGCATTTTTTTTTTGCCGTTTTTATAGATAATGGTACGGAACCCTTCGTGCGCGAGTCTGACTCGCACTTGGCCGGTTTTTTACTAATTACCTTAACTCCATTATTTTACCATCCACAGCTATGGAACAGTGACCACGCTAAAGATGCAGTAGTGCCAGCACTGCGTGCCTCACTCGCCAGCCTGGCTCTGGAATATGTCGACCTTTACCTGGTGCACTGGCCTGTTGGGCAATTTGTAAGTAAACCTTGATGAATCCATGAATTTCAGTTTAAAAATCCTGGAGACTATTCAAAGGTTTTTGAAGTCAATGTTTTGGCTTTAGTATAGTAGCAGAGCCGAGAGAGAGAAAGAACGTAGCTAAACAACCCATGTCTATATTCCGTCGTGTGTTGGGAACCTGCTGGTTACTTAGATATTGAAGGTCAAAGTTCCAACTTTTTCAGACGTTTTTTAAGAAAGCAAGTTTTAAATGTTATAACTTAATTTTAAATACTTACCTCCACAAACCCTGAAACGTTGCGTGCATCCATAAACACAATGTTTTGCGTGCGTTACGTTGCGCACTACCTTATACAGCGACTTTTAACACCTTATACAGGTATTTATAAAGGCACTACAGCATCTCTAACCAGCAACAAACTCTAAATTCCAGAACAATGGAACGTACGACTATACAGATTACGTGGACACCTGGCGCGGGATGATAGAAGCCAAGAGCCTGGGCCTTGTCAGGTCCATCGGAGTCTCCAATTTCAACCAGCAGCAGATTGACAGGCTTCTAGAACTGGGCCTGGAGAAACCAACGGTGCTGCAAGTCGAAGTTAGTAACATAATGACATCATGTCCTCGCTTCTCCATCATAGAAAGGAATAAAGGCATTTAGGTATTGGGACTTTTACGGGAAGAACACAAATACACTCGTCCGGCGAAGCAAAAAGGAGAGTTATGATTTTGACCGGTATGTATGTATGTATGTTCATCTGTTCCATCATATCTTCTAAACTGCTCATCACAATTTGACAAATGGGGTATCGTTTGAAGCGTCTTGATCGTCGACTGGTTATAGGCTATGGCGTCACATTAAATTTATTTATTGCGCCCTATACCCATAGAGGACATAAAGGAATGAACTTTAAAAAAAAACAATTGATACCTTATTGTATATCTAATGTAATGTCTTAATTAATTAGTTAGATAAAGAAAAAAAATATGTTCATCCCCAGATCAATTTAAACCTGCAACAGCCAGACCTGCTCTCCTACTGTGCCCGCCAAGACATCCGCGTGATGGGCTACACCCCGTTCGGCTCGCTGTTCTACAGCAAGGCGAAGCCCGACGCTCCGCCCCCAAGGGTCGATGACCCCGCGCTTCTGGAGATCGCGAACAAATATAACAAGACTGTGCCTCAAATTTCATTGAGATATCTGGTGAGTTTTGAAGCAGGAAACTTAGTGGATAAACCACGCAATAAAATGGAATCTTCAAAATAAAAATTATGATAAGAAACTTGGCGATACACTACCCTGCACCCAGTTAAAAGCCTTCTTCTGTACTCGAAGTATTTATGATACATCGAGCTTTAGAAAGAGTGCTATGACAGAGATGGCCCTTTACAAAGCCGAACTTTGTAACTCGATGTGCCTCATGTGCAGCCCAGTAGGTACAATCATGACATGAGTTCCTCGACATACTCGACAAGTGCTAGGTAGGTTTTGAGTCACCCACTAGCAGCGCACATTATATACAACAAGGAGAAGATCGCAGACGTGTCCAAAAAAAAAATGTATTAACAACATGTTTAAATTATTTTACTCATTTCCCATTCGAAGTGAACTAAGTGCGATAGTGGCGCCCTCATTTTTGCCAAGCTGGGCGGGAATGAGGATTTTCATAGGTACTTGAGGTCTTTCATTTCGAAAATGAATTTAAAATATAGGTAATAAGATGTCGTTCATCCCTCACTAAAGAAATTAAAGGCGCTTTGACACTTTTGACAGTGGGACACGACGTCTCAGTGCTGCCACCTAGTGAATGTCATTAACGAAAACCCACATAGATGTGATGTTCAGTCATTCAGTGCCTTTTAGGCTTGTACACAGATCACTATGTAATACTGGTATCAAAATACGATCGTTTGTACGCATGTCAAACATCCAAACATCTTAGCAAACACATAGTAAGCGATTTTCATTCTCTTTCCCAGGTCGAGTTAGGCATCATCCCGATACCGAAATCTCTGACAAAATCCCGCATTGAACAGAATCTGGATATTTTCGATTTCAGCCTGACTCAGCAAGAGAAAGATGTACTGAAAAACTTCGATAAAAACTACAGAACCATACCACAACTCAAGTGGCTGGATCATCCGTATTATCCTTTTGAAAAAACTAAAGAATAAGTGAAATTAAATAAATGTTCATAAAATTTAATTGGTAGTTACTTATTGTACTTTTATTTTAGTTAGGTACTACCTTGAATCGTCTAACTCTAGTGGAACATCTCTTTTTCCTTCGTTTACGTTCACGCACGACTGTTGCGAGTACTACGCACCTGATCTTTATGAAGAACATCACCAAAGGTCACTATACTATTATGTCCTTCTGGTCGTCCCCTCCCGCCGTTTCGACTTACTTCTCTTAGTCGTCTTTCATTCATCCTTCATCGTGACCCCATGCTGAGGATCATAAGGTTAAATTTTGGGTTTTACAATGAAGAAATACTCAACAGCAGCCCTAAGTCACGCTTGTGTACCCCGAAGAGTTAGGCAGAGGTGTACCTATAGTACACCCACATTTCGCCAGTTATGTTTAAGTCCCATGTAATAGGGGGCGAGCCTATTGACATCAACCGGGCACAAATCCAGACTCCGGGCTGCTACCGAGACATTCCTTAAGGAAGAAAGAGGCATCAATAAGTAGTCGTATATATAAAACTTGTCAAAATAAAAATCTTTATTTACACTTACAATCTATGACTATTTTTTATCACTTTTAGGTGGGCAGCACGTAAGTAGTACCTAAGCTACTCGATTTTCAACGCTCTGCTTAGCGCCGAGAGTTAAAAATCCAACAGAGTCTTTTCTTGTCGCACTGGGATGCGCTTCGTTGGATTCTCAATGCTCAGCTCAATACAGAGAGTTGAAAATCCAGTGCGCAAAAAAGAGAAGTCGCATACAAACATCGCCCGGGAGAAACTAGGCTAACACTAACTACGAACTGCCCTTACGGCTACGAAATAAAGGTGCTGCAGGCAGTGAGTAGGTGTAGTGACAATAGGCACCGTTTGTTCAGGGTCACCATCCAATACATATCGAGTACGAGTACATATCCAATAAGTCTGACAACCAGTGCCACCACCAGTACCAAAGGGTACCGTGTAACTGTGTTGTGGAGGTCAGATAGGTATTCGCTCCATGTAAAGTATTGGTATTCAGCTGCATCGGGTTAGACTGGAAGCTTCCCACATAGTTGGAGAAAACGGTAGGCCATGAAAAAACATGAGAAAAGGTATGTTTGTGGCTCGCAAGGCTATAACTTCTTTAATTCTTTTACCATTAACTGTTTTTTTAACCTCAAAATGGACATCTCCATCTCATGTTTCTCTTTCATAAACTGTTTTTCCATTTCAAATAATTCTTTTTGCTTTTTCAATTCGAATTCTACTAATTCTCTTTTCAAATCTTCAACTGTTTTTTTCTCTTCTGTGATTTGTATGGGGTCCGTGACGTCATTTTTTAGGCTCGCTATGATTGGTTTAATGTCGGAAGGGGGAAGGACTATGTGCTCTGTGATTGGTGATGCTGTGACTAGAAAGTCCTGTGATTGGTCGTCGGCTGTGTCTAGGCCGCCGCTGTCGTCAATTTTTGTGTCGTTGTCTGATATTTGTTTTAGAAGGCGGCTGTTCTGTAAAAGATAGTTATGATATTTTAGTTTTAGGCTTGTACCTGGCTCACAGCTGGGGAAAGGATTTTTCAACATTTATGTTCCAAATATTAACTTCACTCATTATGTAGATTAAATTGATTTCAGAATGACTAGCACTAGCATAAAACTGCAGCAGAAACTAAAGTTTATGATTACATCTCACCCCTGTCCCCTTCAAAGGATAATGCAGCGGATGGTAGCTCTTCATCTGATGGTAGACAGACGCCGTGGGCAGCAGATTACCCTCCTCATCAGTCAGGACCTTCACGATCCTCTCCTCCAGAAGGTTCAGGTGGACCGAGCAGTGGGTTCGCTCCGAGTGACACTTCTGTATGACTGCGTATTTGCGGCGGATCTTGAATTTTAGGTCTATCCAGTACTGTGGAACAAACGAAGTAATGTTATTAACTAGCTTTTACCAGCAGCTTCGCCCGTGCGGTGATCGGAAATTATCTCACGAGAACGTAATACCGGGATAAAAAGTATCCTATGTGCTAACCTTGTCTACCTGTGTACTAAATTTGATCGAATTTTGTTCAGCCTTTAAGACGTGAAAAGTTAACAGACAGACAAGTTACTTTCGCTTTCATAATATTAGTATGGATATGGATTTGTGGAGGAAAAACACAGACAAAGGGCGACTACATTGCAAAGTAAGCATAATCAGCTTATAATGTTGGGACATAGCCCACCTCTAGTGCGGGTTGGTAGATGACACATGTAATCAATGAATGATGGTAAGTGATCCCAGAGACAAATTCGAAATATCTCATGTGCCTGAAATTTCACCAATGCCCTACAGTTGCAACACATGAATGTGTATGGAGTTACTAACATAAATAAAGCGGGTGGGTGACATGACTACTACTCAAAATTCTCTATTGGCAACACTCACTCTAGCCCAACTCCGCCCACTCTTCGTAACACTCTCATCGATCCTGTTCAGCGTCCGGGCTATTTTCTCCCACATCCGTTTGGACTGAAGATGTCCCTCTCTAGAACGGGCACTGGCAAGGGCCAGCGGTGGATAGCGCTCCATGTACTGTGCTAGGACTTCGAGATGCTGTCGGGACACTTGGCGACGGTAGCACATTTCTTCTGACATGATTCTGGAATTAGAATGAGCATTCTAGCATGAGCATGAGCATTCTAGTATGAGTCTGTCCGTAACAGCCTCATTGGTCAGGTCCCGGGTTCGATTCCCAGGTTCAGCCAGTGTAATTAGGTTTTTCCATTTGGAATTTCTCAGTAGCAGACTGGAGTCTGGATTTGTGCTCAGTTGGTGGCAATAGGCTCGCCCCCTAAACATAACTGGCGCAATGTGGGTGTGCTATATAGGTACAGCTCTGCTTAACCCTCCGGGGATAACAGTTGTTATGCTCCTAAGAGTAGAATGACTGACTCCCTCATTGGTCTTGGTTGCAAGCGTGACGTGGATTTGATTCCGAGGTTGGGCAAAGTGTTACTGAGGTTGTCCATACTAGGAATTTATTAGTAGCATGTTGCGATTGAAGCCAGACCTTGAACAACAATCAGTAGGTCAAACAAATATTTTTTCAGTGTGAGAAGCCAACCCACAACACATAATGCAGAAGACCACCCACTCTGTCCACCGATGCGTCCAATATTTAAATGTTTGTGATTTCCTAAATGTTCTCTTACTCTTGTATAATACAGCTAAGAATGGTTCCAGTCATCCAAAAACCATATAAACAAGCTCGAATTATTAAATACTGACTTCTTATCTGAATATTATTAGAAATATGGAGCGAAATGAAACCATAACACGATAAGTTTGTTTATACATGATAATGCGTGGTTTCTAGTTATAACACAGGAAAACCATTAATTAAACTTGATACCTACATTTATTTTGTTCTCTATATTATCGTTATAATTGCCATTCATATGAACAGATTACCGAAATAGTAAAAAAATATCAAAATAATAATTGCACAGTGCTGATTGCCGACCGACATTCCATTGATTCCATCGTATTTTTTGACATTGACAGATTGAGAAAACACTTACGAATGACATTTGCGTTGCGTTTTTTTCGGTTCAGTTGTATCTGTATCAGTTGTAGGTTCGGATTCACTGTGGCATAAGTTTTATTGATTATTTATGAACTTTACAAGTTTACTAGAAAATCATGAAATCATCATTCGAGTCATCATGCCTTCCTGCCCATTTTTTTTTCCTTATTTCTTTATTAGCCGTCATTTCGCTAGTCACCCCAGCAGTCCAGTCATAGTTATCATCTTTCACAGTCGTTCCATCGTTTTTATGAACGATTAAGAAAACAAGCCGCTGAAGCCGCAATCATAGTACTCATTGACAATGTGTTCTAATGTTAACTAACGTAAAATTAATGCTGCAAAATAATAACGTCCCAATCGCAATCTGTTAACAAAATTTGGTAGGTGTATCCGAATGAATCTCAGCTGACAAATCACGGTCGAATATCGCGATCAACAATTTTTTTTTTAAGTCTTGACGTGAGCGAGTACGGTTGCTGTTAGCCGTCGATATGTCGTCGATTAAATTAAATTTAGTATTGTGCAGTGTGATAATATGCATTTTGGTGTGCGTTAATACCCAGTCCGTACACAGACGTTTCGAATACAAATATTCGTTCAAGCCACCGTATTTAGCGCAAAAAGATGGATCTGTTCCGTTCTGGGAGTACGGAGGCAGTAAGTATAACCTAATTTCTCAATATTCATCACTGATATATTGGTTTTAGCGGCATCAAATATAGTTATGGACTGCTTATCTCCGTTTCTATGTTCATAACCATTCATGTTTAGTTATAAATATCGAATAAAAAAGCTAAAATCGTTTGTTGTTTCGGTTCATACGATTTGACAGCGACACGTCAGTGAAATCTGTCAAGTGTGATAGAGACAGCGCTATATAGATCGGAATATGTTGGAAAGAGATGAAATAGTTGCCGAGATTATGTTTTTTTGGTTCCACGAAAGCAGTCGACACGGTTAAAATCCTTAAATAATTTATGATAATATTATATTAAAAATACTCGTTATTTTTATAATAACTAGTTCGTTGATGGTTTTATTAATTAATTAATGCGAATTGTTGATATGACACGCTATTATCAGAGAATGTAAGGAAATGGTCATTCATTTCTTTCTCGTAATATTTTTGAACACTTTCTACAAAAACAAAAAACGTGTCAGTTATGTGCTGTAGGTACCTATGTATGGCCGCAGGTTACTATCATCTCATTATTGCAATTATTTGAAGCTATAACATAACACTTGCACATTCCTATTTCAAATCTAATGTTGATTCTTTCTTTTCATTTAACTAAGTTTATAAACGAAACCGTTCCGCGTATAAAAAATAAATTTAGATTATTTAGAACTATGCATTTACTTCCTGTCCCCAAGACTTGCCTTGTCTTGAATTGTGCTCTTAAAATGATATCACTATTGTTCTCAGATCAATAATTAACATTCTTCTGTCTATCTTTAATTTTTGTAGCATATTCTGTTAATTGATGGATGCACAGTGCGATAGATGATATGGCTAGAAAGGGGGTGACTACAGAGATGACGACTAACAGAGAAGTATGGAAGAAAAAGACAAGTTGGGTTGACCATTACTTGGCCGAAATAGGCAAAAATATGCTGTAGACAAACTGTAGACATTAGACAATCGGGTCTTGATATCAAGCTGGGAAAGCATAGACATATTTGTGCGTTTGGCTGTCCATGGAATTCGTAGCATCATTTAAGTCCTTGACAATGGAGAATATGGTAACATTGGCAGCCCTAGATAAGATATGATTGTTGTTATCTTTGCAATGTTTCAGTAGCCAGGGATAAAGAGTACCTTTCATTTTATCTATGAAAATGGCTTGCATTATTATTATTACTATGCTAAACAGATTGCTTTTTCTACCACTATACCTAATAGTATAGATAGAAATGTATTGCTGGGAACTATGAAGCACATATTTTTCGTCGCAGAATACTAACTACTTACATTCTACAAAGGAGTTTTAGATCCATGAAATAATGCAGGACATATCTCCCAACTATTAACAAGACACCACAGACAGACAAATTAAAAATCCGGAGTCACATGTGTTAGGGCATAAATCGAGCAGATTATGTGTGACTTCGAATTTTTTATTTGTCTATCTGTGGTGTCTTGTTTATACCTTTTTAGTCATAGTTGGGTTTTAGTTTTTATTACTTTAATTTTTTAAAATTTCTTTTGGGATTATATATATATTTGAAATGTGCTCATTAAGCCCTTTCATTTGATACCCAACATGGTATGATTAAACAATTTTTTTTTTTTAGTTCCTGACTTTATGTCCTCTAGAGGGCGCCATTTTTAATTTAATGTGACGTCACATAGCCAGCGGACAATCAAGACACTTCCAACGATACCTCATTTGTCAAATTGTGATGAGTCGTTTAGAAGATATGAGGGAACAGATGAACATACATACATACATACCGGTCAAAATCATAACCCGCCTTTTTTCTTCGCCGTAGTCGGGTAAAAAAGCAATGAATGAAATAGGTTCTGGTGATTGGAGAGGCCTGTGTGTGAAGACTGCTATAGGCTGATGATGTGAGGTGCTGGTGTGATTATGATAACAAGCACATGAGACACTTCAGCCGTGTCTCTGGGATTGAAATGGATCAGCCATTCCTCTGGTTTTATAGGTGGCAGTGACCAATTACCACCAGATGGGTCGACTTAGTTGCCACGCAAAAACTTAAAACTAAGATGTAGGCGTCGTCATCACCGCCACTGTTGTTACACCTACTGCTGAGTTTAGGCCTCCTGCCCTATGTGCCATGCTGCCCTGGTCTGTGCGAGTCTCATCCAGGTATTCCCCGCGATCTTCTGTAGGTCGTCCACCCATCTAAGTATTAGTCTGCCAACGCTCCTTTTACCGAAGATGTAGCATAATCAGTCTATAATGTTCCCACTGCTGGAACAGAGGCCTCCTCTCTGTGAAAGGGAGTGGGCTGTGTAACCTACCATGTGGGCCCAGTGCGGGCTTGTAGATGTCATATGTCGTCGAGTATTTGGTTGTAGGACATGCTGGTTTCCTCACAATGTTTTCCTTCACCGTTTTGACCAAAGATGTAGGCATGCTACAAAACATTAATTTAAATTTAAAAAAATATTGAAATTAATTCTTAGAATTCCTAACAAGTTTTCTGATAAAAAAACGTGTTTAAAAGTCGATAATTCCGTACAAAAGTACACGTAGCAGTCGGTTTAACACGCTTTTATATTACAAACATCGATATCGGCGAACATGGACGATTGTTTACGAATAATTACGAAACGCTTACATCATTGATTTTATAATTAGTGCTAATATTCACGCTGTTCTGCTGAAACTGCAGTTTTATGCTTTATTACTTCCTATTACTATAAACTCCATTATCATTATGGATAATGGAGTTAAATAATGCGCGCTGGCAAGACTGCCTCGTTGGTTTGTGGTCGCTAGTGCACAGCTGTGCATGAAGTTCTGAATTCGATTCCCAACTATCCGTTATTGCGTCGCTTTCTGGAATTTCTAAGTAGCTGCCGGAGTATGGATTTGTGCCCGGTTGATGGTAAAAGGCTCGCCCCCTACATGGGACTTATTAACTGGTGAAATGCAGATGTATACTACTATAGCTACACTTGTGCCTAACCCTTAGGGGATTACAGGCGTAATTTTATGTTATGAAAAGGGTAAGTACTACAAACTTGTTCGAGTCGGCATGATTCGGTACAGCCGGCTAGCAAAATATTGATTACATTTTTCCGGCTGCGCCGAATCATGCCGACCCGACCAATAGCGTAGCACCCCTGGCCTGACATCCACCACCCCGCACTGGGGTCGCGTGTTGTCGTTACGTCGCGCGTCGTGTTCCCGTCACACAGAGAGGAGGCCGAGTCACAGCAGTGGGGACGTTATTAGGCTGACTATGTTATGTCGGTATTAGGTGATCTTGACCTTCTCAGAGCGGGCCGTAACTAGACATTTGAGAAAGGTGTCATTTTTACAGCCATGCAAATCTACGGATCATGCAGCATTTCCTGTTTTTCCCTGCGTTTCTGTACCTATGACCTCACGGTAGACTGTGAACCACCAGACTATAAACTTGTCAATAGTGTTATCAATAAAATGCTTCGGATTTAGATTAAATTAATAACATAACAACAATGTCTTATCATTTTATCAGAACCAGAAGTAATGACAACTCGTTACGTGTTTTTTTAAACGTTTTTTATCCGATTTCCCCCTAAACTAGACACCCTGTACATCGTCAGTTATGTGATGTCATAAGTCCCATGTAAAAGGGACCGAGCACCGAGCCTATTGTCAATAATTGGCACATAATGTAGGTTCTTTGTGCTGGTTGATGGCAATAGGCTCTCCTCCTATTACGTGGGGCTAAAATATAACTGGCGAAATGTGGATGTACCTAATTATAGGTGCACCTCTGTTACCTCTGCCTAATCCTCCACGGAATACAGGAGTGATGTTATAGTTTATTATGTCATCTAGGCTCCAATCTAGTCCAAGCTAGATGTTCGAACACCTCTCCTCACGCTCAGTTGTCGCATATGTGACCACTAGACCAACGAATCAGTCATTCTTAAATCGTGATACAATTCTTTGATGAGTCTCTTTTCTCTCGCTTTCCTGCAATCTCAAAAGGGACGGAAGTGTGTAACCGGAAGCCGGGAAAGCGTGTGCTATTTGATTTGAGCAATAAGCGCGCGCGGTGCTGGACTTGGCCGTGAAACGGTACCAACCCATTTTCCGAGGTGAGAGGTTGGTACTGTCAGCCAAGATATTAGATGTTCGATGACTACTGTAAGGCTCCCTCGTGTTTTCAATATTTCTACTAAAGATTTTTAATAGTTATACGAAGACTAATACTAATTTATAAAATGCCGATTAGATACAAACATATAATATTACACATTGAAACAGTTCAGTTAGCTACCGTTAATCTTTATTATACTTTATCATTATTTATTGAACATACCTATATTATGTTTCAATTATCGCGCTACATTCAACTACTGGTTTAGTAATATTAAAGCAAGCATCATTGTGGGCAGGCAAATAAAATATTAATTGAAAAAAAAAAAGCATTGAATGGCTCGTTGGTTCTGGGTTCGAATCCCAGGTCAGGCAAAGTGATATATGTAGATTGTTTTAATTGCCTCCTTATCACCCTGACATCTGTATTTATGCCCGATTAATATTTTTCTTTCTTTTTTATTAATAGCAATAACTGTCGAATTCAAGGTGGGTTATTCGCCTACGTATGTGAATGTGGGAATCGAAAAGCAGTAGATAAGACTGCTGTTCGATTCCCAGTTCAATAGTTGTATTCAAGTTTTCAGTTATTGTTTGAACAGCCAGACAAAACAGCTAAGTTTGGTTGATGTCACAAACATGAATATTAATATCAAACAACGCATACCATTATAATAATGACATAACTTGTTAACATAACAATTTAAACTGTTTCTAACTGAATTAACATTTCACTGTACGCGGCCGTAAATATGGTACAATGAATTTTACAAAAAAAATTGTCTTTGAAGAGCGTCGTCACTGGTTCAATTGATATTGCCGCGGAACGAAATGGAAGTGTATTTTTGGACAAAGCATAATGAACTTTATGGCAATAGTGTATCGTATAAACTAGATACGAGCCAAATAACTGGTCACTGCGGCAATATGCGCTTGGCTTTATTAGTAAGTTTATCCATTAAAAACATAAAGCTAACCTAATAATTCGGTACTTTCCAGACGCGATAGCATCGGGCGAGAGCGTCCGCCTGGCGCCGTCGCTGCGCAGTCAGAAGGGCGCCATCTGGACCAAGCAGCCGCTCAACTTCGACTGGTGGGAGATCGACGTCATGTTCAAAGTCACCGGTAGAGGCAGGATAGGGGCTGACGGATTGGTAAGTCATTCATCATTCTCATGCCCTTATCCCAATTTATTCGTGGTCGGCGTAGCATGTGTTTTTCTTCCATACTTCTCTATTTGTCGTCCGTCATCCCGGTAGTCATCCTCTTTCGAGCCATATCATCTGTCACACAGTCTATCCATAGTCTCTTTGGTCCTACTCTTATAGCCCTCCACAATCGTTATTCAATACTTTCCGCAGGACAGTTATAATGAAACGCATGGATGACTTTCCAAAAATGAATGAATATCACTTTAATCCTTACTAATATTATAAATGCGAACGTAACTCTGTCTGTCTGTCTGTCGCGCTTTCACGCCAAAACTACTGAACCGATTTAAATGAAATTTGGTGCACAGATAGTCTAGAGCCTGAGAAAGGATATAGGCTAATTTTTACCGACATACCACGCGGGCGAAGCCGCAGGTGGAAGCTAGTACCAATATAAACCATAGACAGACAATTAGAGGTTACATTTGATATGAAATCAAACACATGTTCCTTATTCTTCCTACCACATGCCCATGTCATTTCTAATTCAATCCAATCGCGTTCCACCACACACTCCTCTTCAGGTGCAACCAGACTGCGGTTGATCGATGACATCGACCGTTCAGCTTGACCGAGTGTGATGCACGGCCGCCGGCAGCCGCATTACTGTCGACATCGATCGACGGTCGACCTTTCATAAATCGACCATCGAATTTGTTTTGATGTGATCCCTATCGACTGGTCAACGTCGATCAACATCAGTTTGGTGTTTTGTACATTTAGCATTCTCATTTTATCAGCATGCAATGACTGAAAGGGTTTCATTCGTTTTGGTGTGCGATATCACGTGCGTAATAACAGAACCCCTCGTTCCCCAGGCGTTCTGGTACACAACCCAACGCGGCGACTACACGGGCGAAGTGTTCGGCTCCTCAGACCGGTGGAACGGTCTGGCGGTCATCTTCGACTCGTTCGACAATGACAACAAACACAACAACCCCTACATCATGGCCGTCGTCAACGATGGCACCAAGGTCTTCGATCATAAGAGGTTGGTACTAATATTTATATTATGGTACAGGTTCCCTATCCATTTGCATAAAATTTTAAGACATAATATAACATGGCATACTTTTGTTTAGCCGAACAATATTTACGCGTAATATTATTTACGCATAATAGCATACGCATAATTATTTTAAGCATAATTTCTCCAATCATAATAATTGTATAAGCATAACATTCAATAGCATAAATATATTTACGCATAATGACATTAAAACATAATTTTTGGAGGCATGCAGCGTGCAAGCAGGCATGCAACATGCAGCAAGCATTATTTCTGTCACGGCTCCGGCGCTGCGAGGTTTGGGCGGCCCCACGGGAGCTTATCGTCGCAGATGGTTTTCACGCTTACCACCGCAGCTTCGGCTCGAAACCGAGGAAACGTAACTAGAACTAAAAATTCGAAAACATGATGACATCCACCAACCCGCACTGGGCCCGCGAGGTGGATAACGGCCCACTCCGTCTCACAGAGAATAGGCCTGTGTCCCAGCAGTGGGAACATTATAGGCTGATTATGGATTACTCGAGAGGGGCTCGCGGCTTAATAATAATAACAACCGCACGTAACTTACCGAGACCTCTCCGTGCCAAGGAAAGCACGTTATGCTGTTGGTCCCGGCTGTCATTCGTACATCTGAGACATGCGTAACGGGTAATCGGAAGCCAAAACGTCTGACACCCAGTCTTGCCAAGGGGTATCGTGTTATCCAGTAACTGTGTTGTGGAGGTCAGATAGGCAGTCGCTCGATGAAAAATACTGGTATACAGCTGCATTCACTTAGACTGGAAACCAACACCAACATGTTGGGAATAGGCTCGGCAGATGGCGATGTTTGTCGGGCTCTACGTTTCAGTATTAACACACAACTTGTCTTTATTCCAGTGACGGGTCTCAGCAGCTGCTGTCCGGCTGTTTGCGCGACTTCCGTAACAAGCCGTTCCCGACGCGCGCGCGCATTGAGTACTACCTCAACACTCTCACAGTGTACTTCCATAACGGTGAGTAAAACTATTCAAATTGACGTTATTTCCAGTTACACGAATATCAACAAATTTTACAAAGACCATATTTACTTGAATTTTTAATAGAGTTAGAGCTATAAGAACCTACCCTTTACCCTAGGAGGAAAAAAAAAATTGTGACATCGAATGAACAGCCGGTCCATTCTGTAAACACCTCACCGTGCAAACTTAGGTGAAGTGAACTGTCAATTCCTAGCGTCAGTTGGAGTAACAGCTCACTTTAAGCTCACTTCCCTCAAGTTTTCACGGTGAGGTGTTTACAGAATACCACTACTGATTATGAATTATATAATAAATAAATATTTCACGTTTTTGAAACGTAAAATGCAACGAACGTTTGCTGACGTTGATCCAAACACATCGTAATTATCTTTGTTTGTTTTATATTTTGGTATGGAAATCCATCACGACTGTCGAGTTTCGCTAGCTAATTTAATTTGACCCTGTTCCTCTCCTACTCCTAACCTGTGCCTACCCTTTTGTAGAATATACCCGTGATAGTATAATAAAAATATATTTATCCCTTCCACAGGCATGACAACCAACGAAGCCGACTACGAGCTTTGTTTCCGCGCGGAAAACGTGGTCCTTCCGCGCGGAGGATTCCTCGGTCTGTCGGCCGCCACGGGAGGCCTCGCCGACGACCATGACGTCATCCATCTGCTCACCACCTCGCTGCACACGCAGCAGCAGCAGAGCGGTAAGACCCCTGAGATCTATGATAGCCTTCTCCACAGAAGCAACAACGAATGATCTTATGCGAGCTTAGTACTTTCATCATAATCATTTCACCCTGGAATCGCCTTTTCATATTAAATGATTACATATTCATTGATAAATGAAACCCCAAAAATCTAAAATCACAATGAATAATTTGCAAAATCGACATCGTTCAAATTTCTCGACACACCGCACCTTCGACAACCATGAAGATAACATAAATGTTGAAAAATTATAATTTGTGTACGAGTAAAGTGTGCATTAGGCCATTAGTGTGAACTATAATACTCATGTGCGCGGTAGACCATTATAAGTGTATATTACTATTTGGGATTTTGATATTAACATAATTTAAGAGACAAGACTATCTAAGATGCAGTCGTGCTCGGCAAAATATTTAGAAAATTATAAACCTAACCTCTCATCGCCAGGAGGTCAACAAATGAGCCAAGATGAACAACAGAAGCTGTCGCTTGAGTACCAGGAGTACCAGAAGAAACTGGAGCAGCAGAAAGAGGATTATAGGAAGGAACATCCTGATGAGGTTTGTGTACCACCCGTCATCATCATCATCACCCTTCTTGATCCAATACCAATTTATTTGGGGAAATACTAATGATCCACTCGAAACGGAGTGACCTTCTCACGTCGCTTTATAATAAATGAGCATCTTTTTTTAACATTCTGCCTTATCTCAGAGTCGGTCGCAGCTAATTGGCTCTTTAGTATTTTATAGCAACAAAATGGGAATTATTTGAGGCGCACAAAAAGAGGCACTTTTATTATATTAGAGTCTGTTGTTATTATATTAGATGCCCATTCATATTATTTGGGGTGCGATTATATGCGTGCCGTTTGTTTTGTTTGCACTCGGCGCACTTTTCCTTCTTCGGTAGATGCATCGTCCTGGGCTCGATTTCAAGGGCAAAGTGTTATCTGGTTATTTCATCAGCAATTTCTCAGTAGCAGCCCGCGAGCCTGGATTTGTGCCCGATTGATGGCTATTGGCTCGCCTCCTATCACATGGGACTTTAATGCGAAATGTAGGTGTACTTTTCTTCTGCCTAACACTTCAGTCGTACTAAAAGGCGTTCTATTTAAACTGATCTGAGGGCCTAGACAAGTGACTATCGCTTCCGAAGCGTTTCGTATTTCTACAACGACTTTCAACAGGATTGACATTAGCTTGTCGATAGCGTATGTCAGTTCTATACATTTTTGCCTTTTCCATCATCGTTATCGCTGATAGAATGTCACTATGTCTAGGGCCTCTGATGTCTTTTTACAAAACGAACTACGAAACATATCTCTATCTGCCTCGCATCCACTGATTCTCCGTTTGCCCGCAGGTGCGTGACAAGGACGGCGAGTTCGACGACTGGTTCGAGTCGGACGCACAGCGCGAGTTGAGGCAGATCTTCCAGGGACAGACGCAGATACACGATATACTGAGGGATCTTAATAAGAAGGTGGATGAGGTAAGAACACTATTGTTATTACATACATACTGCAATTATTTATCACTAGTGACCCGGCCCTGCTTGGAAAGGATCTTCAGGGTCTAATTGAATTAGCTGGTGACGGGTATCCATATCTAAACACGATAAAACAAAAAATAAATTAATTTGACGAGTTTTTTTCGGGGTCAACGACCGCATGTAATCACTTGAAATATCAGTTTAGAAAATCAGTTTTTATGTATAAACTTCAAAGACGTTATGAGTATCAATACCTAAACACGACAAAACAAAACAAAAAACAGAATTTCTCAACTCTTTCTTCAAGGAACAACAGGTTCTTCAACAAAAAAAACTTTTTTTTTGTCTGGTTTAAATATCGATACACTTCTCGTCTGCAGAGATTGGCTAGCTAATTTAATTTCACCCTGTATACATATTAGAAATTGATGTCACTTTTTGTGTCTGTCTGTGTGACCACGTTGTTCTTCTAAAATGCGCAATGGTTTTTTTTACGGTTTCCACCATCGGTTATAGTCTAAACAATGATGAATACCGCCGTACATCAATAACTTACATACTTATAATTTTTTTAAATCTTCATGTTTGGTCAAGTCTGTACGCTTTTTCTCGAACTGCTATTTGACAACTCGAAGTGCTCGATTTCTTTTGACGCACACTTTCAAAGGTGATCATAAATTTTGGGCTAAATAAAGAAAATGCCGAAACAAAAAAAAAAAAATATTCCGTTAGAACATGTTATTCTCTTCACTTTTCACTATTAGAGCAAATCTGTAGGGCAATTCCCTGCGCTGTTATACGATTTTGAAGAATACTGTTTTCAGTATGTTTTAGTTAAAATAATTAATAGTAATCTAATTAAAGTAATAGCTTGTAGTAATAACAAATGAAGAGAAAAACCTACTCTTTCGGTATTTAGTTTTTTTTTTGTTTCACAAATATAGCCCAAAAATGTATGGACAGTGAATGATGTCCTGTGTTAAGATAACGCATAAGTTCTGACCTATTGGATTTTTATTGTGTGATGGTACAGTTAATTTAAATACTATCATGAATGCTCCATTTCCCAGGTGATAGGCAAACAGATGAACTCGCTGTCGATGCTGACGGCCGTGTACGGACACACGCAGGGCCAGCCCATACAGCCCGGCGCCGCGGCGCCTGCGCAGGTGATTGACTAACAATATTGACTGAATTAAAATAATTATGTACTTTATGTCTTTGAGCTTATTTGGGAGTCATTATAAAAGAAAATAGTTTCATCTGCGCGAATAAAACGCTCATAACAAAAATTATAACAACTATAAAACAATTTTTGGAGTACATTAAACAAGACGACTGCCACCCATCACGACACGGTGTGAATACTAGACACCCGTCATGTCTGCATAATTGTTCTGTTGTTTTAATTAGACCCGTATAACAATAAGTTAGTAGAGATCGTTTACTATATAACTGCATGCCCCTCCACTGCTTGCTGCATACACTTATCAAAAATGTTTGTATAGAAAGTTTAGTGGAGATGGAGGAGCTCGTGGCTAAGTCATAACAGCCGCACGGGTCGATACATCAGGGTAAGCTACGCTTGCCGGGGTTGGTCCGTGGATGGGTGACCATCCTTACATACCGAGACTCACTTGTAGATCTTTGACAGTTGTTACGGGTCGTCAGAAGCCCGAAACTGACAACCAGTCTTACCAAGGGGTATCGTATTACCCAGTTACTGGGTTGTGGAGGTCAGATAGGCAGTCGGACTAGGTAAACTTGCGCTCAGTTTAGTAAAATCTTATTTAAATGATAGACAACAGCAAGTTCAAATAAACGGTATCAACTCACTAGGTTCGATTTTGGGTCCTTTCCTCTTTTTAGTGTACATTAATGATCTACTCCATTTATTAAAAAATCAGCCACAAATGGTGTTATTTGCTGATGATACTTCCTTAATTTTTAAGGTAGATAGAGCACGTCTATCTACAAATTTTGACGAAGTAAATAACGCCCTACTGCAGGTCCAAAATTGGTTCACTGCTAATAATTTAGTATTAAATGGAAAAAAAACTAAGTGCATAAAATTTTCTTTACCAAATGTCAAAAGTAGGGATTGTGAGATTATATTGAATCAAGAGAAACTAGAATTCGTCGATAAAACTGTTTTCCTGGGGATCACGCTCGACTCAAGGCTACAATGGGGTCCTCATTTAACATCTCTTGCAGGACGGCTGAGTTCAGTAGCATATGCTGTCAGAAAAATCCGTCAATTTACTGATGTAGATACCGCGAGGCTAGTCTATTTTAGTTACTTTCATAGCATAATGTCTTACGGTATTTTACTATGGGGACGGGCTGCAGACATCGAGTCTATCTTTATTCTGCAGAAAAGAGCGATCAGAGCCATTTATAATCTACGCAGGCGCGATTCTTTAAGGGAACTGTTTAAGGATATTAACATCATGACGGTACCTTGTCAATATATATATGAAAACATCTAGCACGTAAGAAAAAATTTACATCTTTTTAGTAAAAGAGGCGATAGACATAATTATAGTACTAGAAATAGGGACTTATTAGTTGAACCAGGTTTCAGACTGGCTAAAGTAGACTCATCTTTCATGGGGTACTGTTTAAAATGTTACAATAAAATCCCTCCCCACATACTTCAACTGAATGAGACGAAATTCAAAACTTGTATAAAACGCACACTATGTAGGCAGGCATATTATAAGTTGGAGGATTACATCTCTGATAAAAATGCTTGGCTTAATGCTGGTCCTGCTCCACAACCACAACTAACTAATTAACATTCGAAAATGCTGTTGGAGCTGCTGAAGATTGTAAGACTATCTTTGCATTGTATAAACTTGTAAAATTGCACAGGTGTGAGTACTATGTACTATAGAGCTACCATTTACCGGGTATTTTGTCTTTCATTGACTTGAATGTGCCCTGGCGGCTGGGAATGTCATGCTCACTCAAATGTCTCGCTGGTGGTGGCGTGTGTGTTGGATCATTTAGCTCCCTTCAAAATGGTTGAGCTGAATGGTGCTGATCCATGCGTCATGTTCGTGAACGGGCGCCGTCAGTTGTGACTGGTCATTTCTTAGCTGCCATGGTTTATTTTAATTTTTGAATTGTGCTTATTTTGTAATTGCGGACGCTTTTAACGTGCTTTCTACATTGTTCTCACATGTATAATTTCAACATGAATAATGTAACCATTATATTGTAACAATATTTTGATTTAAAAGAGTGTCCATGGAGTTTCTTGCCCGTTCTTCTCCATAGGTACCTACTACGCTTTGGAATGGGCAACTAGCTTCATATTTCTGACTGACTGACTCCTTGAACATTCAAAAGTGCCTGTAAATGGTTTAATTGAAATAAATGCTTTGAGTTTGAGTCGCTCCATGTAAAATACTGGTATTCAGCTGCATCCGGTTAGACTGGAAGCCGACCCCAACACTGTTTGTAAAAGGCTAGGCAAATGATGAAATGAGGAAGTTTAGTGGAGGGAGGTGCAGTTTTGAATGGGTGCCGGTGTAGTTACAGCATCACCAGTTTAATTGTACAGTTCTCAGGTGCGCTGCTTGTCAAGGAAAAATGCAATAGCATGACAAATTCGGTACATTCAGTTTTAGTTCTGTTCTGCTGCCTGCACAGATAAGTTGGACGCTCTGTACAGGCACATGAAACATTCCAGCTTTGTCTCTGGCAACGCATCGCCAATGTCTCTGGTATTGCAGATGCCTTTCGGCGGCGCTGAGCAGTTCCCACCAGATGGGAAGCTCCCCTGCTTGCTTACCATCTAGTGACATAAATATTGTTCTGACTTCAGATGCCCAACCTGCCCATCGGGCGCCACGACTGGGACGCGTTGGTCGCTAACAACCAAATCATGATCAACACTATTGCTGAACTCAAGTAAGTTTATTATTTCTATATGTTTTACAATCATTATTATTATTAATTGCGAATGGCTATTGGCCAATCGTGGCTCAATCTACAGCATGACTAATTTTAGAATTTAAGTTATTAAAATAAAATCATAATAGTGTTATGATTTTTCATCCGTATTTACCAAAAGCTTCTGTCAGCCAAAAAAAAGCCAAAGACGTTCATTGCCACTTATTTAATTGTCTACTTTAGTTTCCTGTATTTTTGGTTCATTTTTGAGTCCTTTATGATAATGACATTGATTTTGTGGTTCCAGAAGACCTTTGACCTCAGTCCTCATATTTTAAAATGAAACTTATTGCCATCCACAGAGGGTTCATAATCGACGTGTCGCGCAAGTCGGACTCGCTCGCCGCGGCGTCGGGCGGGGGGGCGGCAGGGGGGGTGAGCCCGCAGTTCCTCAACGAGATGAAAGACGGTCTGCAGCAGGTCAAGGCCACGGTCACTGGAGTGGCGCAGAGGTATGTACCTACACAGACGGTCTGCAGCAGGTCAGGGCCACGGTCACTGGAGTGGCGCAGAGGTATGTACCTACACAGACGGTCTGCAGCAGGTCAGGGCCACGGTCACTGGAGTGGCGCAGAGGTATGTACCTACACAGACGGTCTGCAGCAGGTCAGGGCCACGGTCACTGGACTGGCGCAGAGGTATGTACCTACACAGACGGTCTGCAGCAGGTCTGGGCCACGGTCACTGGAGTGGCGCAGAGGTATGTACCTACACAGACGGTCTGCAGCAGGTCAGGGCCACGGTCACTGGAGTGGCGCAGAGGTATGTACCTACACAGACGGTCTGCAGCAGGTCAGGGCCACGGTCACTGGAGTGGCGCAGAGGTATGTACCTACACTCTGTAACTGAAATAACTGAAGACCTCTTAAGTCACTGAACTCATTATTATGAACAACTTTTACTACGGCACCAAACCTGAAATCGGGAAATAAATCAGCAGTTCCATACATTTTCTTTTACTGAATAAAAATCTTAAATTCATTCATTTGCGGTGAGATCTACATCGCTACATGTGAATTACGCATCGCACTGACGTCACGTAAAGTCCTGCATCACGCAAGCAGTTTACCTCGCCACTAGCATAGTATATAAAACGTCCCGACATCAATCATGAGGCAGTAGCCCGCCACATACAACACCTGTCTGGTCGGATGATCCTCCCGCTCCTATGGAGGACGAGTAAACTTTACACCCTGTTCCTCATACCTCTATACATTTATTCACTGACAGACAACGCACATCCTAAACTGCTAGCTCTAGAAGTATGAGTTTTGCGCCAGAGTTCCTTTTATAACGAAAGTGAGCAATAAGGAAAGATTTTTGACCAATCACCCCCTATAGGGGTGACATATGGAATTAAATGTTAAGTTTAAGTTGAGCAGTGGTAACGGCCGCGACTTACGTGTATTTACGTAGATTCGAACACAGATGGTGCTTTAAATTATTTCAACACTGCTCTCAAAATGGTGAAGGAAAACATCGTGAGGAAACCGGAATGTCCTAGAACCAAAAATGTTTAACATGAAAAATAACTAAACCAAACTTATTAAGCTAACAATAAGTACCGACATAAAGCGCAATATGAGTTCAAAATGTTTAAACATGTGACATCTACCAGCCCAGTCTGTGTCCGTGCGCTGGCTACGGCCCGCGTCCCAGTAGTGGGCCACGTTATAGACTATGTTAGTTCGTGGCTGTATGACCGCGTTGTTCTCCTAAACTGCGCAACGGATTTTGATGCAGTTTTCACCATCATTTCGAGAATTCCATCCGGATGTTTCGTATGTATAATGCCTTCCTAATCAAGTATCTTATCTTTTCCAGGCTAGCCCAAGGCGCTCCGCAGGCGTTAAACCTTCCCGCCTGCCCCGACATCAGCTGCGTGAGCTTCACTGGGCTACTGATGGTCGTAGCCACACAACTGGGGCTCATGCTGGTCTACGCCATGTACAAGTAAGTAGCCCACTGCTGTGGCTCACAAGTGTTATCGGCCTGTAATTGTCCCACTGCTGGGCAAGCAAGCATTCTTGACCCTTTGCTAAAGGAGTTCACTCATCCTCTATAGAAAAGGGAGGATCCTTCGACCAGACGGGTGTCGTGTCTGGTGGGCAGCTGCCCGAAGGTTGATTTCGGGACGTTGTATATATACTCGTCGCGCGGTAAACTCTGCTTGCGTGCTGCATGTTTTTGCGTGACGTCAGTGTGCCACCACAAGCTCTTGTCGCTGCAACAAACGAGTACTCGCCGGCGCGCGGTGGTTTCAACTGCCGGTCCATTCTGTGAACACCTCACCGTGAAAACTTAGGTGAAGTGAGCTGTCAATCCCTAGCGTCAGGTGGAGTGGCAGCTCACTTCACATAAGTTTTCACGGTGTGATTTTTACAGAATACCAATACAGTATCTCTTTCGCTTACACGGGGCCTATACAATCTTTTGGACGTTTCCTGAGCGAGAAAATCGTTGATAGCTGTCGCTTCCTCGTCGGCGGTGCGACAGATGCCTAAAAGTTAGGATCACACGCCCACAGCCCACTGTTCACATACAGTTGAAAACAAATGCAGTTTGAAACTGCCATATTATGTGATCCTAATATTATACGGGAAAATATCGTACTGATCCTAGCCGTGTGAGCGGGGCTAAAATCTGTCGAATCCTTGTTTCCAAACCATGTTATTTCCACTTGAACAATTACAAACTTACTTGCAATGTAAATTGAGTTGATTTCAGAATGACAGAAGTTCTAGCGGAAACCAAACTTAATTATTAATTTAATATTTTTTGTTCCCAGAGAAAGAAAAGAAGCGCAAGCGAAGAAATTCTTCTAAGCAGTTGTTAGTAGAGGTCGCTAGGTGTCGCCACTAGTTTCATGATATTGCCAACAACCACCGATAGATGGCGTTATCCACAAAAGTTATAGATTTATTTTCCCAATATTTTTTTAGTAACTTTTTATTTGTCCCTATTTAATTTATCTTTTTTTTTTTAACAATACTCAATATCTTTTAATGACAAAAAGATTGTTGTATTATAAGGGTTACGGTTAGGCCACACTGTTGTACTAAGTATTATTTAAGTCCTCTATAATAGGCGAGCCTAACACGCGGTTTCTGAAACAAAAATCGACACAAAAATTGGATAGCAAATAAAAACATATGTCCACTGCTGAACATCTTTACAGACATATCATATCGAGACTCCTCCATGCCTCGGCACGTCATTCGTGGACCTGTGACAGTCGTTGCAGGTCGTCGAAAGCCCGAAAGTCTCTACAAGCAGTCTTACCAAGGAGTATCGTGTTACCCGCTTTACAGTGTTGTGGAGGTCAGATAGGCAGTCGCTCCATTTAAAATACTGGTATTTAGCTGCATCCGGGTAGACTGGAAGCCGACCTCAATATATTTGGGGATAGGCGAGCAGATGATGATGTCATGTGCTGTGATCGGTTGACTCAATTCTCAACAGCCAATCGGATCTCTTGACATGCGTTTATTTTCACACGTTGAATTTCGTCCTAGAAACCGGGTGGGAACCTTTTACCGGCCACATGTCGAAGCTATGAGCTGCTAATGAGAATTTCCTAACTTACATAAATGACATTTCTTTCAATTGAATCATCCTTGCATTCAGACAGCATTTTGACTTTTCTTGTTTTTGCGAATATAAACCTTATTCTATTACCAATAATGTTCATATTCGTATAAGCAAAACAAATGTGAGCATACGTTTCATAGGAATATGAACATTAGAAATAAAAGAATAAAGTTCATATTCGTATGAGGCGCGTACTTAGAACGTAAAGTCTAATATTGTCCTTATTTTGAATCTAGAGACTAAGGAGACATATCAGATTGAAAAAAAGAATAGAAAGTAGCTAAAAGATATTACCATAACACGCCTTGTTTCTCTGGAAGGTTAGGCAGAGGTGAATCCACATCCACACACATTTGGCCAGTTATGAAATGTTTATTTTATGTAATTTTATTTAAAAAGGTTTCATCTTTTTCTTTATATCTAATAATTGTCTAATAATTAAACAGGATTTTTTTGAAATATACAGAGTAAATTGCTAACTAAGTCATCATTTTCGTTATTACAAAAAAGTTGAAGAAATATATTTTTTAAATTACTTATTACATTATTTTCAATGTTGTAGTAATGATCTCATAATTTCGCCGGAACACGAAAAGATTTCGTCGAAACTCGAAAAGATTTCGCCTATGTTCGGAAATATTTCGCCGAAACTCGAAAACTGTCTCGAAAAATCAGCAATAACATGAAACTAGTGTATTATTAGTTTTTTTACCAATCTGAGTGCGAGATACTCAAATATCTGTACATAATAATATTTATACTTACTGTTTTCTGTTCCTTGATGTTTTTTTTTAATTATTTTTTCAACAAATTTGTTATTTTTCTATGATATGTGTTGGTTTCGTCTCGCCGTGAGTGTGTGAACGTGTAAAAAATGGTTGTATAAGTAAAGATTATTTTTTGAGATTATATTACTGTTTTTCATTTATTCAACACCACCAAACCCGGAAATCGAACCCAGGACGCAGGGCACTCGTGACCTATTGTTAGTTAAAACAAATAAAATAAACAGTTGTGGTGTCATCAGTATCACATAGCGCTGCCAGTCAACTAATACAATACAATAAACAAACATAAGGTAGTCGGCACGTAAGGATGTATGCAGACGTTAATCATTGTCTTTGAGCAACTTGTTTAATTAAACCCAAATAGTATGTAGTTATCAACCGCTAGTATTTTTTTTACTATGAAAACCAGCCTATTGGCGGTCGCACACCGGGAGTGATCGCCTGTACTGTAATAGATTCGAACATTACATCGAGGAGTCTGGCGCTGATTTGGGTTCCGCTGTGAAAATGGTCAGCCGCTAGCCAGTGACTGCATAATGACGATAAGTTCATCTGTAAAAAATAATAATAAATAATAATACTTATTTAGAGCTGGTGTTAATAGTAACAAGTATTAGCTGTTACAAAATAACAAGTATTTGAATATGTATGAACTGTATCGAACTTTTTGTTCTATCTCGCGTTATCTAGCACAATATAATACTTTTTTTATTCAAGTAGAGACGATAAGCGAATAGGTAAATAATAACTCTTTATTTTCTTGATTCATTAAAATTTACTACATAATTATGTAACTACGTACTCAGAAACTGCGATGTTTTGTGCTGAATCACCGTTTTTACTTAGTTGATTGCCCATTTTTTTTTTTTTTTTTTTGGTTGTGAAATCATCATATGACTTCTCCCGCTCTGGACGGAGCGGAAGGGCGTGTCAGACTTTTACTGACTAAAACCCACCCGTGTTCCTTCGGTTGCCTGTTGCCCGGGTTCCGGTATCCCTTTCGGACTATTCCGCAACCCTGGCAGGCATCGGTCCTAACGGACCCCGTCAGGTGTGCTGACATCTCTTTGAGGCGCGCGTGGAACACGACGCGCCATCGACCCGGGCCTGGTCCTTATCGGACGGCGAGCTACCCATTGCTCGCCGTCCGCAAGCCCGCGCCTATGGTGGCCGGAAATCCGCCTGGGATTCCCGACGCCCAGGGTGTCTCCAGCGGCGGTGGTTAGGGGCGTGCGGGCGCAGGCTTTGCCTCTCCCTCACGCGTTCCGCCTCCTCCTTTGCGAGAATCACTGCTTCGCAGAAGTAGGTGACCTGTCCCATGCCCTCTCGCTCCGTACCATGGCCTGGACCAGGGCTGGACGCGAGAGGTCAGTGCCGCCAATCGCCTCCACGAGGACACGGCGGTGCTCCGCCCAAGCAGGGCACACCTCCACCGTATGCTCCACCGTGTTCTCCGGACGATCCGCACAGTGGTGACACCCGGGCGTTTCCTCCCGCCTAATCCTGCACAGGTACCTCCCGAAGCTGCCATGTCCGGTGAGGACCTGCGTCAGGCGGAAGGTGAGGACGCCGTGGCGCCTCTCCAGCCACTCCTCAAAGAGGGGACTTATCGCCGCAATTGTGGCGTGCCCAAGTTCATTGCCCCTACGATGAATGCTGAATTGCTGAACTTTTTGGACTCCGATATGTAATGAGTACGAGTCTAATGACGCACTGCGATTATATTAAAAGTACTTAATAAAAAAGAATTGGGGTATCACGTTATAATGTTATTTTCATTTTAATTATTAACATTATTTTATTTTTAACAGGATAATTTCAACCGTCTATCTATTACGGTTCATGAGATGCAGACCGCTGACAAGCAGACGGACAGCGGAGACTTAGTAATAGGGTTCTGTTTGGCACCCTTTGGGTACGGAACCCTATAAATGCCTCTGACTCTCATTATGCTTAAATCATGAAAATTGGTTTAGCAATTAGAGAGAAAAACACGGACATAAAAGGCACACACATATACAGAGGGATGATTGGTAATACCGTACTCTCTATTATGTTGGAAATAAACCACAATCTGGCATACCTACTTGTTAAGCCGGTATTATTTATATCTCTGCGTTGTTATTGTATCACACACTGTCTATGTTTGCGAGTCATATGTTGGTTGTGTTCAAGCTTCGTTCCGAACAGTCGTGTTTCTCGTGTTAGACTGTAAGTCATAATATCTTATCCGCTTGTTTGTGTTTTTGTTTTAGTTTTTGTTGGTGAGTTCTCATTTTTTTTAATGTTGGTATTTTAATTTTATTTCAAGTCCGCCTTGTAAACTGGTCTTGCAAAAAACCAGCGCTCTGTCTCGCATAGGGTCGTAGCGTATGTGGCGCATATTTTCCCCAAACTTTTTGTTTTTGTGTTCTCTGTTGTATACTTGTTGACATTAATTAGGCCCCCTGTTTGAAAGTCACAGCTTAACTCGAAGACGGCTCTCAAAAATATACTCTCTTTAGTTTAGGTACTTTTCTAGCAATTATACTTTATCTTGACTTTATCGTTGATTACTTTAACTTCGACGTATGCATTGTTACATAAACAGATAAGACATAATGTTTTGTTTATTTATCCAATTATTGCACTATTATCTATATAAATATATATAGGATATCTTATCAATACACGCATTCTTATGTTACAGGTGGCTATAAAGGGCATCCTGGTTCGTTAAATCTGTGAACAATTTAAGTACAGCAACATGATTACTCTGGCGATAGTAGTGGTTCTTTTGATCTCCCTGTACTATTATGGCACCAGAAACTTTAAATACTGGGAGGAAAGAGGTATAAAATCCGATAAGCCACTCCCTCTTTTCGGAAACAATTTAAAAGGATATATGTTCAAAGCTAGTATGACAACACTTGGGGACGAGTTGTACTGGAAGTATCCCAACGAACAAGTGGTTGGATTCTTTCGATCTTCACGACCAGAATTGCTGATACGAGATCCTGAAATCGTGAAGCGGATTTTGACCACAGATTTTGCACATTTCTTCGAGCGAGGTTTCACGCCCCATAAGACTGTGTTTGAACCTCTGATGCAGAACCTGTTTTTCGCCGAAGGTGATCTCTGGAAATTACTGAGACAGAGAATGACCCCTGCCTTCACAACTGGAAAGCTGAAGGCTATGTTTCCTTTGATAGTTGAAAGAGCAGAGAGGATGAAGACTCGCGCGCTGACTGTAGCAGCTGAGGGCGAGTCCATAGACGCTCGTGAGCTAATGGCGAGGTATACTACGGACTTCATCGGAGCCTGTGGCTTTGGTCTAGATACGAATACACTGAACGACGAGAACTCAGCGTTCAGACAACTCGGAATCAATATTTTCAAAATACGACCCCGAGAAATTGCAATAGCTATTGCAAAGGAATTGTTCCCTGAAATGTTTCAGAACTTAAAGCTTTGGACTCGTGTCGAGAAAGAAATCAATGAGCTGGTGGGAGAGATTCTCAGGAAGAGGAACTATAAACCGAGCGGGAGAGGGGATTTCATAGATTTGATGTTGGAGTGCAAAGAGAAGGGTGTTATCGTCGGAGAGTCGATTCAGAAGAAAAATCCTGATGGTACTCCCGAGACTGTAACTTTGGAGTTCAACGATGGATTGATAGGTGCCCAAGTGTTTGTCTTCTTCGCAGCCGGCTTCGAGACGTCATCGTCAGCTACCAGCTACACTCTTCACCAGTTAGCATACAACCAGGACGTTCAGAAGAAGGTGCAGGAGGAAGTCGATCGCGTTTTAGCCAAACACGACGGAAAGTTATCGTACGACTCGATCAAAGAGATGACTTACTTGGAGATGGCGTTCAAAGAAGGTTTAAGAATGTTTCCTTCTCTGGGATTCTTGTTAAGACAGTGTACTCGTCCGTTTACCTTCCCAGAGTTAAATTTAACGATCGATGAGAACATTCGAGTAATGATTCCACTGCAGTCGCTCCACAATGATCCGAAGTACTTCCCGAACCCTGAGGAATTCCAACCGGAGAGGTTCGATCCCGAAGCGTATGATAACAGCAATAAATATTTCTATTTACCGTTCGGTGCAGGACCGAGAGCTTGTATAGGTGAGTGACTTTTTACACGATTTGCCCAAAAAGGAGTGTAATGTTTTTTTATTGTAACTCCTGACTACCTGTATATTATATACTTATATACATATCCTAACCACATTATAAATGCGAAAGTGAGTTTATTTTTTACGCTTTCACGCTATTACGGCTGAACGGATTTGAATGAAAGGCACATGGGTAGACCATGACATTCCCACGGGATCGAGCGATCAGCGATGAGGAATAATTTTTTGATGCCCTATGAGCTCTTCCATTATATTTATTTATTTCCCTTTGTACATAATGTTAGTGTTAGATTGTATATTGTACATATTAAAATAAAACATGGCAATTATGGTACCATTATCTTATTAGACACAAACAAAATCCTGTTACTTATAGGTAGGTACTTATTTTGTAACAGTTATTAAAAATACCTGTTATTTTTTACAGGTGAACGTCTCGGCATTATGCAGTCACTGGCAGGACTAGCGGCTGTCCTGTCCATTTTCACAGTGGAACCAGCTCCAGAGACTGTCAGGCATCCAGTGGTAGACCCTCTGTCCAGTGTGGTGCAGTCAATCAAAGCTGGCCTACCGCTCATGTTCCGTGCAAGGACTAAAATTGTTTGAAAAAGATCAAACTGTGACCTTTGAAACCTGGCTTTCGCGTGAAAGCTTATAAATAATGTTCATTTATGTGTACTATCTATGATAATAATGGAAAACTTGTAAACTGTCCAGTACAGGGCACGTTGACTTTTGTATGTGAAATTAATATTACCTGCGAAAAAGTTAAATTAAAAAAAAAAACCCCGACAAAAACAAAGCATCTAAAAAGTAAAACAATAATATGTAGGTATTGGCCCTTTAAGTTATAAAAGTTAGTAGGTAATATTTTGAACCAAGCGTCGAAGCGTCGGAGGACGGCTAATGAAAATAGGAAGTTAACAGCAGTTATCTTTTCTACAATAGCATACATTCATTATTCCTAGGTATAAACATACTCTGTTTGGCTTAGGCTTAGGTAACTCCAACTTATTTCATTTAGATATTTACGATAGGCAGGTTAAAGCATTACGCTTACAAACTGTTTTGTCAACATTTTTTAAGTTGGACATTCTGTGAAATTATCTTTTTAGGGCTTGTGCATATTGAATTTCTAGCTTGCACTTTATGTTATTTTCTGATGGTGAGCACCTCTGCCCCTCTCATTAGTGCTAACGCAATCAATTTTATTATAGGGTGTTGAATTACGAACGCGTAGGTAGTCTACAGGCAATTACGCGATAGCAATTTGTTATCTTGTATGTAAATAGATGTTGACCGTCGCGTCGGAAGTCACACTTTTCCTGCTAGGAAAGGAGTTCAGAACTTGTAGTAGGAATGTAGGAATTATAATATTTTATCATTGCAAATTCAACAGAGTAAAGTAAAAAAAAAAAAGAAGAAATTATCTGCAATAATATAGAGGTGGAACCGAGACGGCAATATTTTTCGGAAGATTCTCTATTTGACTGACACCACCGTTTCATCCGTCCGTCAAACTGTCACTGTCAAGGAGTCATGTCAATATGGCGGCAATAATTTTTTCAAATCTTTTGTAACTACCTACGAAATCTGAGAATAACAAGACAAACCTACTTGTTTGCTTACAAATTAATGAGATACCCGAGTCTGTCATTACTTTTTTTAGTTTTGTTGTGTTTGAAAGTGTTACGTGTAAACCCAACATACATAATATTCAGTGAAGTGTTTTGGTAACTTCAATCGAAATGGCTTCAGGTGACAAGTCGACGAAAACGCAATTAATAGCTATATATAGATTGGAATTCTATAAAAACAAAAAGAACTGGAAGCTGTATGAGGACGTGAGGAAGGAGCCGCCGCCATCACCGAATACTATAAAGTAAGTATTATTTGGTACGAGTTTTCCTCATTCGACTCTATTGGACTAGAGTTACTACTTAAAAAACATGCGTAAGTAAAAACATTGTTATATGTATATGTCTCAAATTGCTCATTTCTATTTTATAATTCTGACGATCCTGTGACCAAAGAGGTCACCAGACAAAGTGTGTTTACCCAAAAATAGCAATGTTGCTAGGATCCCGCAAACTTTTAGCAGACTCCATAAGCCCTCCAGTGACTTGAACTTCATCATCACACTCTGTAGATTAAAATATCTATCTGCTGAAAGCTTATGTTAGTAAAATTAGGTGAGTTTTAGTGCTGAATGTGTGAAATTGCTAGCTACTTAATAAAATGTTTTAATAATATGTAGATATTTATATAATTTCTAAGTGTAATAATCAAATAGTACAGTATATGTATTGCTAGGTGATCCGCAACTCTAAACATGTTATTTTAAAGATAATTATTATCAATATTGCCCAATATTACCATTAAGTTAAGCTATGCTGATACCATAAGTTGCCCAACGTCCCCATCATCCTCATCTGCCTGCTTTCCGACTATTTTGGGGTTGGCTTCCAGTCTAACTTGATGTAGAAACTGGTTAGGTAGGAAACCCCAACCTCATCTAGTTTTAAAAATAATAATGGATGTGTAAAAGTGCTTGTACAAACCTACTTAGAGAAATAAAATCATTAACATTTGTGATGGAAACACACCTACAATGTCACTGTGATTAGCATAACAGCCTATAATGTCTCTTCTCTTCGAGTGGTATGTACCATGCATGCCCAGTGTGGGTTGGTGGATGTTACATGTCTTCAATTTTTATTGGTTCCCGCTGGTTTCCTGATGATGTTATCCTTCACCATTTTTGAAGCAGTGGTGATTTAATTATTTACACAAAGTAAAGCGCCTGCTTTGGTTGGAACCCTCTACCTTCAGTACGTAAGTTGGGCTGTTACCACTGGGCCACCACTGCTCCTGCCACAGTCTATTAATGATAAATGATTATATTTCTGTCAGTAGGTTGGTACAAACACTTACAGGTCAATCATATTTAAAAATTTAGATCAGTTTGGCATTTCCTCTATGCAGAGGCAACCACTTATCATTAGGTATATAAATAAAAAGCGACTCTTCCTATGACACAATAAAGTGCAATTCAAGTCGCACAGCGCTAATTACCTACAGTTATATTAACCAAGAAGTTGCCTTTTTCTATCGCGTAACTCTTATATCTTCTGACTACGTTACGCTCACCGCATTGGCCCGGCCAGAAGAGCCCGCCGCGGCATTTTAGCTTCATACCTAAAATGCGGAGTGTGCCTTCTGTATTATTCTGTGACACAATGTTAGATAATTTACATGTATTGCCACTTAATCAACTATCTACCTTAGCATTATGTATTCTCAGTTGAATTTTGATCGACTGTTTGCAATAAAAAAACTCCTAAATAAATTTCAGTTACAATGGAATTTAAACGTTGTCTCGTATGACATTAAGTTTGAATTCCCAAATCTTAATAATTATCTGAAATTCTAAATTCAAATATAATCATTTCATGAAAGTTGTTATATTTCAGTAAGCTCAACAAGACATACAATGTGGGCGAGGAGTTCCCAGAACCGGAGTATGATGTGGAGCAGGTCTCTGCACACAACAAGGCTTTCCTAGGTGAGGAATGGTGTCAGCATATGGTTTTTGTTTTTTTTGTTTAGTAGCATGTCATAGGCAAACAGTTCAGTTTCTGAATGGCTAAAGCAGTATTCATATTAAGGAAAAGTTGTGCTTTTTGCAGAATTATCAGTTTTCTGTTCAGTCCAGTTTACGAAACAAGTGACATAATGAACGCGACGATCGCGTATCCGCGCGACTATGGCTTTTAGTTAGGACGCGCTCTCAGTCTGTAACTTTGTACATTGTGCAATAAATTAATAAATAATACGTTACGACAAGTTGCAGCAGCGCAGCAAGTTAGTTAACTTATAACTTGGTTAATATGATAACATAAATATTGCCTATGAAGAAATATCACAATATTTATATAATTATAGATTAGGGTCAAATGAAATAAGCTAGCGTAACTCTGCGTACGTGATGGGTGATAGCAATTTTTCCAAAATCTTCGTATGAGACAAGGTAATCATTTATAGCAATCTGTGCCCCGCGGTTTCACCCGCGTAAGTCACAATCCCGTGCGAATATCGGGATAAAAGGTATCCTATGTCTTCCAGTCATGGTCTACCCATGTGCCAAATTTCATCAAAATTTGTTCAGCCGTTTTAGCGTGAAAGCGTAACAAACAAACTCACTTTCGCATTTATAATATTATAAAGTTAGGATTGTCAGCAAGCAAGAGATGTTAAAATAAAAACAGATCATCACGTAAATCCAACAAATCGTAATTAACAATTAATCTAAAAGTTCAAGATAGTCTTCTAAGAACGTTTTCCTGTAGTTAGGTATATTGACCAGCACTACCCTCCACAGAGGACGGGCCCGACCCGCAGCCCCCGGACGAGCCCCCGCCACAACCAGCCCCCGAACACAACCTGTACCGACCGAACTCCTGGCCAGAACAGCCCTGGAGCGGGGAAAAGACTGAGGCGCTGTGGCAGGAGGACCCTCAGCCGGTGAGGATATCAGGAAATAGTAATATTACTGGCCTGTTATTGTTCTACTGCAGGGCAAAGGGCTCTTCTCATAACGACAAGCCATGACCATTGATCACCACGCTTGCTCAACAGGAGCTGGCGATTTCAGACTTATATTAATTCTAAGTCCAGGTTTCTCCACGATGATGTCCTACACCAATGTCAGTGATGACCAAGATAAACTTAGAAAGTACGCAAGCGGGGGCGCCACTTGACCACTAACCTATGTCGTTTAGTAATCTGCTTTCGCAATTTAGTTTCCAGACATGTAAACAAATATGTGTTTTTGGAAAATTTAGTTTAAAACCAACACATAAAATTCAATATTAGCTGCAACTTAAAAAAAAAAGACTATATCGCCAGTTATGTTCAAGTCCCATGTAATAGGGGGCGAACCTATTGCTACCAACCGGGTTCTAATCCAGACTCTGGGTTACTCCTGAAATTACTGATGAAAAACCCAATAACTCTGTGCCCAACCTGGCAATCGTTCCACGTGAGTTTGAAAAGATAACAGACAGACAGATTTACTTTCGATTTTTTTCTCTAGCCTGCTTCCCTCTCCTCCTCCGAATAACAATAATTAAGCTAATACTTCATTAGTTAGTTTATATATAAAGTTATAATATTATGTATGATATTGATGATTTATTATATAATTTAATGAATTTATAAATAAATATACTCTCCCGGACTCCTAAATCGAGCCATCATGCATTTTTTGTATTTAGGACTAAAAGATCAAAATAATATGTCTGAGAAAAATGAAAATTTTATGCAATTTTGGAGCTGAGACTCTGGCCATCATGTCGGCACCTATCAGCAGTTCCAAATTTGAATTCACGAATTTGAAAAAGAGAAGAAAATCTGAGTTTAGTCGCTCCTAAAGAAGCAGCAAGCTTTGATTAGAGCATCTCTAAGTCAATAGTTATTTCGTTATTTGTTTTGTTTTGTAAAGAGTATCCATTTTTTTTTTCCTTCTTTTTTAATCCATTCAGACTTTCAAATTATGGATACTGCACCTGAAGTACCTGCGCAAGCGTGTGTACTTCTTAAGTCTAGGCTTAATCAGCGGAACGTAAGCACAACTTATTGAATGTGGTTCCGCCGTTCAAAGATTTTACCATCGATAGCTGGAAACTGGCCTGGCTGTGCCGTCCAAGAGGACCACGAAACCGGGTCACTACAATCGTGACAAGATCGGTTTACGTTTACCACCAGCCTGCGTAATCCACACCTGGCCTCCGAACAGGTCCAAGAACAGCTTCGAGACTTTCATGGACTGACGGTTTGTGCTCGAACTATTAGGAGACTTACAACGTGGCCCGAAACCTCGTAAGCCAACCAATGGTCCCAAACTGACACGAGCTCTCAGATTAGCGCGCCTACAGTTTGCACGCGAACATTTGCATTGAACTCATCGTGAATGAACCCAAAATTATGCTGTTAAGGAATGATGAACGTAGGAAAGTCTACTAAAGACAGGGAGCACGTTTTCAGCAATGTTGCATTGAAGAGAAGGTGAGCTATTGTGGTCATGGACAGTCTGGGACGGAACTTCCACCGAAGGACGAACTGGCCTGGAGGTCGGGACGGGACCACTGCTGCCTCCACCAAGCGGCCGATACATTCAATCAGTCAATGCCTAGAGGCTCATGTGATACTGAACAAGAAGAATAAGATACTGAATAAACGTATTGTTTATGGACACCATTGTTTTCTTAAAAAAATCCACGCGATTGTTTCCTTTAGACAGACGACTTATTGCAATTAAGCTGTTATTTTTAATTACTATTCCAATTTAAATTTGGAACAATGACAAACGGAAATGATAGTGGCTTTAAAACCACTTTATTTTATTTTTTTCCACTTATTTAAAAGTTTGAGACCTTTAAACAAAAATATGTAGGGTGACTCGATTCAGGTGTCCGGGAGTTTAGTTTAGTGGATAGAGTATGGGAATTTGAATGTGTCGTAGGATTGGTCTGGGGAAGACGCGGGGAGCATGCCTGTGGAGCTCGCGTATGACCAGTTCGATGGGCCCCGCCTGCAACACGACCTGTGCGATGGCTCCCGCCATCAACACGACCTGTGCGATGGGTCCCGCCATCAACACGACCTGTGCGATGGGCCCCGCCATCAACACGACCTGTGCGATGGGCCTCGCCACCAACACGACCTGTGGACGCCAGGTAATATTAATATAATGTTTTTATTTATTTTTATTATTGACTAGCGACCCGCCCCTGCTAGGCGCGGGTGCAATGCCGACATTTCATAACATCGAGATCTGTTCTTTAAATAAGTTAAATATTATCGCACAAGCCATGTGCCTGAGGTTTTATACGTTTAATATTTTTTTTACTTTTTAGTCTTAAATCTTTGGAACTTATTCATTAGTTAGTGTAATACAGGCCAGGCCTATAGGCACAGCGGGTCCAACATATATTTATTCCAATAAATATACATTACTAGCTGCGCCCCGCGGTTTCACCCGCGTAAGTCTTGATCCCGTGGGAATATCGGGATAAAAAGTATCCTATGTGTTAATCCAGGTTATAAACTATCTGTTTGCCAAATTTCATCCAAATCCATTCAGCTGTTTTTGCGTGAAAGAGTAACAAACATCCATCCATCCATACTAACAAACTTTCGCGTTTATAATATTAAGTTAGATTCGATTTATTTTATCTATTTTTTGTCTGTCACGATAGGATCTGCTTTACCGACTCAGCATTTATATTGTGTCGTAATGTCAATACCGCAGAATGTCTTCTTTATATGACAAACCGAATTAAAAATCGTTTCCCAGCTATCATTGTTGCTCAATGTGAGTAATGCGTAGATAATGGCTTGGCTATGTGATAGGCCTTCTTCCACCCTGTACTTGTCCCAGCGCCCCACTTGGAGCTAAGGCCTGCAGCAGATGCCTTGGACCAGCTGATGCACACGACTGAGCATTGGATGCTACAGCACGGCTGTCCACTGCGCCAGGAGTGTGAACCCACGAATGACGAGTACGGGGTATGTTCCACACAGTTTACTGTTAAACCAGATAAAGTATGCGCTTCGGTAAACTTCGTCTGTTCGGAAATACGAACGCGCGATAACCACCCCACTTCAAACTGAAGCCTGCAGTAGACATGCACGAGTACCTGACTCCTGCCCATGTGCTGCAGACGGCTGAAGACTGGCTCCAGCGGCACGGCTACCCACTGCGCCAGGAGTATGCAGCAGCGAATGACGAGTACGGGGTACGTACAGATCTCTGAGCAAAAGTACGCGCTTCGGTAATCTTCGTGTTTCCGAATTAGTACGAACGTCGCGCCACAGAGTACCCCCACAGAGGCAAAGCTTCTAAGTGCTGCACTTTGTAATAGTGCATATAAACGAATCATTTCACGAATCTCCAATTCTCCATACAAAACTGTCAAACAGAGATGAATTGCGTGCTATGAACAATACGCAGGTTATATTACGAACTGACAATTTATGACTTGTGACAATGGACACGTTATACACTGATTATGTTATGGTGTATCTGTAATGAATGCCTCGTTGATCTTATGGTCGCAAGCGCCACTGCTGGGCATATGGTCCTGGGTTCGATTCCTAGGTAGGGCAAAGTGTTATTGGGTTATTCCATCAAATAATTCTCAGTAGCAGGCTAAGGTTGTGCCCGGTTGATGGCAATAGACTCGACCCTTATTACACGGGACTTAAACTAAGGAAATATAGTAGGTATACTATAGATACACCTCTGCCTAACCTTTCGGGGATTGTAGGCGTGATGTTATGTTGTAGTTGGTGGACGAATTCGCCGACTTCATGCGCGGGGCTCACGCGACTTCGCACTCCTCAGAAATAAACCTCAGCGTCACACAAGGTAAGCATTATTTATTTATAGCATTCGGTTAGACTACACGTTGACCCCAACATAGGCGGGAGAAGGCTAGGCAGCGGCGGACGTGATGTGTAAAACTAATATGAATATTTTTTAAATGAAAATTACATATTATTAAGGAGAGTGTCCGTGCGCCTACGACGGCTTGCTGTACATGTTGTCTGAGCGACAGCTGGCGCGCGCCGTGCAGCGACACCACTGCGCGCTCGTACATCTGCTCGGGGAACAAGCGCTGAGGGAGAGACCGGTGAGCACACACACACACACACTCACACATACGTGCAGAGACATCACTGTGCACGTGTATTTTCGTATGTGTTGTACAGAAAAACTAATTTTCTTTCTTTACCAATAAAACGGTTTCCCCACAGTACTCCCAGTCGCAGCTACACCTCCCGAGTCCCTACGAGGACTGCCCGACCCGCGACACAGACCCGTTCCGGCCGGACGTCGTACTGTCCGGCTCACACGCCGTGTCCGACTCGCACGATGCCTTGTCCGGGTTTCCACTTACGCCGGACACCGGACGCGGCCGCGGACGCCTGCAGCAGAAACGCAGAGTCATCGGCATCGGCATGGGCCGGCCATATCGGCTATAGCTTCAAGTAAGGAGAACAGGCGACACGTAGGATACCATACATACACTCACGCCGGACCGCCGCCCGCGCCGCAGGGAGCGTCTCGTGGTTATGTATGTAGGGTACAATAGGTCTGTCAAACGACAAATTGATTGGCGAAACCTCACAGACGCGATAGGCTTCAGCATTGAATAGCAAATCACGAGCCAGGCGCGGTCGCAGCCCAAGATTGTGGGGGGTCACCATTGGTGCCGAGGAATATTTTTAGGGAAATATTTTCCTAATTGATAAGTACTCTAAATTATTTTTTTTGTATTTGTCCATCATCGTGGTCACTGTCCCTTAAGTACCTACAGTTTTTAGTTAGTAAAACACGTAAATCAATCAGTCTCTCGACAGATTTAATGATTTTGGGGGGGGTCCTGACCCCAGGACCCCCCCCCCCCTCGGACCGCGCCTATCACGTCCCGCGCCTTTTAGTTCGGAAAACCGGAAAGCGCCCTCTGTCGGCGCGACCACGCGTACAGGTTCACCGAACAGAAAGTTCGAACGGTCGTGTGTTCGCGCGACGATCGCTTACATTTACGCAAAATCCAAAGCGATTGTCTCGTGAAATAACGACTACAACTTTGAGAAAATACCTATTTCATAACAACGATTGCAATTGTGCAATTGCAATAACACAATACATTTTCTATGAGTACTTTTTGGAGAAAATCGCTTTTGAATGTTACGTAACTGTAATGTTAATAGGCTCGTGACTACAATATGTTGCGGTCAAAACGATTTACTAGTAAATATTGGTTTTAGGTACTTCAAATTGTGAATATTGGTATACAGGGTGGCTTGGACGCACCACCTGTTATTATGGATTCTAGTTCGCCTGGGTTGAAATTTGTCATCAGTTATATAAAAAAAAATGTTGTTCCTTGCACGACGAATTTTTTTATGCAGGGGGTTCAGAATGTTAGCATAAAAATATTCGTGGTCTAGAATTGTGCTGAATTCATGGTTACAGTTTGCGCGTCGATGGCCCTGGCACCCTGTATAATCTCAATTTTAAGGTGGATGCGCTAGGGTAGCCCGCGGAATTCAAATTTTCTCACGTTTTTTGCAATTTGCAGGTCATTATCAGGTTGTATGTTGATCTAAATATTATTGGCGGCCGTAACAAATATGGATTTACAGAATTATAAACATGAGAATCAGCAATACAACTCTCTAAGTTCATGTAAGTGTACTGAATGAAAATTTCATGAAATCGTCATTAATAATATTTGGGTCAACATACAACCTGACACTGACCTGCAAATTGCAAAAAACGTTAGAAAATTTGAATTTCGTGGCTACCCTAGCGCATCCCCCTAAAGTAAACTGCTGATCACGAGGTCGGAGTTTTCGGATTTGGGATCTGTGAACAGCGTTTAGAGGACTCCTTCTATGACATTGATTGATGTTCGATTGCGCACGGCAGCATATCGAACGGGGGGAACGGCTATCCCACAGCTATTCACAACCATTCGAAACGCATCTGTGAAGTTTCGCCAGTTAATTAAAAATGAGAAATGTGATAAAATTAAATGTTTATATTAGACATGGCTGAGCCATTGAGGTAATTAAATTATGTTCTTTTAGTTCATCTACAGACATTTTGTGACACAGGTGAAGTGCATTTTCTCATCATTTTCAACAAAAAAAATTGCACACTGAGAATAAGGTTTTGATAAAATTTGGGTCCTCCCACATAACATAGGCTGGAAATGAACCATATTTATATGGATTTCACGTGCATATTCCTAGAAGCGAATATGATCGAGCCTTTCATACGAATAAATTATGAACATGAAATATACACAAATGAGGTTCATTTTCGTATGAAACGCTTCTGTACTTAGCTTGAATAAAAGCAAAAGTTTCCGACCCATAAGTGTAATGTATAACAGAAGTTTATTCTGAACCACTGATAATGATAAACAGGATGTTTTGGTGGCCGTCAATTGATTGTCAGTCAGGCGAGCGCCCACGCGACGCCAGCGCCTTGCGCCTCCTGTTCACACTAAAATACTTAGTGATCGGCGCAACATATAGTTTTCTTCCGTACTTCTCTGTTAGTCGTCATCTCAGTAGTCACCCCCATTTCCAGCCATATCATCTTTCGCACAGTCCATTCATCGTTTCTTTGGTCAAATGCACGTCAGCCTTTACAGGTGCCCTTGCATCAGCGTGTACAATACTGGTGTTGTTAGCGTTATGCGACTACTATACTAGTCTGGGTTCGTCCCCAGGTCGAGATTCTTTTTATAAAGGGTAAAAGGGAACTTGTATGTAGCACGCGCAAAGTAACTGGGGAAATGTGCCTATTAACGTTCAAAAGTACATTGTTGTAATAAACAATACCAGCCTATGATAGTTCCAGTGCAGGGCGACAGCGGCCTCGACTCATACGGAGAATGCAACTTTTGTAACATTATATTAAAATTATGTAAGATATAACTTAAAATAATACTGTCATATTATGTATATCCTTTTTTTCTCATAAAATAAACTGGTTATTAGTATTATTTTTACACTCACAAAAAATACCAAAAACAATTGTTGTAACATAAGTACTACATTTTGTATATTAATACTCTTATTTTGTATGAGACTGATATGATTTGATAGTTCCTACCATACAACATATTCAAACAAAGTTAAAGGTGTATATTAATTATCCTTGTCTTTACCAAATTGATGTTTTTTGTAAAATATATGAGTGTGTTGTTAGTAATAGTATACAGGGTTATTGATAATATGTCGGCAATCCATTAATTACTCGAAACCAGTTGATATTTTTATAAGGGTCATAGGGAGTCATTTGGGTGCACTGTGTGTGACTTCTCCTACATCCCCTTAACTTCTAGACCTCTCCGACATATTACTAACAACCCCGTATGCTATGCTTGGAAAATATAAAGTCAAATGAAATAAGCTAGCGGAACTACACACATGGGTATATTTAATAACGATAAAACAAAAATAGATAGAAGAAAGGAAGAGACGGTCAACAGCCGCTGGTCGTACACTTACCGGAATCTATGACTTTATGAAGTTTGGCTAGCTTATTTAATTTGACCCTAAAGTGTAGTTGTGTCATGCATGTGATGTTATGAGTGCACATTGCACTCTTGTAAAGTTTACATTATGTATTGTCTCTCTGTATTTTTTCTAAAATAAAACATGATTATTTTTTGATTATTTCATTACATCCTGGTGCTATCTCTCAACCTCAAACTCAAAGCATTTATTTCAAATAAACCAAATACAGGTACTTTTGAATTGTCAAGGGGTCGGTCAGTCAAAAAAATGAAGCTAGTTGCCCATTCCAAAGCGTAGTAGGTTCCTATGGAGAAGAACGGGCAAGAAACTCCACGGACACTCTTTTAAATCTAAATTTTGTTACAATATATTGGTTACATCATTCATTTGAAATTAAACATGTGAGAACAATGTAAAAAAACCAATTTGGTTTTAGACCTCACTTGTCGACGGAAAGTGCCATATTGTGCATGAAGCATGCTGTCAGGTACTATACCCACAGGGGCACACCTGTGTATGCCTGTTTCCTCGATTTGAGCAAAGCTTTTGACTTAGTCAGTTACGATATTCTATGGAGAAAGTTACAAGAAGTAGGGCTACCGTCTGAACTTGTGAATATTTTAAAGTACTGGTATAGCAATCAAAGTAATAATGTGCGGTGGGCGGGCACCCTCTCGGAACCATATAAGTTGGAATGTGGCGTGAGACAGGGTGGCTTGAGCTCGCCCCGTCTTTTTAATTTTTATATAAATGCCCTAATCGAGGAGCTCAGCGGCCAGCGGGTTGGTTGTCGCATAGATGATATATGTGTCAATAATCTTAGCTATGCGGACGACATGGTGTTGCTGAGCGCCTCGGTTTGTGGCATTAGGAAACTGTTGAAAATCTGTGAAACTTATGCAAATGCTCATGGCTTGATGTATAATGTGAAGAAAAGCGAGTATGTTGTCTTTAAGGCCGGTACTAAGTGTCCCGCTAGCGTGCCTCCTATAAAGTTGAATGGAGATGAGTTGGCTAGGGTACGTCAGTTCAGATACCTGGGTCATATGATTACCGAGGACCTTAAGGACGACATGGACATTGAACGTGAACGTAGGGCACTGTCCGTGAGAGCAAACATGATTGCTCGCAGGTTTGCCAGGTGTACACATGAGGTAAAAATCACTCTCTTCAGAGCCTTCTGTACATCTTTTTACACCTGCAGCCTGTGGGCAGTCTATACTCAAAAAGCGTACGGTGCCCTACGGGTACAATATAATAACGCGCTTAGAACGATGTTGCGGCTGCCCCGTCACTGTAGTGCATCACGTATGTTTGCGGAGGCGCGCATCGATTGCTTCTACGCTACTCTGCGCAAGCGGTGCGCGTCAATGCTGAGCAGAGTACGGGCTAGTCGCAACAGCGTTTTATGTATGATAGCCAGTAGACTTGATTGTCTGTACATTGGTCGATGTATTAATGCTCACATAAGTATTGATACTTCGACTCATGGGTCAGGCAGGGGGCGAGTAGCTTAATGTTGTATTACTAACACTAGTTATAAGTTATTGTACTACTAACAAATTGGATCTTAGTTATCTGAAATAAACGTTTATTATTATTATTAAAAAAGAAAAAAAAAGAGACGTGCACGTTAAACGCGTCCGTAAAGATAAAAAAAACAATTCAAAAATTAAAATAAATAAAAAATAAGCCGTGGCAGCTTAGAGATGACCAGTCCCTACTGGCGACGCCCGTTCACGAACATGACGCATGGATCAGCACCATTCAGCTCAACCATTTTGAGCATGACATACTCTCAGCCGCCAGGGCACATTCAAGTCAATGAAAGACGTACCTAGTAAATGGTAGCTTTAAGGTAAGTAAGTACATAGTGCTCACATATGTGCTATGAAATTATACAATACTAGGAGATTGAATTTATACAATGTCAAGATAGTCTTTACAATCTTCAGCAGCTCCAACAATATTTTCGAATGCCAATCAATTAGTTTATGCGTCCTTGTGGAGCTGGAGCAGCGCTAAGCCAAGCATTTATGTCAGCGATGTAATCCCTCAATTTATAATATGCTTGGCGGCATAGTGTGCGTTTTACCCAAGATTTAAATTTCGTTTCATTCAGTTAAGTATGTGGGGAGGTATTTTATTGTATTTTAAACAGTACCCCATGAAGGATGAGTCTACTTTAGTTAATTGATTCAGGCGTGACTTTGCGGAAATCCATTATAAAATACAATAGACGTAGATATATTTAGTAACCTATTCCGCTTGACTATTCTTCAAGAGTCCTAAACAACCCTGTAAGAAATCGACACGTGTTTCACCTCTCAACGAGGCATCCTCACGATGACGATTGACCAATTGCAAACCAGAACTCGACGTGTTACCACACCGAGCGCTGGACGCAAAGCGTCTTTGCGTCCAGCGCTCGTGGATTTCTTACAGGGTTTTTTAGGACTCTTGAAGAATAGTCAAGCGGAATAGGTTACTAAATATATCTACGTCTATTATATTTTTTGAGTCTACTTTAGCCAGTCTGAAACCCGGTTGAACCAATTGGTCCCTATTTCTAGTCCTATAAGTGTGTCTTTCACCTCTTTTACTGAAAAGACTTGTTGACATGTTTTCATAGATATATTGACAAGGTACCGTCATGATGTTAATATCTTTAAACAGTTCTCTTAGAGAATCGCGCCTGCGGAGCCCATATATTGCTCTGATGGCTCTTTTCTGCAGAATAAATATAGACTCGATATCTGCAGCCCGTCCCCACAATAAAATACCGTAAGATATGATACTATGAAAGTAGCTGAAATAAACTAGCCTCGCGGTATCTACATCAGTAAATTGACGGATTTTTCTCACAGCATATGCTGCTGAACTTAGCCGTCCTGCAAGAGATGTTAAATGAGGACCCCATTGCAGACTTGAGTCGAGGGTGATCCCCAAGAAAACAGTTTTATCGACGAATTCTAATTTCTCCTTATCCAATACTATGTCACAATCACTACTTTTAACATTCGGTAAAGCAAATCTTATGCATTTAGTTTTTTTCCCATTTAACCCGTCGTATGCCGTAATTACAGACACAATTAAAAACGCATTGTGTGTCTACGAGATCTACGTTCCGGCTTACCAAAGGTTAATACTAAAGTATTAGCAGTGAACCAACTATGGACCTGCAGTTATTTACTCTCAAAACTGATGTAACAAATTCGGCCTTTCGATAAACGGTGAAGGAAAACATCGTCGGGAAACAGGCTGTTCTAGGTTTTAGGATCTAAAATTCAAAGACATGTAATAAAGGAGTGATTATACACTCCCGGGAGCCACCGTGCAATTCCATGTGAGGTATAAAGGGCTAAAGCATCAAAATAGTGATGAGTCAAAGAAAAACATTGTATGCAGTTTTAGAGCCATCACTTTGATGTCGCCATTGATCCAAATTTGAATTTCACGACCGCGACCACGACCATTTCGACTTCTATACAAAAAGTGCGTGCAGCTCGATATAAGAGTCTGGGAGTGTAGGATGTGAGTTCATGAAGAGCTTTCCAATAACATGATGTGAGCGCTAATTTAATAAATTAAAACTCCCAAAGAAACAAACATTCGTATTTATTACTTATCAATAGTTTACCTTCACTGTACAAACTTGTATGCAGGCCTTAACTAAATAACTTTCGTATTCTCAAACGCCACTTCAACAGCCGGCTGTTTCATTGAGAATTTGATGTTGAGACCTTCCAACTCTTACTTATAAGGAAACACGGTCACGTGGTCGTTGGAAATATGTTTAGATATATAGATGCACCCTCTTAACGGGGACTTAAAACTGAGTAGCGTTTGAGAATACGGTCGTAAAACACAGAAAACATTATTTCTTAAAGTTTAGAACAAAGTGAAACTTAGACTTAGGTAGCTCCCATTACATGGTAGATTAAAAAATTCTTAAATAATAAGCTAATTCCTCTCTTTGGATCCCTGACCGCCGCCGCCGGTCGCTTGCACCCCTATTCACATACATTTTAATAATTTAAAAGGGTTAAATCACAATAACACGCTCGGATCAATGTTCTGTCTTCATCATTGGCTAGATCAAGATGTCCGCTCGCAAGCATCCGCACACATTTGCAAGCGCTTTTACGTGCGAACGGACTTATCGCTCTAATGAATTGCTTTTCTAAATATCAGAAAGGGACAGTGATACAGGCCAATGTTGATGTGTGCGTGTCAAACTCGAAACTTTTTTATATCAGTTAAACCATTTTCTGATACTTTTGAATAGTCAAGGAGTCGGTCAGTCAGAAAGATGACGCTCGCTAATTGCCCATTCCAAAACCTATGGAGGACAACTTTATGGAAAATTCATGGCGAATTACAACATAAATTATTTTATTTATCGACAGCAAAATTATTTTGTGTTAAACATTTCCCGTGAATTTGCTATTAGGGTGTCCGATCATAGATCTACCATGAAATGGGTGCCTATGTAGATACTATTTCACCAATTTCTAGATTATAATACTAGACAAAAAATTGGTTATCTGAGAAATTGCTTATTCAACCGATATCAATTTCTGAGACAAACATCTTTCACGGAGTTAAAAAAAAATCCGCAATTCTTATTATTAACATTTTTGTTTGACCACCACTACATAGTTAGAAAGTTATCAAATTCAAAAGTTAACAAAGAGGAACATTTCGAGTAATAACTAAATATATACTTTACAATGTACAACACTTTTCATTATTACTACATAATAATTTACAATAATTTGGCCCCCGTACTTACACCTTGTATTATTATTATTATAATATTTGAACGTGAATCCGGTCGTAGGTAATTACAAAGACAAACAAATGATAACATTGTTTTTTTAGGCACATTGAATCATTAATATTACGAAAAGATTGATCAAATAATAAAAAGGGCGATTTGATAGTAGAAACGATTGCTACTATTTAAGTACTTGAAATGTTTTAACAATATCGTCCATTATTCCAAATTAAAATAATAACGACCGGAGTGCAGCAACTAGTGTAAACTACTCAAATAAAGACAACTTTACAGCCGAACAACCGTTTTCCGAAAAGTTTCAAACACCTTTTCTGAAAGATTGTCAAACGCATTTCAAGTGATTTGATGGGACGTTGTTATTTCAGTCAGCCAATCGCACGAGTTTGGAAATCTTACAGCAAAGGTGCATGTTATCTGTACATGCCAGTAACTTGCACAAATGTGCGCAACTTGCATGGCATTGCGCTCACAACAACTGATTGGTCGAGTTGAGTAACATGGCCGAGTCACAATGTCATGCAAGCCTTTTCCCAACTACGCTGTAGCATCCGGTTAGACTGGAAGCCGACTTCCAGTCTAACCGGATGCAGCTGAATACCAGTATGTTACGTGGAGCGACTGCCTATCTGACCTCCATAACACTGACTGTTGTTACTCGCATGGGTATTCCTGGCTTATTATCTCGACTGGCCTTTCAGAACCCGAGCGTAAAGTCATCATAAATTAATATTATTCAATACCTTCTACATACAATGATACAACACGACGCCGCAATTTGACGCATTTGACGCACGCCACTACAGAAAAGGACGGAGTCTTTATATTCCTTACATAATTATATAAACATTGTATTATGCTATGTGATTGAGCGTCTAACGTCTGACCCGTATTGATACGTCTCAAGTAACAAAGACGTGTCGTGAGTTTGCAAACTACTCATCATCTGGCCCCTGAACATATAACGAGCGTATTTAACGAATTATTTGTAAATTTTCGTCATTGCCATCTGGGATTTTGATATCTACATAATTTAGCGAAGTTGAGCAAGTGTCGCATACGAATGTGAATATTAATGGTAGGGCATTAGTGTTCGTATTCGAATGAAATGCTTGCTCAAATTCGATTATACGAATATGAACATTATACGTATTAAGATAAGGTTCATAATCGTATGGAAATTAATGCTTACCTTACATGCGTGCGAACTGTGAATCTTGCCCTGAGCGGGCAAAATAAGCGTCATTCAAAATGAGACGGTGCCACGTCGTTTGATTTAGACTCATTTCGCTTCGCGACTTCCTTTGAGCGGCGTATATTACGAATGGTTAAGGAGATAAAGATACAATGATTATAGTTAATTTAGACACTTACTCATGTGGTGTGACTTACGAGACTTGAGACAATATCTAAACGGGCCTTACTAACACCGGGTTTCGGTGAGAATTTGAATATGAGAACTTGTTAAACTCTAACATACTTAAGGTGAACCCGCGAAATTCAAAATGTCTTACATTAGCAAAGAGTGTTGTATTTCGCAGGTTAGTTTGAAGGAATCATGCTGAATAATGCTAAATTAGAGTTTATCAATTTATCTACTTCAAATTATCCATATACCGGGCGTTTCTATTAATATAAACATTAAACTGTTCTCAAGCTAGAGATCAGTTCATATTGAGCGATATGATATGTCATTCATTTAAAAATATGTAAACGCGAAAGTGGAAATATTTAAAATACTCTCTGCTGTGACCAGAGAGTTAATATGACACGTCGTGACGTCGAGCTTTAGAACGAGAAGGTGACACAGGTGTGAGTGAGAGAGACACGTCGTCTCTCTCTCACGTAGACGATTTCGAAAAGTTATTTCGAGATACGATACCTCTGCCTAACCCTTCGGAGAAAGCAGGCGTGATGTTAGTTGTTGTTACTGTGATAGATATCTCAATATTAACAACATTATTCTAACGTTTCGCGTTTACAAACAAGTGCCTTACAATATTAATTCTAGCGTCTCTATAGTTATAAATAATAAAATGCTGTCAACATCGACAATGGACGGGTTCTTATCATTATTTATGATAAATGCGAGTTTTTATTAGAAACCGATCGTTTCAGGGCTTTACACCCGAATATACTATTTATTTATAATTATATATTTTTTATACATATTATTTATTTATATATACTTTATTGTACACCACAAAAATATATAACAAAAGAAAATAACAAATATTATTTTACAAGATCGAATTAAATTAGCTGGCGTAGCTTCTCACACGTGATGGGTATCCCGTATCGATATCTAAAAAAACAGGATAAAACAAATGTCTGAATGAAAACCTCGGGCTGTTGACTCTGTAATCAGTTGTAGTTACATGAAATTATGAGTTCGTAAAACGTTTCTATTCGATTTGTTATTATGGCAAGTCACGATGTCGACCATTCTGTCAATGCTTAAAGTGAATTGGAAAAGCAAGTGTGTAAGTATTAGAAAAACTTACCGACTGGAGCTGAGTATACGCAATTCAGCGCCGAGAATACCCGATTCAGCGTCACCGACCCGAGCGTGACGTTCGGTTTCATTCACTGTTCAGAAAGAGTGTAACGTGCGCCTAAAGAAGTTTTCACTTGACAATATTTTGTTTTATCATGATAAGATGTCGATAAGTGTTACGTCTGTGAAGTTTCGCTAGTTAATTTTATTTGACTTTGTCTTTAAACTTCCATAAATAAAAAATAGATGCCTAAATATTCAGAAAAACCTATGCAGGAGGCCACAATAATTTTAGTATTATGCGTTTTTTGACATAAAATGCTTTTTTATTATTCGTTCAGGGAAATATATTGATTTTCAAATTGACACTACGTCAATTATTAGCCGTGTTATAGACATTCTATACAACTGTTAAACACTGACAGTTGTGATTTGAATATTCGGGCAATTGAATTTGATAAGCAATTAATTTCCCTGACATTACTTACTCCAATTTCATATTCACATATGATTAATTTCCACTGTCTGTGCATAAATTGTAGTTAAGCCTAAGGGAATAGAGTTTATTACTGCCCGAACCGATTTCTCTACTGCACTATTTTGTTATGTCTGGTTCGTTCAATCTCCGCTACTGTCAGATGAGCTGTCAGAATGTGACGAGCTGTGCTGACTCGATTGCGAGTGCGAATTTTGTGATGGAGTGGGCGTAGGGGACTCCGGTTCTTCCCGCCTGGTATGGGACTGTCGGGCCGTCTCGTTGCTGTTGTTCGTCGGGATCGCTAGCTCGCCAAGGAAGTCACTACTGTAATGCAGAAAAAGCATGTTGTAAACATAGGACAAATACTGTTCAGCTCACCAGGAGGTTCAGGATCCTTTGGCCGTTTTACGTTAAGGGGCATCAGTCAAGGTAGTCCGCGAAATTAACAATTTCTTACGATTTTTGCAAATTGCAGCTCCGATTCCATCCGCGGAATATAATGATAAAATAATTACTAAATTGTAATCATTTAAAACATCAATAAAGCTCTCGAAACAATAATATTTGATAGTAAATAAGATTATTGCGTGAAAATATCTCGATTTACAGAAAATATAACTTCGAGAGCTATACTGAAGGAATCCGAAGTAAAATAAATAAATGCCACTTGATTGGACTGGCCTGACGTTATCTATCAAGCTCCTTGGAGCGTTGATAGCAAAAGACATTTCTTGAATCCAGAATTCAGCAACGACGCTCACACATATTTTTTTAGATTTTCTGTCGCTACTTATAAAGTAACTAACACTATGGGCGTAGCCTGAAATAAATGATATATTATTATTATTATTCAAATTATAGTTAAATATTCCGTAGATATTTATCGTGTTTAAAAAAATACTATAATATAGTTGTACGTGTTTTTGCCGCGTGCCCACAGTCGGAACTAACGCCATCTTGTCTTAGCAATACAATTTCACAAATGTTTACAAACAACGCCCTCTGTAAACATCATTCAAGCGCCAACAGATCCTTGAAGTGCTGCACAAAGTTATATATTCTGTGATCACTGTGAAAGTGTCAGGTGTCAAAGTCAGCCCACACCACAGTGGCGCCGCCTGGTGGCAGGAGAGCCCTGGATGCCCGTTAACATCGAGATTGCATTAGTTTTATCAACTGCACACTAGTTTTATCAACTGCACACTAGTTTTATTTACTGCTACGAGCCTACGACTAACTTGGTGCTGTTTAGGTGACTTGCGACGTCGCCGGCTCACGACCCGACCCCGCACAGTCGTGGGTCCCTGGCAGTAGCAAGCACGCGGCCCGTCTGACAGCAGCCTTTAGCTCTCTGGAAACGATCAAATTTGTCGAGCTTATGCGTTTGCTGATTATTTTAAAAGTTTGATTGAATAATGGATTGTTGGTCAGTTTGATAAACAAATTTGATCGTTTTTTGCTAATTTAAGCCAATGACATAAGTCATACGTCATTGACTTAGTAAAAGGGTTCCGTGGGCACATCTTTGGATACAGAATCCTTAAAATGTCACCGTGAATACTCGTCGCAAAACAGCACGCGTTTGACGTTTCTGTCATTACTAGCTGCGCCCCGCGGTTTCACCCACGTAATTCTCGATCCCGTGGGAATATCGGGATAAAAATTATCCTATGTCCTATTCCAAGTCATGGTCTACCCATATTCGAAATTTCATTTAAATCCGTTCAGCCGTTTTAGCGTGAAAGCGAAACAAACAAACTCACTTTCGCATTCATAATAGTAAGTTAGGATGACATAAAGTTCAAATTGCAATTATTGACGGGGGAAAAAAAAATACTTTGTCTGTTCCAAAAGTATCTGATGAAAATGCAAACAACTGAATTAGAAAATGTACCCGTGGATGCCAATTTGTAGTGCCACTTACAAATTGTAGTGCCACATACAATTTGTAGTTCCACTTACAATTTTATTGAATAATGTTACTCTTCAGCACCATTTGTGCAATATTGTTTTGTGAAATGTATTGAAAAACATATATGGCGGCGTTAGCTCCGATGTTGGTCATGCGACAAAAGATCCTGTTATCATTGAAGAAGGTATACTCACATGAGGTCATTGGTGGCTCTGTTCTTCCACGAGAAGAACTCGTTTCCGAGGTTGAAGGTCAGGTTGCTCTTCATCACGACCTTGACGGGCGCCACCTCGGAAGACTTCCAGTGGTCTTGGCGCGGCTGCAATGACACAAGGTAGGGAGTTCAGGCACAAATGGTACAAACGACATTTTCTCGAATACCGGGCTGTTGGCTCGGTAGTATTATTGTGTTTTTCAAACATGCTTGGAAATTCTTATTCATTACTTTGACAACCTTCTCCGAGATTTATTTTATATTTATTATTAGGCTCTTCAACAATGAGTACACTATTACTTTACAATTTGTACGTTGCAAACTTAAGTCTAAGCGCCTCATTACTTAAAGAAAGGCACACGATGCCCTACATTATTCGCAGAGAATAACACAATTAAATAATTAAAACAAGTAATACATAGTTTAAGAAATAAATTCTTAAAAGCTAAATTGATTACAATAAATTATATAGATTAAATTAAATTAAACAGATTAGATTAAATTAAATTAAATTAGAATTAAATTCATGTATAATTACTATGTTTAGGTTAAAATTTTAAAATTTTAGACTAGATTTACCCATTAAATGGAAAGCACGAGATAAATCGAAATTGCTGTACTGGTCGCATACATGCTAGCGCCCGGCGGGCAATGTTTGTATGAAAACCCATATCTGTCGTATTTACCGGCCAAATAAATTACTACGAAAACTCGATATCTGTCGTGTTATTTAAAAATGGAACGAACTTTTTACTTCAACTCATGGCAACCATGGAGGTAACGTATCAAAGATTTTATTTTTATTTCGATTTGGCTTGCAAATAGAGCTGTTTAAAGTGAAGAAGGAACAAATGAACATATTGGCGCGCGTAAAATTATCGTTGTTCCGCATTGATTCTGGGATTTATAATTAATTTACTTAAGTTTGAATTTCCGCGGATTATTTGGGAAAAGTTTTATACAAGCCTTGCTGGCCGCAACCAGCCATTGATGGACTCACGTTGTGTGCCACGGCCCACACTCTCACGATCATCGATCATCCATTAATGCCCATGATGCAGACCGCGACAGTAATGTACTATTTCTTAGTTATTTTATAAGGTGCGCTTTACGTTGATACGGTGCCCTTAGTAACATAGTCTTTTAAGTTTAATTTGTCTGCCAAAAAAAGCTGTAAAAAGACTTGCTACACGAACGAAATTGCGTGACAACTGTGGACAGCGGACACTTACTTTATCCTTAGTATGTTCAATATCATTGTCCTTCAGTCGCTCGCTGGAAGAGTCACTCGCTCGCGCACTAGCGCGCTGGATCAGGCGCTGTCCCTGCGAGGCGACAGCTCCACTCTCCCGATGTTCTTGAGAGACGAATACTGCACTCTCCCGATGTTCCTGCGAGGGGAGTGCTGCACTCTCCTGATGGCCATGAGGGGCGACTACTGGACTGGACCGCTGCCCCTGTGTGACGAGTTCCTTTTCGCCCGAGTGTGAGGTGATGTCGTTATCGTTTTGATGCAGTGGACCTTGTGACTTGCGACGGAATCGCGACTCGCCTGGTTGGAAATATTTTATTTTATTCAAAAACAATAAACAGCTACAATATAAAACATAGAAACACGAAATACACAAAGCTTATAGACAACTAGCGATCCCCACAGACATTGTCCTACCCGAACGCAGCGCCACCTAACTCCAACAAAAGGGTCCAACTGTGAGTCTAAGCATCCATTTTGATGATTTTTTTTGTGTGTTCAGTGACGTACATACCTACAGAAGAATTTTACAACGTATTTTTTTAATATCCCATGACTCTAAGGTGAGACCGTGTCAAAGAATTAACTGACATAATTATAAATTATTTTTCAATTTTTTTTTTTTAAGATATCGTAACGTTAAAATCTCGATGGGTGTATCTAAATTTTATGGATAAGTACCAGTAAATCATTTCATTCATTTTTATTATTCATATTTAAAGCTAAGAAAATGCGACGTTTTCATTTTTTTTTTGAAGAAAAAATGGACTTCTTTTTTTTTTCGATGGAAATTTTCACACACATTCACAAATCAATTTGTAATGATATGTAAAAGTAAAGTAAAAGTAAAAATTCATTTATTTTCCACACTAATCTAAGCACAGTATAGGTACATAAAATAAATGGAGTGGACTGGAGCCTAAACTAGGGCAGCCCTGTATTTCAGGACTCCAGGTCTTCCTCCCGCGGCGAGTAAGTTGATACAAATTCCAACTAGAGGTGTAGTTAATTAACAATTATATTGTTTGTGTTTGGGTGAGTGAGTGTGTATGTTGTGAGTGTGTTCGTGCGTGTGTGTGTTGTGTGTGTGATGAGTGAGAGTACGGTTGCGCGCATCTGTGTTTGTGGGAGTATGTATATATATGTAAGCTTGGTTATGGATAAGTGAGTTTTGATTGCTCTTGATTTACTGCAGACAGATCAGAGATGTTATTTAGTAATTATAAGTAAGGATTCCGTATCATTGTAATTTAAATTCAGAAGATATTTTTGTATAATAGATTTACATTCATGCGTGAGTTTTGGGAATATATTTAAAAGAGAGTTGAGTTTATTATATAGATAAGGAGCAAGGAAGCATGAGTGTCTCGTGAAGAAAGCCGTGTTGTGTTTAGTTGCCTTGCATATTCTGTTATTTCTTCGTGCAGGATATGTTGACTTTGCATCGTAAGTTAGTTCTTTATGCTTGCGTAGTGTGGTGTGAAGGATGAATAGTTGCCTCACTGTCAAGACATTGCAGTCCTTATATAGGCTCATCGTGGGATAACGAAAGGGTTTTCTGAGCATTACTTTGAGTAATGATCTTTGTGCGCGTTCAACTTTTATGATTTTTGTCTTGCAGGTCCCACCCCATACCGGAATACAATAACCCAAGATTGATTGAACCAAGGCAAAGTAAACCGTTTTTAACATTTTCAATTTGAGTACATTTCTGAGCTTTCCAAAAATCCATATCATTTTACGCGTACGTGCAGACAGAATATCTAGTTGTACATGCCATGAAAGGGTATCATCTATTTGAGTGCCGAGATATCTAATATTGGTGGTTTTTACTATTGGTGCGCAGGAGCATGTTAATGACTGGGTATTATTACAAATATGTGCTTTTAAAGTGAAGTTATTTGGTTGTGTTGTTTTATTCATCGAAAATGTTATATATTTTGTTTTATTGACATTTAATGTTAGTAGATTTTTATTTAACCACAGGGATGCCTGGTGAAGTCCTTTTTCGGCAAGGTACCGTGCCTCAGCCCAGGAATCTCCCTGAAATATGAGCGCAGTGTCATCTGCGTATGCGAATATTTTTCCCTTTGGCGGGTCATATTGGCAAAGTTCGTTGATATATATCAGGAAGAGCCCTGGGCCAAGAACGCTTCCCTGGGGAACTCCACAGGTGATGGGGAGGGGGCAACTAATGTATTCGCCTATTTTCACAGATTGGTACCTGTTGGTGAGAAAATCTTTCACGAGTTGCAGAGGTAGGCCGCGTATGCCGATCGCTTCAAGTTTCGTCAGAAGTAGGTTAATTGAAATAGTATCGAAGGCCTTGGCTAGATCCAGAAAAACTCCGACACATTTCCGACCCTGGTCCAAGTTACTTGCTACAAAATTTGTAAGCTGTATCGCCGCATCTTCTGCAGATTTGTTAGGTTGAAAACCATATTGAGAATCTGATATAATATATTCTTGTTTTAGAAAACTCATTAGGCGTCTGTTGATAAGCTTTTCAAATATTTTGGACATTGCAGGCAAGACCGAAATCGGACGATAGTTCTCGACACTACTCCTAGACCCACTTTTATGAATAGGATGAATTAGTGAATGCTTGAAGCAGTTTGGAAAAATACCTTTGTTTATACATAGGTTGAAAATATGAGTCAGTGAGGGGCTTATTACATTTTTTATGCGTTTTAGGAATGTGGTAGGTATGCCATCATATCCAGTAGCGGAGTCATTTTTAAGATTTTGAATTAATGACTCAACTTCGGTATTATCTGTTTCCAGCAGTACGATTGATTTTAAGTTACGATCTGTTTTAATATTACATTTTATTTTAGATATATCGAAGGATTTAGTGATAGTGTCTACAAGTGTTTGACCAGTACTTGCAAAGTACTGATTTATCTTATCTACGGATTGCTGGGCTTCGCGTGGTTTAGTACTTAATAATAATTCTTCCGCCGGATTTTTGTTTTTAGTACTGTTGGTGATTTTACGTATCATTTCCCAAGTTTGTTTTGGATTCTTACAATTTTCAATCGTCGAAGTTTCATATTTCTCTCTAACCTTATTTAGAACATCATTACAAAAGTTCCTGTACCTATAATAGGAGATCTTTAGAACTTCATCTGAAGGAGAAGCCTTCAGTTTTTTGTGTAGAGCGTCGCGGTGGGTGATGCATCTGAGTAAACCGGTAGTAATCCATGGCTTAAGTATTTTCTTCCTATTAGGAACTTTACGAACTGTAGTGTTTATATCTAAAGCGTCTTTGATGTACTTTATCAAAATGTCAATTCCATTATTTGGATCATCTATATCAAGAATACTTGATAGATCAGTATTCACAAGTGTATTGACCGCGTTATCGTAGTTAATAATTTGTCTGTATTTTGGGCCTTTATCTTGTTTTGGTTGTGTTAAATTAAGTAAGACGGGTAAATGATCAGTGATGTTAGTTTTAATTACAAATGTTTGAGCTTTACGATTTGTTTTAAGAATAATATGGTCTAAGCAGTTAGACTCGCGTGTAGGAAAAAGGTGAGCAGGCAGAAGGCCGTTTTCAGCTAAAAGATTGAGGTACTGTTCGCTTTTCCGATCGTCGTTGAGGGGTTTGATGTCAATGTTGATATCACCAAGAACAGCAACTGTATGAGACTCTCGGATTGATCGTAAGTTTGTTTCAAGAGATGTAAGAAAGGGGTCTATAACATGGTTAGATGGCGACCTATACACACAGAGAATGGCAATATCTTTACTTTTTATAAGTAGACAGCTAGCGTCAACGAGTACTGGTTCTTCCACAGTATGGCATACATCCATGTGAATGTATATAGCGACGCCATCACTTCTATTATGGTTAGTAGTGGAATAGTAAAGTCTGTAATTATCTATTTGTGGTAGAGGCCTATGTTCCGATATCCAACATTCCGTAAAAACCAAAATGTCGCAGTGGGTGTCTATGCGTTTTAGAAATACAAGAAAGTGATCTAAGTTCCGATAGATACTTCTGATATTGTGTGTTATCAATTTTAGGTTACTGCCTTATATTATATGTGGAGCTGGGGTAAAGTCTAGAGATGTTTACGAGGCAGACACATTTTTATCGATATTTTCCTCTGATTTCACTCCAATGAGACTTTTAATTTAATAAAATCTATAGTAAAATTGACTTTATATTAAAAAAAAATTAAAAACCAATTGGATTTTATGAACTATGTAATAAATGATTTGATTTTTTGATTTGATTAATAACGTACAAGTTATAATTTCCATGTATTAGCACTTAATCAACTATCTTCTTTAACGTTAAATAGTCAGTTTGAATTAAAAGGTCCTAAAAAGTTAGCATAAAGTTCAAAATCTATCTTGAATGATCATTTACGGTATGAAAAGAACTCTTGTGCAAAATTTCAAGACCCAGTGGTTTAGGCTGACCGTTGGCTGTCCGTGAATTAAATATGTTTATTCAGAAGCATAGTAACTTACCGATGGGCCAGTCCTCCCGGCCGGCGGAGCGGTCCATACTGTCATCTAACAGATTTTCCATAGACTCCGTGCCGCCTCTGTCGCTGTCATATATGTTGCCGCCATGTCTGTTGCCTCCATCTGTGTTGCCATCATCTGTATTGCCACCATCTGTGTGGCCGCTATATTTGTTTTCGACTATAGCTTCGCGTGAATTGCGCGGTGCCGAACTGCAGAGAAACGACATATTTGTTTAAAAAAAATTACACCCAAGGTGAAATTCAAACTCAAGCATTTATTTCAATTAAACGATTCACAGGCACTTTTGAACTGTCAAGGTGTCGGTCAGTCAGAAAGATGAAGCTGTGGAGAACAACGGGCAAAAGACTCCATGGACTCTCTTTTAAATCAATATATTGGTTACGTCATCCTCAGAATTTAATCATGTATTTCAGAGTTGACCATCAATTAAAAAGTTTGCAGGATACTTGGAGACTTTAAATTTATTTATTTGTATAGCACGGTTTGATGGATTGTTACAAAATATTGGATTAGGTCCACTGTATTGTAACCATAGCACACGTGTGCACATTTTGTTTACATTATTATCCTCCTCTTCCAGCTCTTATGCCGTCACTTGGGGTGGACGCCACACGTTGTCTTTGTTCACATATTGTGCGGTCAAATTTTTTATAATGTCAGAATAATTTCTGCTTATGTTAATCATAATTACATTGACATCAGGCTCCATATAATTAAATTACTGTTCTTTAATTAAATTGATATTAATAAATCCTCCAGGTACTTTTAGACATTATAATCAAGTGCGGTGTCGCAAAAACCTAAGAACTAAAAAATTTAAACACGTTACGTTTAACCTTTTTAGTCTTATCGCGACATGTTAGAATGTACTCACCCCGTGTCTTCCCCCAGTTTATCAGCGAGTTGTTTCTGCAGCGCGTCGCGCGTATACTCGGGCGCGGGCGGGGCGGGCGCGGCGTGCGCGGCGGGCGGGGCGGGCGCGCGCGTGTGGGGCGCGTGCGAGCGCGCGGGCGCGTGCGTGCGCGCGTGCGCGGGCGCGCGCGTCTCTGTGGGCGCGGGCGCGCGGTGGTGGTGCTTGCGCTTGCGCTGCGAGACATTACATTTTTATACATAGTAGCAAAATTGTTTTCACTTATAATCTAGCTAATCGGATTTCCCGGTTTATTGGTCAGCGTGTCCTGTGACACATTGGCCTCCTGCAACTGTTTCCATTCTTTTCTATTTCTTCCTTTCCTAGCGCAGCTCATCCCTCCAATAACCTTGATATCATCTGTACATCTGATAACTTGTCTGCCTCTTTTTCTTTCGCCATCATGTGGCATCATGTGGTTGCCATTCCTTGTGATGTTTTGTTATCCGGTTGTGTCCATCGCCACTCCAACTGTCTCATTTTGTTTAGTACGTCTTCCTCAGACGAAATAAAAAACCAAGACAGAGCGCTGTCAACAGTGACGTGAGGCCGGTTTCGTCGTAAAAAAATGTAAAAAATATTTTGTATACATCAATTATATAATTACATGTGAATAAGATGCACCTAGAATAAGATTACTGTACAACAATAGGTAAAAATAATTAAATAAATAAATTAAGTATGTGATAGATACATGGTGCTCACATATTTTATTCACTGAAAAAAGTGAATAAAAAGCAGTTTTAGTCACTGTTTTGGTGTTTGAATTTAGAACACATCAATATATTAGGTCTTTACCTATGAAATTGCCGTTCTGCAGTACTGGCCATTTCAAATCAAAATATTTTTTGTTTGGCTAAGAATTCTAATTTCAAATTAATTTTATTTTAAAAACATGGTTTTTTTTTCCAAAAGTAGTCATTTCTTTATTGATTAGTGTTACATTTTCATCGCATTTCAATCTTTTTCGTCATCATGGATACGTTAAAAATTCGAGTAATTATGGAATATGAGTACCGTCGTGGCAGCAACGCGGCACAAGCGGCACGCAACATCAACGACGTTTACGGAGCTAACACTACAAACCAACGCACCACCTGTTATTGGTTTGCTCGCTTCCGTTCTGGAAATTTCGACCTGAAAAATGAACCTCGCGGTCGTCCGAAGACTTTGGTCGACAATGACGAATTAAAGGCGATTGTGGAAGCTGATGATACACAATCTACGGCTGAATTAGCAGCAGCTTTCGACGTTAGCGTCAAAACAATATTGGTCCATTTGCGTCAAATTGGCAAGGTAAAAAAGCTTGACAAATGGCTGCCCCACGAACTCAATGATCGCCAGCGCGAAGTACGCGTCGAGACGTGCCTTGCACTGCTCAACAGACACACAAATGTAGGAATTTTGAACCGCATTGTTACCTGCGATGAAAAATGGATTCTGTTTGATAACCGCAAGCGCTCAGCAAGTTGGTTGGATCCTGGTTCAGCACCTAAACAATGCCCTAAACGAAAACTTACCCCTAGAAAAGTGATGGTCACTGTTTGGTGGTCTAGCGCCGGTGTGATTCATCACAGCTTCTTACCAAACGGGGTGAGCATTACTGCAGATGTGTACTGTGAAGAACTGAACACAATGATGGAGAAGCTGGCGCATCTCCAACCAGCATTGGTCAATCGCTCGTCTCCGCTGCTCCTGCACGACAACGCGCGACCTCATACTGCACAGCAGACGGTCTCCAAGTTGCAAGAACTGGGGTTGGAAGCTCTCCGTCATCAGCCCTACTCACCAGACCTTGCGCCTACAGACTACTACTTTTTCCAGAATTTGGATAACTTCTTGGCGGGAAAAAAATTCAATACCCGAGAGGCAGTACAAAATGCCTTTGAAGAATTTGTTGCCTCCCGTCCAGCTGATTTCTTTAAGAAGGGCATCAATAAACTGCCACTGCGATGGCAAAGATGCATTGATTGCATGGGTGATTACTTCGATTAATACAAATAAAAAATTCATGAAAAAAATTCGTTTAATTTTTTTCATACAAAACGGCAATTTCATAGGTAAAGACCTATTATTCGAACTCCATCCTCCATTCGCAAGGAGCGAAAAAATACTCGATACAAACTCCGATGTGATTGGTTGACATTTTCGACAAGGAGTTTAGCATAGATTAAAAACTGTTTTATGTTCTTTGCTGTCATTAGTAAATTGGCGCTATTTTAACTATTGTAAGTTGTATGAACACAAAGTTTAGTGTTACTTCATAATAAATTGATTTAAAATGAACGAATAACACCCGTGTTTATGAAAGAGAGGGCGGCCGATATAGTAGAAAACTTGCTACCCAACAAATCACGGCTGGTTTACATCAAAGCCTACAACGATGAGTTTGGCAAATGGAAAAATGAAATCAAGCTTCTGGAACATTTTCAGTATGTTTTCCTAACTTATTTTAATGAGTTGTCGAAGAAAAAGAAGTCATCGACATTTTGAGTACTATGCTACGGTGTACTATAAAACAAGGCATAACATTGACATAACATAACATAGTCTAAGTTGCAAGTGCTTTTTCTCGGAGTCATGGTATAAAGTATAGTATGCAACTCTTGAATAAAACGGATTTATATCGAGGGCCATGAATCACTCGCGTCGCTCAGGATTCTAGCGATGTTACTAAGTGTTACTACACTTGCTCGTGATGCATCTATGGCCCTCGCTTTAAATCCGTCCTTTATTCACTAATTGCATAATATACTATTGTACCTTAGCTAATCTGTAAAATGGTTGATCTATTTTATCTTTATTTCTCTATTGTTCGCAGCGCTCTGTCTTGGTTACATCTTTGTCTTTGACTGCTTGCTCTTTTGCAGTCCTTTAGCGTCACGCAACATAATTCTTTCAATTCCCCTTTGGCACGTTCTGAGTTTCAGAACATGTTTCTGAGTCAACGCTCAAGTTGACATCCATACGTGAGACGGCCATGTCTCACATACGAGATGAACACTTGTCTCTTGGCTGCCATAGGAAAGTGTTTACTTTTGAATATCTCTTCAATCCATTATATTTTCCAAGCACACGCCACTCTTCTTTCTATTTCTGTTTGATCTTTGAATATCATTCATGAATTACAACTATTTTATTTCGTTAATTTACTTAAACCAAAGATATAGTAACAAGTTTAACAAAATCAAACGATATTGTAGAGGATATTTCGGATATACTAAGACTTCACGTTACGATTAACTTATAATGCCAATAGAATACACAGTCACGTGAGCGAAGCCGCGGGCACAGCTAGTTTATAGTATATACTTATATATAAGTAGGACACCAACCTTACTCTCCGTTGCAGGCGACGGTAAACTTCCTTTCGCCTCCAAGAAGTCTTCGATGATGATCTTCTTCTTGCCGTCCCCGCGGTCCTCGCCGCCCTCGTGGGCCCCGTGCTTCAGCTCGATGCGGCCCAGGCCCCTGGGGCCGCCCGGCTGCGAGATCGCGTCGCCACCGATCATTGTTGAAGGGATCAGTTTTTGTTTCTTATTGCGTTGTTTTGGTAACTGTGGGAGAATTCTTTTCTTAGTACTAAATACAAAAAATAAGATTTGGATAAAGCTGTAGTAAGGTGGTTTACTATGGTAACCGAGTACTCTTGAATTCTTTGTAAATGCTACATTTGAGAGGAAAAAATAGAAAAAGAAAACACGTGAGCAAGAGATTAATACAATTTATTTGCGGCTTATGTGCAGCGGTGGACGTGTTGCGGGCGAAATGATGATCTTGACGACGTATCTGTTGGTTCGTGTTTCTATCACGCAGCAACGGGTCGATATGATTTCTTGCATAGAGATTGTTTATGGATTTACAGTTTTTTTTTCCAGGGAGTCAATGGCGTGTCATTGACTGGCGCGTCATGGAGGGGGTGGAGACGTATTCCGACCACCGGTATATCCGGTTTGACGTCTCCGCCCAGTCCTCGAGCGCACCGGTCCGACAGGCCCCGAGTGGTCCGCGGTGGGCGCTGAAGCAGCTGGACCGGGAGCTTCTCCTGGAAGCCTCGATCGTGCAGGCCTGGGTGTCATCACCGGACAGACCTGCCGACATCAACGACGAGGCGGAGTGGTTCCGGGAGGCCATGTCCAATATTTGTGACGTGGCAATGCCCCGTGTCCAGCCCGGATGTGCTTCGCGCCAGGTGAGCTGGTGGTCGCAGCAGTTGACGGCTCTGCGCCATGCGTGCGTTGCTGCGCGACGCCGGTACGCCAGGCACCGCAGGCTCCGTATCCGCCCTCCGGATACGGAAGCCATTCAGGCGGAACTGTACGAGGAATACAGAGCGGCGAAGACCGCCCTCCAGGAGGAGATCCTGCGGGCCAGGGCACTGGCCCGTGAGGAAACTCTGGAGACTCTGAACGCAGATCCGTGGGGACGCCCATACAAGATGGTGCGGGAGAAACTCCGCCCATGGGCTCCCCCGCTGACGCAGAGTCTCCGGCCACAGCTTGTGGAGGACGTGGTGAGCGCTCTGTTCCCTTCGAGAGGGGAACATGCCTCCCCGCTCATGGCTCCGCCTAATGCGGTGCTCGATGCGGACCACACCGCCGACGACGACGACGATGCTCCGGAGGTGACCGACGCAGAAATGAGAGTGGCGGTACGAAGGCTGAATGCCAAGAATACCGCCCCAGGACCCGACGGCTTACCTGGGAAGGCCTGGGTCCTGGCCATGGAGGCTCTCGGGCCTCGACTAAGGGGTCTCCTGAGCGCATGCATGGAGAGGGGCCAGTTCCCACTTCGTTGGAAGACGGGGAAACTGGTCCTCATAAAGAAGCCGGGGCGCCCTGCGGACTCTCCGTCCGCTTATCGGTCCATCGTCGCCCTCTTTGAAAGAGTAATTGCCCGCACCAACCGCCTCGTCGGGCGGTTGGTGCGGGTGGGGCCGGATTTGGCGGAGAGCCAGTTTGGTTTCCGCAGAGGGCGCTCTACGGTGGACGCCATCATGCGCGTACGGGCCCTCACGACCGGGGATGCTGTGGCCCGGGGTGGGGTCGTCTTGGCGGTGTCTCTAGACATCGCCAATGCCTTCAATACCCTGCCCTGGAGTTACATAAGGGAGGCACTCCGGTACCACCGGATGCCGACCTACCTCTGTCGTGTGGTCGAGGCCTATTTGACGGACAGGGCCGTCATCTACCCCGGTCACCAGAGAGTGTGGAACCGGCGAGAGATGTCGTGCGGTGTCCCACAGGGATCGGTCCTAGGGCCGCATCTGTGGGACATCGGATACGACTGGGTGCTGCGCGCCGACCTCCCTAGCGGCGTCAGCGTAGTTTGCTACGCTGACGACACGCTGGTCCTGGCGCAAGGGAGGTCGCACCAGGCGGCGGCCGAGCTCGCGACACGCGGGGTTGCGACAATCGTCGATAGAATCCGGCAATTGGGACTCGAGGTGGCCTTGCACAAGTCCGAGGTCATGTGTTTTCATGGCCCTCGGAACGCGCCACTGTCGGGTTCCCAAATCACGGTAGGAGGGGTTCACATCGGCGTTGAGTCGACGATGAAGTATCTGGGACTCGTCCTCGACAGCCGGTGGAACTTCGTGGAGCACTTCCGTCGTTTGGCTCCCAGGCTGGACCGGGCCGGGGCCGCCTTGGGGCGGCTCCTGCCCAATCTTGGGGGGCCAAACGCCTCCTGCCGGAGGCTCTACGCGGGGGTCGTGCGGTCCATGGCCCTTTACGGGGCACCGGTGTGGGCGCGTTCCATTAGGCTGCGGCCAGCCCGCCGGTTGAACGCGTCCCAAAGGGTCATGGCCATTCGGCTGGCCCGGGGATACCGCACGGTCTCTCGTGAGGCGGCGAGCCTCCTTGCCGGATTACCGCCATGGGATCTGGAGGCGAAGGTCCTCGCGCACATTTGGGAGTGGCGCGAGGAGATGAAGCGCCGGGGCGTAACTCCGCTGCCGCGAGAAATCGCGGCACAGCGGACAGAGCTCCGGCAGGATCTCATGGCGGCATGGAGAGTGCGATTGTCGCAACCCAGTGCTGGGCACGCCACAATTGCGGCGATAAGTCCCCTCTTTGAGGAGTGGCTGGAGAGGCGCCACGGCGTCCTCACCTTCCGCCTGACACAGGTCCTCACCGGACATGGCAGCTTCGGGAGGTACCTGTGCAGGATTAGGCGGGAGGAAACGCCCGGGTGTCACCACTGTGCGGATCGTCCGGAGGACACGGTGGAGCATACGGTGGAGGTGTGCTCTGCTTGGGCGGAGCACCGCCGTGTCCTCGTGGAGGCGATTGGCGGCACTGACCTCTCGCGTCCAGCCCTGGTCCAGGCCATGGTACGGAGCGAGAGGGCATGGGAGGCGGTCACCTCCTTCTGCGAAGCAGTGATGCTCGCGAAGGAGGAGGCGGAACGCGTGAGGGAGAGGCAAAGCCTGCGCCCTCACGCCCCTAACCGCCGCCGCTGGAGACACCCTGGGCGTCGGGAATCCCAGGCGGATTCCCGGCCACCATAGGCGTGGGCTTGCGGACGGCGAGCAATGGGCAGCTCGCCGTCCGATAAGGACCAGGCCCAGGTCGATGGCGCGTCGTGTTCCACGCGCGCCTCAAAGAGATGTCAGCACACCTGACGGGGTCCGTTAGGACCGATGCCTGCCAGGGTTGCGGAATAGTCCGAAAGGGATACCGATCCCTTTCGGACTATTCCGCAACCCTGGCAGGCATGGGTCCTAACGGACCCCGTTAGGCAACAGGCAACCGAAGGAACACGGGTGGGTTTTAGTCAGTAAGAGTCTGACACGCCCTTCGGCTCCGACCAGAGCGGGAGAAGTCATATGATGATTTCCAACCAAAAAAAAAAAAAAGGGAGTCAATGGCGAAATCCTTTCATTATACTTTAAAATTATTAAAAAAAACTTTTTACAAAAAAAACAACAGACTTCCAAAAAAAACACCAACGAGTGAAAAATAACATCCGTTTTGGAAATCGGTGGCAAAAACAAAAAGACACCGACTTCCGAAATAATAGTTTTTATTTGTCACTTTTTATTTGTGGTACAACAAAGGATAACTAAAACACAATATACCGCTACATAACAATACACTGTTACAATGATCTTTTGGCGCCCGAATAACGTTGACACGGCGCTGTTAGTAAACAATTGTGCAATTGTTTTGTCAAGAAATGTAGTCAAAAAACAAGATGCGGAATTAGTTCCAATTTAGCCTCCGCGGCACAATAAGCTTGTAGCGCTATAACAGTTGCACTCACCCCCTCTCTGATGGCGGCCTTGGCCCCGGAGAATCGGTTGTTGTCGGGAGTGTTCGGGCGCTCGATGTCGATCTTGTTGAGCACGCGTTGCGGCGAGGCCAGTTCCGTTACTTTGTTGCGCTCGAATACGCGCCCGTTGTTGATGACCTGAGTGGGAGGCATTCGGTTAATGAAAAGGCGTTATAAGGTTACGCTAAGCGACGGCTCAAACTCGTTGGTGGGCGTGGCTAATATTAAGGCTATTAGGTTTATTTATTTAGTATTAATTATTTACTTTTTATTTATATATTTAGTGATATTTCATGAACAGACCTTTGGGCGTATAGATGTTATGACTAAAACTACTGTAAGTATGTATTTATTCAAAATAAAGTTATTTGAATTCTTGAATAAATTATTTATCCATGTACGGTAACAATTTTTCCATTTCCATACTGCGGGAGTTATTTAGTTACGCCCAAAGATGTGTTAAAATTTCTGTTGAAATATGGAAGTTTCGACGCTCACAAGATTCAAGCCAATTTTTCAATTCTTTTTCCGTACAGTGCTAGATAATGACGAGACAAGTAGATATAATTTTATTTATACACTATCAAACAGTGGAGTAAACTCCTTACGACGTTAGTATGGAAGAGTGCCTGACTAGCGTAACCTTAAGTGGAATAATTGAGAAGTTCATTGGCGCGGAATAATATTATGTATATGCGAAAGTAACTGCGCAAACGCTGTCACATTCTTATGATTTAGTAAACAGAGTCTAATGAATTTAACTAGCGAAACTTCACAGATCATGTCAGGTCATGTCAGTGTGGTGACGAGTCCCTGACGAAGGAGTCGTTGGGGAACAGCTGCTTGTGCTTGCGGTGGTTGTGACCTGCAGATGTTCATTAGCAGCTTGCGGATGAACTGGTTCCAGAGTCACTCACCTTAACATTCTTCTCATTCAGTATGGTGACGAGGTCCCTGACGAAGGTGTTGTTGGGGAACAGCTGCTTGTGCTTGCAGTGGATGTCGACCTCGAGATGCTCCTCGGTGCCGTTTATGAGCGTGCGCAGCAGCTTGAGGATGAACTTGTTCTTGATTTTCTTCTTGTTCGAGTGCCAGCGCTTGCGGCCATGGCGTTTGTGGTGCTGTCTCTGTGAAGATATAACATAACAAGCGCATATTACAGCTGCGTCCTGTCACATTTTCTATAAAAAAATGGTATTTATATATTGAAGTGACTTGTCGGTGTTGCCGACAAGTGTTTAGAATGATAGATAGAAGACTGTCTGTCTAAACCATTTGCAAAGGGCAGGAGTATGTTAACTAAACGTACCTTGTGCGTGTGTCGCCTCTCGGTCCCGTTCTCGCTGTGTCGCCGCAAGTCTTCTCGCGGCGCTTCCGGAGTATGTTAACTAAACGTACCTTGTGCGTGTGTCGCCTCTCGGTCCCGTTCTCGCTGTGTCGCCGCAAGTCTTCTCGCGGCGCTTCCGGAGTATGTTAACTAAACGTACCTTGTGCGTGTGTCGCCTCTCGGTCCCGTTCTCGCTGTGTCGCCACAAGTCTTCTCGCGGCGCTTCCGGAGTATGTTAACTAAACGTACCTTGTGCGTGTGTCGCCTCTCGGTCCCGTTCTCGCTGTGTCCCCGCAAGTCTTCTCGCGGCGCTTCCGGAGTATGTTAACTAAACGTACCTTGTGCGTGTGTCGCCTCTCGGTCCCGTTCTCGCTGTGTCGCCGCAAGTCTTCTCGCGGCGCTTCCGGAGTATGTTAACTAAACGTACCTTGTGCGTGTGTCGCCTCTCGGTCCCGTTCTCGCTGTATCGCCGCAAGTCTTCTCGCGGCGCTTCCGGAGTATGTTAACTAAACGTACCTTGTGCGTGTGTCGCCTCTCGGTCCCGTTCTCGCTGTGTCGCCGCAAGTCTTCTCGCGGCGCTTCCGGCTCCGCGTACGACAGTAGCGACCGCGAGATACGACTGAACAACAACATTTACACAAAATCAGCATTATCCTATGATGTTCCCACTGCTGGGACAGCCACAGGTCTCCTCTGTGAGAAGTGTGCGGGCCGTACCGCGCGGACGCAGTAGGTCAACTCAACTCAACTCGAAGCATTTATTTCAATTAAACCATTTACAGGTACTTTTGAATTGTCAAGGAGTCAGTCAGTCAGAAATATGAAGCTTGTTGCCCATTCCAAAGCGTAGTAGGTACCTATGGAGAAGAACGGGCATGAAACTCCATGGACACTCTTTAAAATCAAAATATTGTTATAATATAATGGTTACATCATTCATGTTGAAATTATACATGTGAGAACAATGTAGAAAGCACGTTAAAAGCGTCCGCAATTAAAAAATAAGAACAATTCAACAATTAAATTAAGCCATGGCAGCTAAGAGATGACCAGTCACAACTGACGGCGCCCGTTCACGAACATGACGCATGGATCAGCACCATTCAGCTCAACCATTTTGAAGTGAACTAAATGATCCAACACACGCGCCACCATCAGCGAGACATTTGAGTGAGCATGACATATTCCCAGTCGTCAATAAGGCACATTCAAGTCAATGAAAGACATATTACCCGGTAAATGATAGATCTATAGTACATAGTACTCACACCTGTGCTATGCAATTATACAATACAAAAGAGATTGAGTTAATACAATGCAAATATGGGCTTACAATCTTCAGCAGCTCCAACAGTATTTCCAAATGTTAATTAGTTAGTTGTGTTTGTGGAGCAGGACCAGCTTAAGCCAAGCATTTTTATCAGCGATGTAATCCTCCAACTTATAATATGCCTGCCTGCATAGTGTGCGTTTTATACAAGTTTTGAATTTCGTCTCATTAAGTTGAAGTATATGGGGAGGAATTTTATTATAACATTTTAAACAGTACCCCATGAAAGATGAGTCTACTTTAGCCAGTCTGAAACCTGGTTGAACTAATAGGTCCCTATTTCTAGTACAATAATTATGTCTATCACCTCTTTTTACCCGACTACGGCGAAGAAATAAAAACTAAAACCCAACTACGACTAAAAAGGTATAAACAAGACACCACAGACAGACAAATTAAAAATCCGGAGTCACACGTGTTAGGGCATAAATCGAACAGATTACGTGTGACTCCGGACTACGACTAAAAATAATCGTAATCTGTTCGATCGTAATGGTTTTATTACTTAATTTTTGTTTAAAATTCTTTTGGGGTTATAATTTTTTTTTTTTTAAATGTGCTCATTAAACATCATTTGATACCTTGCATGGTACGATTAAACAATATTTTTTTTCAAGTTCCTGACTTTATGTCCTCTAGAGGGCGCCATTTTTAATTTAATGTGACGTCACATGGCCTATAACCAGCGGACGATCAAGAGGCTTCCAACGATACCTCACTTGTCAAATTGTGATGAGTGGTTTAGAAGATATGAGGGAACAGATGAACATACATACATACATACATACATATATACATACATACATACATACATACATACATACATACATACATACATACATACCGGTCAAAATCATAACCCTCCTTTTTGCTTCGCCGTAGTCGGGTAAAAAGGAGGGTTATGATTTTCGTTTTTCGAGTTTCGTAATCTGTTCGATTTATGCCCTAACACGTGTGACTCCGGATTTTTAATTTGTCTGTCTGTGGTGTCTTGTTTATACCTTTTTAGTCGTAGTTGGGTTTTAGTTTTTATTACTTTAATTTTTACTAAAAAGATGTAATTTTTTTCTTACGTGCATGATCTTTTCATATATATATTGACAAGGTACCGTCATGATGTTAATATCCTTAAACAGTTCCCTTAAAGAATCGCGCCTGCGGAGATTACAAATGGCTCTGATCGCTCTTTTCTGCAGAATAAAAATAGACTCGATGTCTGCAGCCCGTCCCCATAGTAAAATACCGTAAGACATGATGCTATGAAAGTAACTGAAATAGACTAGTCTCGCGGTATCTATATCAGTAAATTGACGAATTTTTCTGACAGCATATGTTGCTGAACTTAGCCGTCCTGCAAGAGATGTTAAATGAGGACCCCATTGTAGCCTTGAGTCGAGCGTGATCCCCAAGAAAACAGTTTTATCGACGAATTCTAGTTTCTCTTGTTTCAATACTATCTCACAATCACTACTTTTGACATTTGGTAAAGAAAATTTAATGCACTTAGTTTTTTTTCCATTTAATACTAAATTATTAGCAGTAAACCAATTGTGGACCTGCAGTAGGGCGTTATTTACTTCGTCAAAATTTGTAGCACGTCTATCTACCTTAAAAATTAAGGAAGTATCATCAGCAAATAACACCATTTGTGGCTGATTTTTTAATAAATGGAGTAGATCATTAATATATAATAAAAAGTGGAAAGAACCCAAAATCGAGGCTTGTGGAACACCCATTTTTACTTTTAAACCTAGTGAGTTGATACCGTTTATTTGAACTTGCTGTTATCTATCATTTACATAAGATTTTACTAAACTGAGCGCAAGTTTTCCAAGTCCGTAATGCTCAAGTTTCAAGAGCAAGTTTTCGTGATCGACGCAATCAAATGCCTTGGAGAGGTCACAAAAGATTCCTACGGCGTCTTGGGCCTCTTCCCACGCGTTAAAAATGTGTCTTAATAGTGTTACACCAGCTTCAGTCGTACAACGTCCTTTGGTGAAACCATACTGTTGGTCGTGAAGGATATTATTTGAGTTAAAATGATTGAGCATTTGATTCAGCATTTACCTTTTCAAACTCCTTGCTGAAAACTGGCAGCACGGATACGGGCCTATAATTATTGGTGTCTTTACTGTCCCCGGATTTGAAAAGTGGTATTACCTTACTGTATTTTATTAAATCCGGGAAGACTCCGTGAACCACACACAAACTAAATATTAAGGCTAAGTAAGGCGCTATGGTCTCAATTATGGAGGTACAGACTTTAATGGACATTCCCCAAAGATCCTCGGTTATTTTGATATTGATTTGCTTAAAAGTTTTTATTACTGTTACGGGTCGACGGTCGAGGACGTTACCACTGGGCCACCACTGCTCTGCATAACATTATCATATTATAATTCATCATCAGGCCTAGTAATATCAGCCGCACCGGTCGATCGAATGTTAAGCAACACTTGCCTAGGTCGGTCCGCGGATGGGCGACCATCCATTAAATACTAAGACCCGGAAAGCATGTGAAGCCGTTGGTCCCGGCTGTTATTCGTATATTTTTGACTGTCGTTACGGGTCGGCCGAAGCCCGAAAGTCGGATAACCAATCTTACTAAGGGGTTTCGAGTTACCCAATAAGTGGGTAGTGGAGGTCAGATAGGCAGACGATGCATTTTAAAATACTAGCATTCAGCTGCATCCGGTGAGTCTGTTTTGTTATTTAAGTACATGTATGTACTAACATTGGTTTCTATGTTATTTACTTTACGAATTACTAAGATATTTTCTACAAACCGGACCATTCTGAAATAATAATGTATAAGTATTTTTTTAAATTACTTAGCAAAATAACGTGAAACACGAAACTAAGTATAGAAGAAGACATTAAGATATGTAATATATTTTCGGTGTCCGCATTGTTTCAGCTTGCCCTACAATGAGAGCCGTATTATGTTTAAAATATATTAATGATACGGTACGTAATACTAATAATCAATAAATATTAAAATAAATAATAATATAATAAAAATAATTATTAAGAAAATTGCAAAACCGACCACATCTACTGAAAAACCGACCACAAATGGTGTTATTTGCTGATGACACATCACTGATTTTTAAAGTAAATAGACATGCACAGGAGTTTGACGACGTAAATAACGCTATGCTTAAGGTCCATAATTGGTTTACTGTAAATAATTTGGTATTAAATGAGAAGAAAACAAAATGCATTAGATTCGCGTTACCGAATGTTAGAAGTAGTGATTGTCAAGTTGTACTGAATAAGGAGATACTACAATTCGTCGAAAAGACGGTTTTCCTGGGGATTACGCTTGATTCAAAATTACAGTGGGGTCCTCATTTAACATCACTTGCAGGGCGACTTAGTTCAGCCGCATACGCTGTTTGGAAAATCCGCCAACTAACAGACGTGGATACCGCGAGACTGGTCTATTTTAGTTACTTTCATAGCATCATGTCTTACGGTATTTTGCTGTGGGGACGGGCTGCAGATATTGATTCTATCTTTATTCTGCAAAAGAGAGCTATTCGAGCCATCTACAACCTCCGCAGACGCGAGACTCTACGGGAACTGTTTAAAAAAATTAACATCATGACGGTACCTTGTCAGTATATATATGAAAACATTATGTACGTTCGGAAAAATCTACATCTTTTTAGTAAAATAAGTGACAGGCATAATTTTAACACTAGAAATAGGAACAAATTAGATCAACCACGTTTCAGATTGTCTAAAGTACATACTTCTTTTATGGGGTATTGTGTAAAATGTTATAATAAAATTCCACTCGATATTCTTCAACTAAATGAGAAGAAATTTAAAACATGCATTAAACGCACACTATGTAGACAAGCATATTATAAGTTGGATGATTATATCGTAGATAAAAATGCTTGGCTTAACGCTGGTCCTACTCCACAGGCACTTGGGCTCACTAGTTAAAATTTCATAATTGGAAGTGTTGCTTCCCCCTTTTTACTATTTTTTATTTTTTTTCCTGACATTACGAAATTATTGTTTATTCTTATTTAACTTATCTGAAAATAATATTATACTAATTGCTCAATTTCTTTGCAAACTAGTTTTGTATAATTTAGAAGCATTTTTTCAATTATTGTAAATGTGAGTACCATGGAGCCGTTTAGTATGGTATGATGTATGTTGACTTGAAATAGCATGGCAGATGAGAGTATGTCATGCTCACTTAAATGTCTCGCTGATGGTGGCACGTGTGTTGGATCATTCGGTTCCCTACAAAATGGTTGAGCTGGATGGTGCTGATCCACATGTCATGTTCGTGAACGGGCGCCGTCAGTTGAGACTGGTCACCTCTTATTTGCCAGAGCTTATTTTTAATATTAAATTTTGAATTGCTTTTGATTCTTTTTTTGTTTTACATTGTTCTCACATATAGAAGCAACATGAATACTGTACCCAGGATTTTGTAATATCTATATCCATTTTTTTAAAGAGTGTCCTTGGAGTTTCTTGCCCGTTCTTCTCCATAGAGATCTACGTTTTGGAATGGGCAACTAGCTTCAACTCTCTGACTAACTGACCGACTCTTTGAAAATTCAAAAGTGCCTGTAAATGGTTTAATTGAAATAAATGCTTTGAGTTTGAGTTTGAGTTTGCAATAATAATAAATACCTAAATATTATAACAATAAATTATTATTGTTATAATATTATTCAAAGAAAAACAATCTATATAAATTAATAAACAGAATTATAATAACGACGAATAAGAAGTTCAGGTATATAAAAATAATACTTAAATAATAGATACGTGAAATTTTAATATCTCCTGATTTTGATTATATGTAAGTTAAAATTTGTTCCCACAATAACGAACTTAATGATCTCCTAAAACAGGGCTTCCTCTCTCCTGCCCTTTAGCTGTGCCCTACAGGGTTCATAATGATCTAAATTATATAGTTACCACTTATGTACACATTATGGTAAAGCAATAAAGATATTGAGTACTGAGAGGTCAGCTTATACTGGACATAGCTTAATGTGTACAGTGCCCAGCCGTAAATATGTCACATGAAGTTTTAGAAAAACTTCGTGTTTGTCTCACGGCGTCTCTTTCCCTCATTTGTGTGTGACGGCCTTTCTAACGCTCGATGTGTCATATTAACGCCTGATACTGTAATTATTAATATAAAATTTATGACACATACGTATAAAGTTGTGGTACAGTCAAAGAATAAAAATGTTAAGCACCAGTAAATTTTTGCTTGCACCTTATTATTTTCCGACGTACTTACTGCCGATATTTTGGACGAAAATATCAGTTCGGAAAGGTGACAATGCGCCCTCTACGTGGGAAAGAAATTAGAATTTATTTTTAAACTACCCGTATCCCCGATATGACCTCCGATCGGTAAAAATTTCGAGTTTCCATACAAACTCTCATCCCCTATTAATCCATTTAGGAATTAATTTTAAAAACTCCTTCCGTAGTGAGCACTAAACAAGGACCTTATTACCACAAAACCGTGTTTATCAGTTGTTTAGCGTTGCACTGTTTTAACATGACATTTCTATATGGAGTTTGACATAAGACATAAAACAAAGGAAATCTTGTGCAAAATTTCCTGCTTTTTGACCCCGCGATTTTAGTGTGCGTTGTCTGTCAGTGCAGGAATGATTTTAAGATTTGTATTAAGTAGAATATTGCTTAACATTTTCGCTCCCTGACCGCACAGGTTTCATAAGTTAATATTACATACCGTTGTCCTCGTAGTCTGTTTAGCCTCTGTTCACTTTCAACGCCGAATCTTAAGTCGCCTGTGAACGAACACGTCGACGTTATTACACGATCTTGTCACGTTATTACAGAAATATGTCACGCTATGACATTAATGTTACGATTTCACGTTATTCTCTGTTGCTTTTAATAAATTCAAATTCATGCAAGCAAATAATAGCAATGTAAATATTAGAACAGCGCAAAAAAAAAAAGCAAAAGCAGCAAAAGGGATTTTAGTACGTCTTATTGAAGATGATAAAAAAAAACAAATTAATCATCCATACCGATATTATGAAAAAAAATCAATTGTTCCCACACTTCATCAAGATATTCGAACATAAATGTGTTTTTTTTTTTTCACTAATTCACGTTGGTTCCGCTGTTAAAGTTGTTCACAATTATTAGTAAAATGACCCTTCAAAGGTGAGTATACACTAAAGCATTTTGTTGAGCCTTTCCTTGCAATGTAAACGTTCTTTCGAATGGTACACACGGCTACACATCAAGCTATACATTTCAAGTATACGCTGACCTCGCATTGTACGGAAATTCTATACTTACAATCCGAGATCAGTATAAACTGGAAATGATATGATGATGTGTAGCCGTGTGTACAATAAAAACAAAAGATCGAGTGAAAAAAGCATTTCCATGTAATGTAACGTTCCTGCGAATGCTCGATGCTGCGTTTGACGTAACATTTCTTTCTAGCTTGCGTTCATTGTAACGACCTGCCGTCGCCGTCGGCGCGCGCACCTCACTCCACGTCGCCGGTGGTTGAGCCCTTGCTCAAATACACTAATACGCTGGTTAGTTTTTAAAACCAGGTTGTAACAAAACATCGAGTCGTATTCGAAGTGCGGTTCAATAACATTTTAAAATGGCGAGTGCTCGATATTCTGTTACAAGTAAATGCTCTAGTCTACACTCACCTTAAGAGGTTTTTAGTTTTTGGTTGTTAATTGTTTCTTAATTTTGGATTAGAATTTAATTTTTTGCTGTGCATAAGTGCGTAAGGGTCCGTAATTGAACCTTTACAAGCTTCTGAACAGTTTGGAATGCAAATAAAGATATGAATATCTTGCATAACACTTACTAGCATGAAAGTTATTGTCTTCCGTATAATCAATGGCCCAGATCTGGTCGCGCGCGCCGGGGCGGCAGGGCGCGGCGCGCGCGTCGCCCACGGCGCCGGGCGCGGCCAGGCACAGGCGCGACGCCGCGTGCTGCAGCTGCCCCGTGCTCAGGCGCCGCCACTTCTGTTCGCGCCCTTTGCCGTGGCACGGCGTCATTACGATCCCCGGCCACTGGCTGTCCGCTGAGGGCTCCTCTGGGGCGCTACTTATAAACGGGAGATTACAGTTTTTACTGTTGCTATGGGTACGGGCGAGTGCTGAGGAGGGACGAAACGCGTGTGACTAAAAGAGTGATGAATTTAAATGTTGATGGAAATCGAGAGAAGCGCGAAAACAAATGGATTGATTGTGTGAGGAATGATTTGAAAGAGAAGGGAGTGAATGATAGCGTAACGGTTGACAGTAAATGGCACAAGGGCAGGAAGATGAAGACTGTTGCTACACGCCTTCCAATGAGAGGGTGCGCTCCTGACACCTGTCAAATATAGTAATGAGTGATACATCACCAGAGGCTACATCACTGGGAAAGGACTTCAAACGCAGAGTACAAAAGACGTGTTTTACGAATTTTAAATTTATTCGTTGTATATTGGGTCTGTGACGCGGAGGAATGTGGAAAATGCCGTGAGAAAAGTTTTGATTATGAATGTAGGTGGCTATAAGAGTACAGGAACACGAAAGAAACGAACTCCTCCGAGACGGGGCAGTATTTTTTTTTTGTGTTGACTAAGAAGCTTGATTTTTTTACAGCTCTAAGAGACGTACACCTAAGTGATATTAATTTCAATTTGATACCTTCTTTTGCTCGAACGTCTCCTGAATTTTTTTATTTGTTATGATATTTTATTTTGACATTTAACATAATATTATAACAGGGAATTGCAAATGTTTTACGTTTTAAATAATTTATTTGGTTACTGTTATAATTATGATTTATATTATAATTATAATTCTTTTAATTTTATAATTTCGTGTATAAAAAAAATACTGAAATTAATGAATAAAAGGCATGACAGACAGATAAGGGTTCCGTTTTTAATTTTGAGGTACGGAACCCTAAAAAGTGTAAGTATTAAGTAAATTGGCATTGTCTACGCCTACATGCCACTGTGGCGCAGCAACAAATAGTTGCGTTGATTCTCTGGTAGATGTAACTGCTGACACTAGTGTCTACGTGTTGTGTATACGAACCGATATTTGCGGCTGAAATGAAATATTTTTATTCTTAGTAATTTTCGTGGGTGCTGATGATGATAGTAAGGTCTTTGTTCTACTCATTCAAAATTCAAGATGGCAGTCTTAACAAAAGACGCCAACTGCGAGCCGCCCACGCGCACGAAGGGTTCCGAATCCTGAGTGTATGGTGGTACGTACTATAATTTAACAATTTGTAGGTAAAATAAAATAAACTAAAAAAATTAAGGTGGTCCCCTTCAATTTATAACATTATTTTATTTTTATTTGTCGTTATAGTGGCCCTAACAGTACACACTCTGTGAACATTTCAAATGTCCACCTATTACGGTTCAAAAGATACAGCCCTGAGTCGGACACGGGCGGTCCCTGAGCAATAGGGTTCCGTTGGCGCCCTTTGGGTACGGAACCCTACAGATAGCACACATTACCTGGACGTCTGCACGGTGGCGCAGTTGGCCTCGTCCCTGAGCTCGCCGGCCAGCGAGAACGAGAAGTACTGCGTGGCCTGCAGCTCGGGGTGGCACGGGTAGCAGCCCAGCCGCGCCCCGTCGTGCTCGCGCTGCAGCGTGTCCAGGCACATTCTCGTTTCTTCGTTCTTAAACCTGAGGTGTTATAATGTTTAATTTTGAAAAGGCTTATAAACAAATGAACGTTCAAAAAATACACTTATAAAAACATCTCTGTTTAAAATAACTCTAACGCCTCATAAACTACCTACAGATTCCGCTATAACTTCAATACTTTCAAGACCTTCTCACCAGTCACTCTGAAATCAACTTAGTTTACACCCCGATAAAGTTGATATTCGTTCTCACCTGCCATATCCGTACACGTCGCGCACCGGCACGAACTTCTCCTTGTAGATGTTGTCGAGGTACCACTGGAAGCTCTTGCACTTCAGTTTCTCGCGCAGGACCTTGCGGTGCGTGACGTCACCTATCTTTGGGTTGTTCTGGAACGACGATTTTACAAACACCATCATTATTTGCTTGAATATATACAAACAACGCTACAAGGTACTTTCGGCGCGTGGGCGAGATCTGTGACCACGGCTGGTAATTTTAGAACAAAAAATCCTGGTATTAATAGACTTATTTGTCTATGGGTGTAACGTGTCTTAGTGACAGCCGCCCCTCGTCCCTTTCCCCTTTGTCGCCCGTGCAATCGACATCATATTTGTTTGGTTCAAGTCTATATCGTAGTGATCGTAGTCTGTGATTGTGTGCATCCCGTGTGACAACCCGGGCTGGCGCCATTACAGTTTTTAAAGCTAAATCGAGTGAAGTTCTGCCTTGATTAAATTTCCGTAACTTATCCTTTCAATTTTAACCTGTAATAGTGCAATTACAATGTGCAGTATGTACCGCAATTGCTGTATTGTGAATTGCGCTAGTAAAGTGAGATAGGGCTCAAGTGGTTAGAGTGTATTAACTGTGAAGAATTGCGAAACCTGAGGACAGAGGATCTGGACAAGCGTTATGTCTGTCAAAAGCATTTTCGACAGAAGTTCATTGTCTCGACCAACGCTATGACTCGTCTTCTTGTTGGCGCCTTTCCCACGCTGTTTTCCGATAGCGAAATCAGCAGTGGCACTCCTAGTCCTCGGTTTCAAACTATGGACACTGACCACACCACTGGTAAGTACCTGATTATTATACTTAATAAAATATAACTTTTCTCATACATTCCTCACATACTCAAACGACAACTGCAATAACTGCATCATGCATTTTAAAAATTTAGGTACTATTTGGATTTTAAAACTTGAATTTTCCCTGTGGAATTTCACACTGAAATCATATAAGACAATAACTTGATATCATCACATAGTATTTTGTAAAGCATAAACATAGTTATTATTTAGGATTGCATACCCAAAGCGTTCCAACGGGATAGATACATATATAATTTTAGAAATAATGATCCAAATTGCCACACCTTTAAAAACACCTTTTAGTCACTTCTAATGATGTATAGTTATTATTTAACCATGCTTTTTTATATTGTGTTGTCTTTTGTGTGCACCAAATAAACGTTTTATCTATCTATCTAATCACAAGATTTATAAAATTTCACTCTGATCTCTGACAATTGTGAAGCGGATTTAGGTGAGCAACTAGTAAAACTCAAGGTTTTATTTGATACCACGCAAAATAATGAAACAAATGCCGATAGTGCTTGCTCAGGTGGATTCCTAACCTTTGGAGTGCAGTTCTAGAAAATATCCCCACAACTTTAATCCAAGAAAAGTTAAAAGTTCATTCAAGGGCTTATACCACAGGGTAGGTTTAGTAGGTTATAAGAAAAATTTTAGGCAAAACCAATTTGTGAGCAATGTGAAACAAACCTCACTTCTCGTGAAATAAGTTCAACCAGTAATTGGATATCTGGAAGAGAGTATAGAAACTCAAATCATCACATGAGAAAATTGACCTTCCCTTCTGAAAACGCCCTGAGAACTTTTGGCTATATAATTCAGGAAACAAAAGAATTCTTGGACATCACGCCCCAACAAACGGGTATTATAAAAGAAATAAAATAAGATCCAAGTATTCGTTTGTTTTCTTGGATTGTGTGATACACAGGGATGCTGTTGAGGAATACTTTCTAGCATTAAGTCTTCGATTAGCAGTGCAATGTGATAAATACGATTATAAAGGGCACAGATGTATTTAGGATGGAAAACAAATGTTTGCCACCCATGCAAAAGAAACCATTTATAAATATAAAACCAAATTAAAAAATATTAATGAATAATATTGAATGTTTTGTATTTTCATCACATGACTAATATTCCTTTTCTAATACACATACACGTCAGGTAGCTATAGTTACACCTGAGACCTGAAGTGTCTACACACAATCACAACCACAGGTTGAATTACAGTAGAACCTCTTTTTTTAGAAGTCGGTTAAAGGCTTAAAAGGCTTGTTTCTAAAATATTCTGGGCTCGGAAAAGCTTGGCAAAAAGACCCGGACTCATACCAACGCGAGCGACAAAATGGGTCGAATTAAAAATAAAACGTGACAATCACACGTTGAAAATCGTAAAGCGATTTTTCTTCTATGGGAGATTACCGTCTGAAGACTACTGACTCTGTGTCTGTGACGACTACACAAATGTTTACCAACAACGCCCCCTGGCGCCGCATTCAGGCGCCAACAGATCCGCGCAGCAATAAACATGTCACAAACGTTCCTTAAACCAACCTTAATAGGTGTGCAAATATCTATGAATAATTAAAACATATTTATTACATGAGCCATTCAATTAAGAATACATATTAAAAAAAACAAAAAGTTTAAAACAAGCTCACTTTTCAAGCAGTCTGACGCGTTGGTGGCATCTGATCTGAGATGGAACTAAAATAATTGCCACTATTTATTATGCTCGCTTAAGCTTGTTTTGAACTTTTTAGTTGCAGTCGGGTTTTTGGATATTTTCAATTAACACCTTTTAGAGTGTTATATTTTTGGAATCGTCTCTTTAAGTCCTATATTCTGATAGCCACGGTCCCCACAGGGTCGAGCTACAACTTCTGGAATGATGTTCCTTATCGCACGTTATACTCTGCACACTTGGCGAATAAGAACTGGACCGAAATAAGTGTAACATATTGACCACACAACAGTCACGATTTACGACACTTTTGTTTTGTCATCTGTTACTCTCTAACGTTGTTAAATTATTTCGTTGTGCCTGGTATTCAATACGTACAAAAGGTAGTTCGTTCCAACGGGGTCTCCCGACACCTCTTGACGATACTTGTTGTCGTCTAAAACCCGCCATTACTAGCTAGTTGGGCAGAGCCCAGGCAGATGATGATAACTAGTTTGTGTTAAATAAATAATGATGCTATGTATACAGTGGGGGAACGAGGAGGTTCAGCTATTGTGAAATACATTCGTTTCCGCATTGCATTTGAGGATGAAATGAAACTAACCATTTCCGGCTAAAAAAAGAAACAGACAGTCACGAAAAGCGACTTTAATTTATTACAGTTTAGTTTATAGTTTTGTGAAGTTACTGGAATCACCGAATCGGAAAGTCGGATACTTAATAGCCCAAGCAACGAAGACAAAACTTGTGGAATTCATTCGTTGAGAAGCCAATGTTGGCACTGGGAGGGGAGGTGTCCTGAACAACATAGTAAAATTACTGACAGCTGGGGGCGCCGCTAAAAAGTATCAGAGACCAAAATTAATCTATATTAAATTCTCTACTTAAGGTCATTTACACTTTTTCGCTGGGATCAGTAATTAACACGCGCTGACAGTCACTCTAGCAGAGCGACGCATCACTGGTGGCGTGGCGGCTGATGACACAAGGTGTCAGGGGCCGCCGTCGTACCACGTCCACGACTAATGCTATATTCCGGCACAATCTCGAAGTTATTGAAGCTCGAACCACTAACACGATGAACGTGTTAAGATTCCGAATTCAAGTGTAAAGTCGTGCATATAAATAATGTATTGTTGAGCCTCACCCTCAGGTCCGGTCGGTGCAGGTAGAACAGCTCGGCATACTCGTCCATCCACACTTCCGCCATGCGAGCCGTGTTTATACCTGAGGACCAGACAGTTTACTGACACATATCATAACATAACATCACGCCTGTAATCCCAGAAGCGCTAGGCGGGGGTGTACCCTATTGTACGCACACATCCTAGCTAGTTATGCTTCAGTCCGTGTAATAGGGGGCGAGCCTATTGCCATCAACCGGACACTAATCCAGACTCCGGGCTGCTACTGACAAATTCCTCATTGAAAAATCCAATAACACTTTGCAAGACCCGCCAGTCGAAACCAGGACCTCATGGTCCGCAGTATAACGTGCGACCGCCAGCCCAGCGAGGCAGTCAGCAGCATACAGTTTACTGGAACATGTCTAACAGTATCAGTCTATTCGTTGTTCAAACTTTTGTTTCCAATTGATACAGTTATCAACTCTCCCGGTGTATATTGAGTTGATTTTAGAATGCCTGATACTATCATCCAGTTAGACTGGCAGCAGTGGCAACTGACCCCAACATGGCTGCGAAAGGTTAAGGTGCTGACTTACCGTGTGTGTCCATGTGTGCGGGCATGCCGTACGGATGGAAGCTCCTGAACACGTGGCCGACGCGCGAGCAAGGGATCGTCTCCAGGGTGCCGCCGCCTGCAGACGTAGTGGATCAGTTATTATAGGGCTTGTTAGTGCCAATCTGCTACTCAATACGTTTCCCTGACATCGATTGATCTACCCGAATGTCCTTTCTTTGGTATTGTTCGTCGAGCCGTTGAGCTCCTTAAGTTCTGAGTTGAGCTCCACTATTACTGACAAATGCTTGCACTGACTGGACAAGTCTACTCAAATCTGTGTGGTTCTTTCCTCAAAAGACCATTTCAGACTCTAATCTACATGGTCCTCTTAAGGTATGACCGAGATTTTGTCTGGATTTTAAAAGAGACTGTGACCTCTGAGTTTGTTTCGGCCTTTCTTCTCAGAGTAGTCAGATAGGAAACGCCGACCTCATCTAGCTTTTAATATTTTTTAATATGACGTGTAAAAGTGATTCCAATATCCTATTTACAGAATAAACAATGTCATTTCATTTCATTTCATTGAACCTTTAAGATTGGGTTTCCTCAGACAGCGCGCGCTGTAGTCATACCACCATGCTTGCTCGAGACGGGTTGGCGATCTCACACTTATATCCTAACTAATATTTTTATATATATTATTATATAAATGCGAAAGTGAGTTTGTTTGTTTGTTACGCTTTCACGCTAAAATGGCTGAACGGATTTAGATGAAATTTCGCACGTGGGTAGACAATGACCAGGAGAATGAGATGGGTTACTTTTTATCCTGGATCGCAGACGAAGTCGCCGGCAACAGCTAGATTACTATAACTCCAGGTTTCCTCTCGATGATTTCTTTCACCGATCTGAGTAATGTCCAAGATACACTCAGAAAGTAAAACTTCACATTAATAAATGCTTCAAAATGTCGAATATCATGAAAATTTGCAAATTTTACCGTGTTTTACGGTGTCCATACGAACGGTCGTCATTGCCCGACTGCGCCTTTTTATTAGGAAACCCATGCATAGCTTTGTTACATCAGCCGAAGGCGGCGTGACATTGTGAGTGTAAACCAAAGACATTTTAATATACTTACGATAGACGGGACAAAGCGAACAACATCAAAACCTTGGTATTAACGCCAGGTCTCACCGCGGTCAGTGTTCTGTCTCGTGTCATCGAGACGCCCCACATGACAGGTCGCAATGTGTGCAAAGGAATATTATTTTCGAAGAAAATATAATTATAATACTGTGGTATTGAAACCCTCGTAGTGATAAAGCTAAACTACGGTTTCATTTCGTTAGTATTTTATAATTTACCGAGTGTTTTAGTTAGAATAAAGTTTTTTTTTAGATATTTTCTACCTGACGATTGATAACCGAAGTTTGGGGTAAAAGTGTGTCATGTCCAACTTGGCTATTATGTAATTGTGCTATATATGCTGGACGGCGTCACTGAGACCTGGGACCCTCTCTATAGTATCTTAAACTGTAGTATACTAACACTGCCAGATCCTGAAGCTCATCTCGAGGTTCTCGCCGCCCCAGCCGCCCATCTGCTCGTCGTAGGCGCCGAGCTCCCAGAAGTACGTGCGACTGATCGCGAACAGACCGCCCGCCATCGTCGGCGACCTGCGGTAAAGGGAAGGGTGAGGGGTGAATGTCTGACACTTAGCGGAGATAAATACCTGTTACACTGCTAAAGGATATTTCGGCACTCGAATGACGTCGGCGGCGGGGCGGTGTTAGTAGACATTTGAGCAAATACATTAATTCACCAATATATTAATTCACGAAACAAAATATGTACCGCCGCCACGTTAGTTCCGATTTTGGCCACGCGCCGAAAGATCCTTGTACAGCTGTACATAGCACATGCTATGTTCGCTTAGTATACAAGTTTGATGCCCTGGCTGCTGCTGGAGGCCTTCATTTATTCAAGGATCGACGGGATAGATCCGGTTAAGCAGCCGACAATCTCCTGGGCAGACTTGCGACATACCATTCATCAAAAAAATTGCCTTAGCAGTATCCACCCTGTCACTGTTGCGGCGCTGTCAAACTATAAGTGACTAGCTTTCGCCCGCGGCTTCGCCCACGTGGTATGTCGATAAAAAGTAACCTATGTCCTTCCCCGGGATGCCATCTATCTTCTTGCCAAATTTGATCGAAATCCATTCAGTGGTGTAGGCGTGAAAAGGAAACATACACACAGACAGACAGACACACAGAGTTACTTTCGAATTTATAATATTAGTATGGATACGGGAACAAATCTTAGTCAAACCTCATGCTAGTGATGAATATTTATAATATTATAAAGAAATAAAATTGAAGTGTCTGTTTGCGATTTCAAAATAATAGCTTTTTACTAAATACATATGAAATTATATACGGTACTTATAACAAAAAAATATTTAGAAAGTTTTTGTGTGTCTGTCTTTCTGTTTGTTCCTGCTAATCTCCGAAAAGGCTAGATCGATTTTGAGGGGACTTTACTGGCAGATAGCTGACGTTATAAGGAGTAAGTAAATCACTCTACTTTCATTTAAGAAAAAATATGTTGGTCAACGCGGATTGCAGCCGCGGGCAGCAGCTAGTCAACATTAAAATGAGCACAAATTGCTCGTATGTTGAATGATCCGAGTGATTTTATTGGCGCTTTTAATTTAGTGTACCGTATTTGAAATGAATTGGACAGTCTGTTAGCTAATTCTTGAGTTGATTTGCATTTCAGAAACAACTGGCTCTTTAGTATCGTTCGGCTACTGAAGGGAATGTCTTATTATTTAAACATCACTTTAAGATGTTGCATATTACACGTTCAAATGATAGCGACAACTGATACTTAAGATTGAGCCGCGTTTGAGAAAACACCCGTAATCGGTCCTTTAAAGAATTTTAGGAATATTTAATTTATTAGAATTCCCTAAACGTTGTCAAATCTAAAAATTAAGTAATAAAAACTAAAACCCAACTAACTACGACTAAAAATAATCGTAATCTGTTCGATCGTAATGGTTTTATTACTTAATTTTTGTTTAAAATTCTTTTGGGGTTATCATTTTTTTTTTTTTTAATGTGCTCATTAAACTCTTTCATTTGATACCTAGCATGGTACGATTAAACAATATTTTTTTTCAAGTTCCTGACTTTATGTCCTCTAGAGGGCGCCATTTTTAATGTGACGTCACATGGTCTATTACCAGCGGACGATCAAGAGGCTTCCAACGATACCTCACTTGTCAAATTGTGATTAGTGGTTTAGAAGATATGAGGGAACAGATGAACATACATACATACCGGTCAAAATCATAACCCTCCTTTACTTCGCCGTAGTCGGGTAAAAAGTGAATGAATATACGAACCAAGTGGGCGCTATATCTGACCCTCGTCTCTTCTTCTCTCGTTCAGGCACATCAGTCCACGTGAAATGTCCCATGAATGAGAACCCACCAACCTGCGCGAAAGCATACATTAGTATCTTACGAAGTATTGGACGAAAGAGGCTGGTAGCGCTGAGACACTCGCGCCTCTAGCGGTGAACAGGCGTAACTAGGATGATAGAACGGACGTAACAAAGCAAGCGCGCTCTGTAAACTATTTATTTTTTCAATAAGCCCCCATATTATAGAAATACTAGAAATTACAGCAGCAGATTCCCGAAAAGCATTTTATCACTTTGGGTAGGTAGTAGGTACCCAAGTTTTTGACTAAGTATTGAATATGAAATAGAAAATGATTATGATGTTTTTATGAATACCTAATAGAAAGAAAAAGATAGCTAGCAAATAGATTGTTACCATCCTAGTTACACCTTTATTGCAAAAGTATATCATTAACTTTACTTTTATTATGTATAATGGGACCTGTAATTTTGATTAGTAATGCATACCTACTTACGTATTACTCCACTGACTGAACTGAGCACTTCTTATGCCATCGCGGTTTACATAAACTATAGTGAGGGACCCAATCAGCAAAGTTTCGTCAATACAGTAATTATAAGTAAGTTTGTACAATTAATGGAATTAAAAAATTAAGCACTTTTAGTTAATTTTTTACTACTAACATTTATTTTACCGACTTCGTGCTGCCAACATTGTATATGAAAAACGTTGCTTAACCTTTTAATTCCTCCACTGTACATGTAAACAAGGCATGAGCCGTGAATTAACACGGGTTAGTCTTTACAATCGTTAGTAGGTATTTACATACAACACCATCACCCGAGTTTGTCTACATTCCCAACCCAAGCATGTCACAGTTATTTGCTTACATACTGATGTTTTTAGAGATATGAGTTTATTAAGAATTACAATAAATGAAGAAAAAACCTAAAATAGAAGAAAAACATAAGTTTCACAAAGTAGGTAAGTAGGCCTATATTATATGAACGAATTAATTCGAATAGTAACGATACATACTATAAATAAAATACAGTGTTTGGAAAATTTTAATAAATTTATAAAGGAATCTTGTTTTTTTTTACATAATAAATGTTTAGCTAATGTTTTAGTACCGAAATAAACTAAAACGCATAGTGTCATCGCTGTTGTGGACATCTTAAGAAAACTTATAAAGAACACGCCTGACGTGTCGATGTCACCAAATCTTGATAATACTAATCTGTTTTTTATTACACGCGACGAAAGGGGTAACAAATTGTGTGAAGTCCCTGACGCTTGTGCCAGTGCCCTCTCCCGGGAGGGAAAGAGATCTTTAGAAGCCCTCAAGTAACTCTAACTAGCCGTTATCTAATCACTTACGACTTATGGACTGGAGCAATACGAGTATTTCAGGTTATAAGTTTCAACCATCACCGAGGGTTATTGAGCATCCATAGTTTGTTAGTTCTTCGGAATGACCGGGGATGTACTTGTACCATGTATTTTGGTTTACGGTCGTACCAGCTGGTGTCTCGGAGGTTAAATGCGATGTCGCCGACTGACGACTGCGGACGACTGTCAACCACGGCCGATGATTTCCGGCTTTCCGACCCTTGTAATATTTACATATCCAACAAACAAACGGGATGTAATATCATCACAAGCATTACATGTTAAAGCTTGAATATTTTATATTTCCTCATCCAAATTATTCACAGTATTATTTTATTACGCATTTGTGTTATTTGTTACACTGCATTCATCATTATTAGTGGTATTACTGGATTCTTCTGTTTCCACAAGCATTTCTGTTTTAGTATCAATATAATAGCATCCATTATTTTGGACCTGGGGCAGTATTACGAAGTTATAATGCCATCATAATTTCAACCCGAAAAATGAGATGGTGCTATCTTTCATATATAGCTCCAAGTATGTCGGGGTCGGCTTCAAGGTTAACCGGATGCAGCTGTATGCCAGCCCGACCACCTATCTGACCTCCACAACCCAAGTTACTGGGTAACACGATACCCTTTGACAAGACTGGTTGTCAATATTTCGGGCATCTTTACGCGCTAGAATCATGATGGCATTAAAACGTCGTAATACCTGAAAAGTATCGGTTGTTTGAAACTTGAAGGTGCTGTAGTGGATGGAGTCAATGATAGGAGTGATCACGGCATCTCTCTTGTGCTTGACGCGCTCGAGCAGAGGCCGCATCCAGTCCGTGCCGCCCTCGCAGTGAGCATCGAGGAAGATGAGCACGTCCCCTCGAGCGGCGCGCGCTCCTTTTAGACGAGCGAGCATCAGACCCTGCCTGTAAGTTGATGTTACTGGATGGCAAAGATGTAGACCGGTAAGTGGCCACCGTCACATATGGACAAGGACATCTGCAGTTCTTCGCGTTCTAGAAACTTGTGTCCATGTGCCTGCAATGGCGCCGGCAAAGAAAGAAACACACATACCCTTCACACTGTCAAGCGTGGCGATATAGGAACAATGGACATATCGCACCCCTAGATGAAGGCTCCAGCAACTCAAAAAACCTCATTTTTCAGAAATGACGAAAAACTGTTTTTATCTTATATAAGAAAGATATCAAAGATCTAATGAGACATTCATAAAGGTAACGTTGCGGTTGAAGGCATCGTTACGCGAATTATATTGATGTATAGGTATTCAAGTCAGGAATTCGATAAAGCCACTAACTCGAAACTCGTACTTTTAGAGTTAGTGGGGTTTTTATCTAGGGGTGCGATATATATTATGGTGGTAGCACTTCTCCGGACGAGCCCCTTCAGAAAGAGCTCTACTAACGGGCAGTTGGACAAGAAAGAAGCCAATGTCGATTCAAACACCACAGTATCGATTAGGTCGTAATAAACTGTATCGTCAAAAAATATCGCCAAAAGAAGTGACTCTTTTCATTGTAGCAGACTATTACTTTTATTATACAGGGTATGTTAGGGTAAACACCGTTGTTGTCGTTGTTGGTTTGATTTCATTTATAGAACGTAAAGTTAATGGAAAATTACTACTTTTTTTTAAATCTACATTTTACCACAAGAGACGCAAGTTCGTTGCCCTATGCGCTTGGGCAACGAACTTGCGTCTCAACACGGGCGGGGGGTGTGGGACGTGACCTGACCGGCCGTGAGCGCGAATCCTCCCGGTTTTTGCGTGATTGAGTAACAAATATCCAAACACACAAACTTCCACATTTATAATATTAGTAGGATTTAAGTCAACTACCCATGGTTTGAGTTACAACGGTGGTTACCCTTACACCCTGTATACTACTTTCAATTCGTAAGTTTAGTTATATGTAGTTAAAACTAGCTTTTGGCTTGAGAATAAACAGAAGTAAGACGAAGATGATGATTCTCGACCGTGCAAACAATAATTCGCCCAAAGTTATCCAGATTGCGAACTGCGATGTCGTACAGTCATATATCTACGTAGGAGCTCTGATCTCGAGTCACGGTGGCGTAGACGAAATCAAGCGACGCGTGGCCATAGGTCTGCTCTGGACAGGCTGAGGAAAGTCTGGAAGAATCACAACATCACCAAACCGACCAAAACCCTGCTGGTTCGGGCATTAGTATTTCCCATGTTCCTGTAATCTGCTGAAACGTGGACCCTTAGAGAAATTGAGAAGAAAATAGACGCTCTGGAAATGTGGTGCTGGAGGAAAATGCTTAGTGTCGTGGACAGAATTTCGCACCAACACATCTATACTCCAAGAACTCCGCAGCAAGCAGCGTCTATAGGTCACAGTACAAGCTCGAATACTATTCTTTGGACACGTATCACAACGGGGAAACGATTCCATAGAACGTCTTGTTGTGCAGGGAAAGGTCGAAGGAGCAAGAGCACGCGGCAGGTCGCCCATGCGATGTACCGTCCAGATTAAATCAGCAGTGGGCAGTCACAAAAATGCACACATGTAACAGCCGACGGAGAAGGATGGCGTGGCATCGTCAGGAACATCACAGCTTTCCGAAATCACAATGCAACTTGATGCCCACGACCGCTCTGTCAAGAGTGCACCGACAAGGAAGGAGTTAAAACTAATTGTAGATTACTCAGTTATTTAAGATAGCATAATTGTATTATGATGTATGATATTTTGCGACAATAACTAACGCGTGCGTTTTCTTAAATTATTGCATAAAGTGCCAAACAGCATCCGATATTAGCCTCTTTTTTTGTTATCAAGTAATCATATACTTCGTTTTCGTTTAATTAATGCAGTAATAATTGCAATTACATAAGATTAGCCTGCCTTTTTCAGATTATCGACAACGATTCTGCGACGATTAATTGGGAATTTACAGATTTAATATAAACCCATCTAAAGAAACACCCAGGTGCGTAATTAACATAACCGTGTACCCAACAAACCGCACAAAGAAAGTATAATTATATACAGGTACACTCAAAACAGAAACAATTAATGGAATACTTGTACACGTAATTGAAAACATAATAAACATAGGCATCAATGCTAATCAAATCATAATTTAAAAAAAAACCGTCGATGCAGCCTTGCATTATGAACAGAAAATATAATATATATATATGTACAAAGAGTCCTAGGAAACTGACGGATTGTCATTGGGGCATTGTCTTTCAATCGAGCGAATGATATATATTATGACCGATACACCGATGTAGGTAATGGTCAACACCATTACAGCGTTTGTAAGAAAACATCTTTTTAAAACAAACGAAGAGAACCATGAAGAATTGCATGTCTTTGAAATCCTAAATGAGGAAATAAAAAAGGTTTGAAAGATACCCATAATTTAGACGTCTGAAAAAATAAGTAAATTTATAAAGGAATCTTGTTATTTTTTTACACATTATTCTATCTAGGTACCTAGCCTTTTTCCAACTGTGTTGGGGTCGGCTTCCAGTCTAACCTTTTTTTTACATATTATTATGTTTAGCTAATGTTTTAGTACCGAAATAAGCTAAAACGCATGACACTATGCGTTTTAGTTTATTTCGGTACTAAAACATCGCTGTTGTCGACATCTTAAGAAAACTTATAAAGAACACGCCTGACGTGTCGATGTCACCAAATCTGGATAATAATAATCTGTTTTTTATTACACGCGACGAAAGGGGTAACAAATTATGTGAAGTCCCTGACGCTTGTGCCAGTGCCCTCTCCCGGGAGGAAAAGAGATCTTTAGAAGCCCTCAAGTAACTCTAACTAGCCGTTATCTAATCATTACGTTGACTTATGGACTGGAGCAATACGAGTATTTCAGGTTATAAGTTTCAACCATCACCGAGGGTTATTGAGCATCCATAGTTTGTTGGTTAAATGCGATGGCGAGAGAAAAATGGCTAAATATCTGGCAAGCTACGACAACTACGCATGACTGCCGCCGACTGACAACGACTGCCGACAACTGTTAACGTCTGCCGACAATTGTCAACGTCTGCCGACAAACAACGACTGCCGACGACTGTAAACGACTTCCAACAACTGTCAACATCTGCCGAAAACTGTCAACGATTGACAGTGACTGTCAACGACTGCGGACGAATGTCAACCACGGCCGATGATTTCCGACACTTGTTATATTTACATTTAACCAACAAACAAACATGATGTATTATTTTCACAAGCATTACATGTTAAAGCTTGAATATTTTATATTTCCGCATCCAAGTTATTCACCTTTAATATTTTACTAAGCATTTGTGTTATTTGTTACACTGCATTCATCATTATTAGTTGTATTACTGGATTCTTCTGTTTCCACAAGCAAGTTATTATTATTATCATCGTCAGTTCCTGGTCCATCAAGCATTTCGGTTTTAGTATCAATATAATAGCATCCATTATTTTGGACCTGGGGCAGTATTACGCAGTTATATTGCCATCATAATTTCAGCCCGTAAAAGGGGATGGTGCTATCGTTCATGTATAGTTCGGTCTCTCATCATCTGTCAGCCTTTTTCCAAGTACGTCAGGGTCGGCTTCCAGGTTAACCGGATGCAGCTGAATGCCAGCGCGACCACGTATCTGACCTCCACGACCCAAATTACTGGGTAACACGATACCCTTTGGCACAACTGGTTGTCAGAATTTCGGGCATCTTCACGCATTAGAATCACGATGGCATTAAAACGTCATAATACCTGAAAAGTATCGGATGTTTGAAACTCGAAGGTGCTCTGATGGATGACGTCAATGATAGGAGTGATCACGGCATCTCTCTTGTGCTTGACGCGCTCGAGCAGGGGCCGCATCCAGTCCGTGCCGCCCTCGCAGTGAGCATCGAGGAAGATGAGCACGTCCCCTCGAGCGGCGCGCGCTCCTTTTAGACGAGCGAGCATCAGACCCTGCCTGTAAGTTGATGTTACTGGATGGCAAAGATGTAGACCGGTAAGTGGCCACCGTCACATATGGACAAGGACATCTGCAGTTCTTCGCGTTCTAGAAACTTGTGTCCATGTGCCTGCAATGGCGCCGGCAAAGAAAGAAAGAAACATACATACCCTTCACACTGTCAAGCTTGGCGGTATAGGTACAATGGACATATATATTATGGTGGTAGCACTTCTCCGGACGAGCCCCTTCAGAAAGAGCTCTACTAACGGGCAGTTGGACAATAAAGAAGCCAATGTCGATTCAAACACCACAGTATCGATTCGGTCGTAATAAACTTTATCGTCAAAAAATATCGCCAAAAGATGTGACTCTTTTCATTGTAGCAGACTATTAATTGTATTATATATTATTACTTTCGATTCGTAAGTTTAGTTAAATATAGTTAAAACTAATTGTAGATTACTAAGTTATTTAAGATAGCATAATTTTATTATGATGTATGATATTTTGCGACAATAACTAAAGTTTTCTTAAATTATTCTATAAAGTGCCACACGGCATCCGATATTAGCCTCTTTTTTTGTTATCAACTAGTCATATACTTCGTATTCGTTTAATTAATACAGTAATACTAGCAATTTCATAAGATTAGCCTGCCTTTTTCAAAATATCAATGATTTTGCATTTCATTGGCAATGTACACATCTTAATATAAACCCATCTAAAGAAACACCCAGGTGCGTAATTAACATAAACGTGTACCCAACAAACCGCACAAAGAAAGTATAATTATATACAGGTACACTCAAAACAGAAACAATTAATGGAATACTTGTACACGTAATTGAAAACATAATAAACATAGGCATCAATGCTAATCATAATTATAAAAAAATAGAAATAATTCCGTGTATGCAGCCTTGGATTATGAACAGAAAATATAAGTAGAAAGAGTCCTAGGAAACTGACGGAGAATTGTCTTTCATCGAGCGAATGATATATTTTATGGCCGAGAAACCGATATATAGGTAATGGTTAACACCAATAAACCGTTTGTAAGAAAACATCTTTTTAAAACAAACGAAGAGAACCATTAAGAATTGCATGTCTTTGAAATCCTAAATGAGGAAATAAAAAAGGTTATTAATAGGTAATTTAGACGACTGAAAAAAATAAAGTGATTCAGAAAATGTAATTTGTGCACCCCGCAAAAGCTCTTGAATTTCTTGCCTTGTCTTATGCAGACCGAAAAAGGCATTCTTCTAGATAAGCCAAATTTATCTAAGAGTATATCAAAACCAACAAGCTAGATTGTGATTAAAAAAGCAAAAACATATGCTGTGAGCTAACACTAAATAGACTCGAGAGATCATTCTTCGGGCCGAGGTTTATTAATGTTATCTAGCTCGTACTTTGACTTAGACAATATAACCGTCTCTATATTGCACGTGTAGTTTTACATTTGTGCGACAGTGATAGAACAAAATCTAAGCCAAAGCATGAGCTAAGTAAAGTTTACCTCGATCTCGGCCTACGACACCATCTGAACCATCAAGCGAGATTGGTATAGAAAGCAGCAAAAATATTTCTCGATACTTCCGGAACACTAAAACAATTGAAGTCATGCTATGTGTTTTTTTAACCTAAGCGCGTGCCATTCGAGCTCACGCCATATTATAAACACACATAAAAGCTATTGTCGAACAAAACAGGCAACGTCATTAACAACAACCACTAACTGGATATTATGATCACTGGAAGAAACTGTTTTAGCTGACATTTTCTAATATTGTTTTCTGAAAACATCGCAAGGAAACCGGCATGTTTTAGAAATTAGAACCAAAAATTTAAGACATGTCCTCGTTGTGGATGACTATCTGACTAACTCTCTCTCATAGAGAGGAGGCCTGTGTCCAAGCAGTGGGAACACTACGTGTAGGTTGATTATAATTATGAACCTTGAACGACAACATAGAACGTTAATCGAGTTCTCCTCTAGATGTATTTTTGTTCTGGCACCGAATGCCCATTATCACTAACACTAGATGACATCTAGATAAATGCCAAAATAAAAGCGAACCAAACATCGCGCTCACCTACTATCAGTGTTTGTAAGTCGTCCAATCAGATATGTAACTACTAGATAATTAGATAAATGTGTTTCTTTTAATAAAACACGAAAGTAACAATCAGACTGACCTCTATCAAGTAGTAGACCATTCCGCAAAGAAATTCCTTCCAGAGAATGAGTTGTAGCAAATAAATTCAAAAAGCTTGAGAAAATTCCAAAAGTTTTAGGCTTCCTGTACATGACGCTGGAGCCGCAACGGGGCGCCGCGTAAATTTTACACTCATTTTAAGATATTCTGAAATTGTTTCATCTTGCGGTCCAACGCCGGTATGGCGCATGGGTGATATTCATTAGTATACACAAACATGCGGTCAGGCCCTGGTGCGGCTGCGGCGTCATATACAGGAAGCTTTAGGCTATGGAAGATTGCTTTTGTAATAAGAACCATTCTTTTAAAAGGTAATTGGAACAAAGTCAGCTCCCATGATTTCATTTCAGAAAGAAACGAAGATGTCAAAACTTAAGTCCCCCTTTTTTAGATAAAAACCAGAAACGCATCTCAAAGAAAGATAATTTGATAATGTTGGCGCGTACGGTAAAGTGCAGATAACAGCAACACGCGTGCAAATATAATACCATAGCGCGCGACTACGGAAATGATGTGTCAAACATTGGACTACCGGGTATGTGGCAAGTATTTGGCTAGCGGATGTTGGTGACAAATGTTTTGGTTGTACAAGACCAGATAATTCTTATACCAGCGGATGGAAGAGTCATCCCGAATTTCGACAACTTTACGGCAACTTTATGGTTGAATTTATTTTGTAAAATCAATCACCAGTACCTACTCGTATTTATGGCCGGAACCACAGTTGAGGTGAGTTCACCTAATTATCGTAATAACAAAATAAAATTACATTCTTATCAATGTTCAATCTTGAGTTGAAAATCCTTAGGATTATACGATTGACGAAGGCGATATTTCGCTTACCTTTGAAGTCAATTACAAATACGTTCACTTATTACTGTGATTGCCATAAGGCATAGTTAATTGATTTTAAGCACAATTTTATGCATGCACCTACCGTGACTCGTGACTAACACCATATTTTATGCACACCGTAAATCAGCTGTCACTCGAAATATTTACAATTTAGACGATTATGAATAGTACATTATGCCGTAAAAGTTCCTGAACATACCAATAATTGCCACAACACCCTTAAAATTAACCTGAAAAGTTCTGGGGTTGAGCACGCTGTAGTAGAAATTGTTGGCCTCGATGACGTCAATGATGGGGACGACGACGGCGTGGGGGTAGTCCTTGATGGTCTGGAGGAGGGGGCGCATCCAGTCGGGCTGGCCCTCGCAGTGCGAGTCCAGGAACACGAGCACGTCGCCCACGGCGTACCGCGCTCCCGCCAGCCGCGCTCGCGTGAGCCCCACGCTGTAGTAACGACACAAGTCAATGTGGCATCGCTGTCGCGCCGACCGGGGTACAGGGGAAGTAGAGGTATTATTATCGAATAGCTCTAATAAGATGTTAAGGTTGTATCGCACGACTATGACATTTAACTAGGTAAGTTATTATGAATCTTAGTTTTAGTAATTAGAGTTAACAAATTATTGAGGGCTATGCACGCATTTTCTAAATATTTCAGTTTTAAGGAGACAATAACGTTTCCGATTACATTTAAGCTTGTTAAAAGACTCGTCTTTCGCGATATATCCAAAGAAGAACTAACAGGAAGAACAATATTTGTTATATCACAAAGAAACATCGATTACTTTGACAATATGATACCAAATACTATTTAGAATTTCAAGTGAAGCGTGCACGTTAGAACGATCTCGCCATTCGATTTTCAACTTAATCACAATAGACATAAAGTCTAAACAATTATCTCTACCTCGTCGCTTTCTAAGCTCAGAGCGAATAGGAAGTTTTCTTGGGAGATAACATCAATGGCTGGGACGACCACAGCATCGCTTTTGTCCTGAACTCGCTGGAGGAGAGGCCTGAGCCAATCAGCCACAGCCTCTGTGTGAGAGTCGAGGAATACCAGGACGTTGCTAGTGGCGACCTTGGCGCCTTCCAGCCGAGCTCGGATCAGTCCTGTTCTGATAGAACAACTTAGTAGATAGTCTTGAACAAGTAAGATTCTGTTAAGGATACAAAACTTTTTTTTTAACAGGCAAGTACAAGCAGGTACTCTTATGGTAAGTCACCGTCGTCACCGCCGGCGGCTATAGACACTGCAGTACGCATCGCAGATGCCGCCATTCCAGAAGAGATAAGGCAGAAATGACAGGAACACAGCAACGCTGCTTAGCGGGAGAAATAGGAATGGTGGTAGTACGTCCCTGGACTAGTTTTGTTCATTTTATATGAAACTGGAAAGTTTTCTTAATCTTCTATAGAAATAATTATTACGTTGCAACCGCTGAATATACACTCAATTTCGCATTTTTTATTTATTAGAATCAATTAAGTATTTCGATTCTATAACAGCGTTTGCCTTTTATCTTGACTGCATTTTAGATAGAATACAACCAACAATCTTTTGTTAGTTACTTAGATATTTTTTTTACATCTGTTGTTGGACATTGTATACCTACATAAGAAAGACATTGAAACTAAATAGCAAAAGTAATTCGATTATTTTACATGGAATCCCACAGGATTGTATGTGGTTTTATTCTGGGACCAATATAGACATGTGACCCGTCATATGAGGAGCGACAAAGAAGAATCATTGATATTGTCAGTCACAGAGAAACATAACGATTACCGTTCACACAGGGACGCAGAGACACTAGTCCAGTTAGAATATGCTCGTGACGTTGGAGTGACCGCATTCGATTTTCAACTTAATAAGACGAGTCTTAAAGTCCAAACTAACTCTTTAGTCTAGCTCATTGCTGGCAGAAGATTCTTCGAATACAAAGGTCGCCACTGGCGCTGGTCTTCCTCGGAGACTCGGAGGGTGACACCGATTGGGTGAGGCCGCTCCTCCAGCGAATAAAGCTCAAAAAGAAAGCGGTGGTCGACACAAACATTGACCCAATAAATGAAACAAACCTTTGTATTCGAAGAATCGTCTGCCAGCAATGAGGTATCGGCTCTGTATTACTGAATTGGCGACTTGACATAACTCGTATGTTTTGACCTCACCAAAACATTCAACGTGACCTGTCGTCTAAATGTCAATTATATGTGTACAATTTCACCTTATTGTTAAGTAAATGACATAGGCTTTGTATCCTCATGTTTTAAAAACATTCGGTTTTAAAATATTTAATTAGTTACCTATTTAAAAGCCAGCAGCTATTATACCGTGACGATATATTAAACTGTTGTGTTTACTGAGTACTCATTCTTTGTTCGTGTACAGTACTGATATTGAAAAAGTTAGTTCCATTATTAAACAATAAGACTGATCTGAGTTTTCATAGTAATTTATTTGGCCCCTAAACACGACAGATATGGATTTTCAAAGTAACATTGCCGGCCGCATCGTCACTTGTTTTTGACTAAGTACTTACAGCAATTTCGATTTATCGCGAAGAATGTTGTCAACTTCTGTTCCTTACATTTATGTTCGCATAGCTCGTCAAAATGTAGGGAACAACTATTTTTCCGTGATTTCGTGGTTGGTCCCATAGTAAAAGTTGTTCATAATGATGAGTACAATGACTCCTTAAGCGGATGCCCATGAATTCAATTACACCCTGTATAATACAGTATGTTTACTAACAAAGGGCGTTCTCGTTAACCCGCAATAGTATATCGTCCATAAATGCTATAAAAAATATTACCCGCGGTTAAAGCTGCGGGCGGAAACTAATATTATAAATGCGAAAGTGAGTTTGTTTAGTTCTTTGTTACGCTTTCACGCAAAAACGGCTGAATGGATTCAGATGCAATTTGGCACACGGGTAGACCATGACCTGGAATAGGAAATAGGATATTTTTATCCCGATATTTCCACGGGATCGAGAAATACGCGGGGCGCAGTTAGTATAATATAATATTATAAATGCGAAAGTAACTCTGTCTGTCTGTTACCTTTTCGCGGCTGATCCACTAAACTGATCGTTATGTATTTCAACAGATAGGTAGCGTGGGACCTGTAGAAGGACATTGGCTACTTTATAACCGACTTCCAAAAAGGAGGAGGTTATATGTTCAACTTGTGTGCGCAGCATGAGGCGGAAATCTGACACGACCGGAGAGAGATCAGGCGCAGAACAAACGGCAGACGGACACCCTAAGACTGTACTGTGTTACTAAACAAACATAGCTGACTTGCTCAAAAGGTTGCTAGACTTATAACTATGGACCAGGGCAGTGAGCAGTACATTACTGTGGGCCGACATAAGTCCTTCATTTCACGACCGACTTGACTTGAAATGTGGGCCCCTAGCTCTTATTTATTCTGTGCCCCTAGTGCAGAATAATTAACAAAGTCAAATCTGGGAAACATGAACAGCAGAATTCATCACCATATATCGCCAGTTAGATAAGGTCCCATGTGACAGCGGGCGAGCCTGTTGAGCAACCAGGCACAGACCCAGACTCCGGGCTACTACTGAGAAATTCCTGATGGAACAATTACACTTTTCCTTTTCAAATTATGCGATCGAACGTTCACGAATTTACCAGCAATGCATGTTTGAATGCAAGTTTGTTTACACAGCCGGCAGTACGCTACAAACATGATTGCCAATTAATAGCAGTGCTACTTTTGTTCAGGTTGTTCAAGGCTACATACTGATTAGGCTACAATAGGCTGCAATACGATCCTTAAATGAAAATGGCAAATTATACCACTGCCACATGAGGATATAGTATATGATCTCAAAGAACAGATTAACAGAACTAAAAAAAGTGCGCAGCAGACAAGATACGCGTTCCCTGGTTAGAGCCAGGCAGTCTGTCTCCCCTTGCCACCCGTGCCGGTCATCGGCGATATTGTCAACTTTCTGCGTTCGATTGCCAAGTCGAAATCACGCGTTTTACGATTGCTTAGATGCTGCATCGTGTTTTTCTCAAACGTTTTCATTTGGTTAATAAGAAATAGGGAGTTCGTAGAAAACTCGAAACATTAGGTATAACTAAGTTGAAAAACCTGATATCTATAAGCGACTAAACTATAACCTTATTTACTAACACAAGTTCTGTTTATATTAAAATATGTATGTTTAGGTTAAGGTATTTTCCTATGGGCCTATGTCGTCTGAGATAAATGGTATTATTATTATTTAAACGGTATATTTACAATAATAGTAACAACAACGTATTAATTTCCTATAGGTACTTACGTAAATAACATACGTTTTTACATTTATTTATTCTTCAAAAAGCTTACAGTCTTATATCTATATATACTTAGGTAAAAATGAACAATTAGTGACACTAATTGTTCAAAATAGATCGTCCCCAGATCTTGTGAGTAATCCTTACTTATAGGTGTTCAAATTTATATACGATTGATATCTTTTTTCACAAAGTTTTAACATCAATATAAATTAAATCTTATGCAAAACAATATAAGAACACATGAAATGTTAAAGGAAGAATGAAATCAGATATAATGTAAAGTAGAATTTAGAAGTAGAACATAACATAACATCACACCTGTTTTCCCCGAAGGGGGAAGCTGAGGTGTACCTATTGTACATCCACATTTCGCCAGTTATGTTTAACTCCCATGGGAGGTGAGCCTATTGAAGAAGTAGAACTAGAATGAATAAACAGATTAAAGAGATTATTGTAGTCATCAATGAAATTAATGGATTCAACGAATGCTACGTGGTTAATTCTATCAACATACGTACTTACTATACTTTACTTTAAATGTACGGTGACTGGTGTCTCATAACTAAACAACATGATTGTCCCCAAAAACTACCATAATATCAAATTCTGGAAACTAATACACGTTCAAAATCTACATTACTGCATTATACGTTCCACTGCGACTGTTCTACCGTGATTGATTTTGTTAATGCTATCTAAACGGCAATGGATGCTGAACAACGCGTGACACTTGTGGCAACAAAACGAGATGCAGGAGATCTCTTATCAACGCACAGAATGAAAAAAATTGAAGCCAGTTGCCCGTTCCAAAGCGTAGTTTCCTGTGGAGAAGAACGGGCAAGAAACTCCATAGTTACAAAAATGTCAGACTGGTCACGGACCGGCTATTCGTCTGACAAAATTGATGAATTGTGGAAATTTGTGACATTAGGATTGCGATTGCGTTACGCAATAACCTCGCTGGATGGCCTTGTGTTGTACAAGCATTGTAAAAGATCTCCCGCACCTCAAGTGTCCCGAATCACCTCGAATTCACTAATGTGTCCAGGTTCATACAAGAGGTTGTCCTTTTCTATTACATCTATGAGAGGTGTGACGACATGTTTCTTGTCTTGCTTGATTTCATGGAGGAGGGGACGCAGCCAGTCTTCCAAAGCTTCACAATGGGAATCCAGGAAGATCATGACGTCACCGACAGCATACCGAGCGCCTGCCATCCTGGCTTGGGTCAAACCTATCCTGAGTGTTGTAGGACGTTTTAGTGAAACGCGAATAACTGGACTCAGTGAAGGGATATTGTCAGATGTCACTTTTTGGTTTATATGGATGATTTTATGGGACTTATGATGGTTTTAGATAGGGGATTCTATATTGTTATGGTGTGCATTTTGTTCTACCTAGGATTTTCCGCCGATTTCTACTAACATCCTCGGCATGCTCGTGCAGTAACGCAACTTACTATTTCTCCTAAGTCTATTAGTGTTCTATTTTTTACTAGCAACCCGCGCCTGCTTCACCCGGGTAGCAGTGAATACATTTTTTTTCTGTCATGGTATATGTTCATCCTACTTGGAGTATTTTACATCGTCATATTTCAACCAATTTACCAAAAACCTTTTATGAATTACCTATACACCTAAACCTTCCACATGAATCAGTCCGTCCATTTGTGAAAACCGTATGAAAATCCGTTCGTTAGTTTTTGAGTTTATCGCGTTCATACAGACAGAAACTTCGTTTTTTAATATGCAGTGATAATAATATTATGTAGTGATACAATGATGTTTGTACCGATAAAGTTACGCGACCGTCACTTGACTTCGCTGATTCCATTCTAACATAATTAACTGTAATCATGAAGTTTCCTGTAAGTACAGTCAAGGTCAATAAGTTCTAATATGGTGAGTGCAATATTTCAAAATGTTGGTCATCTTTTGGGAACGTGAACGTGTAAACGTGAAAAATAACTTTAATTTTGGGAGCCGGTGTTTTTGGTTTTCAATTTTAGTTTTTGCCACTGACTTCCGAAAATAAAGTTATTTTTCACTTTTTAGGGATTTTATTGGAAGTCAGTTGTTTTTTTTTTTTTAAAGTTTTGTTTAAAGTTTATTCACTTCTTAGTTGTGGTACCCACCCCACACAAATTCGAATACCGACTACAGTGACGGAGTAACTTAAAACATCGTACATGTAGACTTAGGGCTGATTTAACCAAAGCCAGATATCTTTTATTCGGGGAATAAAATTGACGTCTGACAGTTTTTGTATACAAAATCTGTCAAAAATTTAATATTTATTCGCTGGATTAGACATATACTAGGGATAAAAGTTTGATCGAATTCGCCCTAAGTGGGAAAAATACGTAGGTAATATTGAAGCTAACTCAAAAACTACGCAAGAAGATAATAAAAATTTATATGGGACCATCTGTGATGACCTACCAAGCAAAAAAATAATCATCAAAATCAACATAATTGTCGGAGTAGTGGCCTAACAAACACACAAAAAATCTTAATATTGGGATAATACTAATGATTGTAATATTATCTAGAAATCGTGCAAGCCTAATAATTTTTGTTAGGCTTTGATTGATGTTTTATGAAAACAATATTTATTTAAATATTTAAAACTAAAGAGTGCTGGCAGTGCTTTTACTAACAATCGGGGGCGACTTGGAGTATCTAATATTCAAAGGGGCGAGTAGATACATTTAGGCAATTAGGGGCAAGATCCAAGGGGCGAGCTGCGCCCACACCCTATGTCCGATGTTAAGCAATTTTAATATACAATACTTAGATAAAATAATGTACTTAAATTTCTTTTTCATAGCAACGTGACCAAAATGACCCCGTCCCAAAGCTCCAATTTCTCAAGGTATACCATGCGTTATTTATATCTTTTACCTACAGCATTCATGCTTTCTTTTCCAACTTTGAAGGATATGTATTGTTTATTGTTGAAAAGAGTTCGATTATCCGATCGCGGGCCGGCTGAATAAGTGAGGTAATCGTTCTTTCGCGTGCTGACATCTGGCTTCAATGACCTAATAGACAAACTTTGGTAGTGATGATATAATAAACGGAAACACAATGGACAGAAATAAAAAAAAAAAACAATTATCAAGTACCTAATAATATATGTAGACAAGAGTGGTCTTCAGGAAATAGTTTACGTACTTGTCAAAAGATTAGGTCAGTTTCATGTCGGTGTACAACATAATTAAGGGAGTTTCGTTATTCCGTAGTTTGTCGTATACTATGTGGCTGTAGAAAATAAATCATCCTAAATAGTGCGCAGGATTTGAACTCCTTCATAATAATTCTGGAGACCTAATCCCGAATCAGAAGTTGAATCGCCCGGTATAATTCGGAAGAGGTAGATAAAAAAAACCAACCTGAGGTATAAAATCAACCTGTATATTTCACAGGCAGTAAGTCAGCCTGTATCACTCGCTGTTATACATGTGTGCGTCGACGTCCCTGACAACCTGTATACTCAAGTCTCCTTGTATTACTTACACGATGTAGACCATCATCTATATATATTTTTTTTAAATACAGTGGTAAATCTCAGCCTACCACCTAGAAAAAAGATGTTGGAAATGTTTTTCTTTTCAGTCCTGTTTTTGTGTATAGAATTTTAATTAATTAAGATGATTATTTACAAGGGACTAAACACATTTGTATGGAATAGCAAATTTGAAAGAGTCTTCACGAGTGGCGATACATGAAAATAAAGTACCTGAGCGTTAATATGACTTATTCCACAAACACCCCCAGAAAGTCCTCCTTAGGGGGGATAAGTGGAATTTAAGAAAGAAAGACTGGAATTCCCCCCTGATAATTCCCCAAGGGGGAAAATTGGAATCGAAAAAAATTTATGTCCAAAAATCTCCACAGAGGAATTAAAATGTATATTTTATGTTTATTGAGTTTAAATAGACAGACATGTTGTTGTTGTTTATTTATGGCACTGATTTAAAGCGAAAGTTGTTTATTGTGGTTTTGGTAAATAAAAAATTACAAAATGCATGTTTATATTTTTTAAATGTTTATTTTGTTTTTTTTTTACAAGTTCGGGAGTAAAAATGTGCTAATAAATATAAAAGTGGGCAATTAAATAATTGGACAGTTATTTTATTTATTTGAGTAGTGTGTGAACAGTTAAAAATTTGATTGAATGAAAATGATTACAAAAAAGTAATATTTTGTCAAGCTACCTGTCTTCCATACAAATGCGTCCGCCCCCTATAGGTTTAAATGGGGCTACAGCAGAGCTATACACTTCCATTCAATATTTTCGACGGATTCCACTAAACGCTTCTCAAATTTAAAATTTGAATAAATGTCAGTTTAAATTAAAAAGACGACCTTTATTCTTCCAACAGCTCTATTTGCTGTCGGGGGCAAGGCCAATCAGGTAACCGAAAATATACATTTTCGACAGGACAGGTTGTCGAATGGTTGTAATCGCGTTAAAACGGGGTTGATTGCCCGTCTATACAACACTACATCTTACCGGTCGGGCAGGCGCAGTATCCGGATGAAGTCGGCAGACGGGTGCGCACGTAGTGGCTGAGCTTGCCCTTCAGCTCGGGAGCTCATCTCTACAACACTACAACTTACCGGTCAGGCAGGCGCAGTATCCGGATGAGGTCGGGTGGCAGACGAGTGCGCACGTAGTGGCTGAGCTTGCCCTTCAGCTCGGGCAGCGTGGAGTTGTCGTCCACCAGGATGATCTCCTTTAGGTAGACTAGTGAGGAGCTGGGGTCCTGACCCGGGTAGCCTGTGGAAGGAGAGGAAGATTAGTTAGCTTTAATAATAATACATGTAGGATGAATAATTAAGATTTGCAAACATAATAGGCTGTATAACTAAGCTTTCTAAACGATAACAGAATATGTTTCTGAACGAGTGAATGAAACAAGTGAAAGGAGAAGTAAGAAAAAATATGGCGAGAGAGAGCTTGAGTGAAGACGTGTTGGTAAGCTTAAGGTGTTTTAATTTCAATAAACGTTGTATAAAACGATTTGTTCTGTTTCCTGGAGATTCCCACACTACATTTTGGGGGCTCGTCCGGGATATCCAGGAAAAAACAAAGAAGAAGACTGGTGCCGTGGTGCGTTTTGCGGCAAGGTGAACCGCGACGCGACCCACGCGGCCATTACCGTTACGAGTTTAAATTAAGAAGATTCAATTCAACATAGATGGGCAAGGAGCAGACTAAGATGGGTGACGATAAGAATACGACGACACCATCATTGAATTTTGCCGATATTATACCAAAATTCAATGGCATCGACAGAACTTATTCGTCGGCAAAATTGACGTAAGACGTGGAAAATAACGCCGAATTATTCGGATGGTCGGTGCAACAGACGCTCATACTGGCGCGTCGATCACTAACCGGAACAGCGGAGTTGTGGTTAAAATCTGAAAAAGCCTTCAAGTCATACGAGGTTTTACGGTCGGCGCTGTTGAAAGAATTTCCCGAGTCAATCAATAGTAAAGAGATGCACGAACTCATGGCGGCTCGTAAGAAAAGGAGTAATGAAACATATTACGAGTAAAAAGAAGTGAAGAGGCAGGTGGGTGAGTGGTTTAAAGATGGTATTATTAGATGATGGAGGTAGAACTAGTTTTTCTGAATATGCAAGCCCACTTGTGCTGGTTAAAAAGAAGGATGGACAAGAGTATGTGTGGATTACAGATTAATTAACCGAAAGATGGTCAAGGATGAATTTCCACTTCCGGTTATCGAAGATCATATTGATAAGTTGTCAGAGGCCAAAGTTTTCAGCAAATTAGATCTGAAAGATGCGTTCTTTCACTTGAGAATAGAGGAAGATTCTGTAAAGTATACAGCGTTTGTCACACATCACGGTCAGTTTGAATTTCTCAGAGCACCATTTGGATTGTCAATTTGTCCAAAATATTTCACGAGATTTATAACAATTATCTTTAGAGACCTCATTGCCAAAGGTCTCATTCTTATATTTATTGATGATGCCATAATTCCAGCAAACGATTATCAAGAAGCAGTTGAAAGGTTACATGAAGCACTAGAGGTAGCATCTGACTATGGGCTCAACATTAACTGGAAGAAGAGTGAAGTATTGATAACAAAGGTTGAGTATTTGGGTCACATCGTGGAAGGTGGTGAAGTGAGACCCGCTACAGAAAAAACAGAAGCAGTTATGAAGTTCCCGGAGCCCAAAACAGTGAAATAATTACAAAGCTTCAAATTTTGCCCAAATAGCAAGTCCATTGACGAACCTACTAAGGAAGGATCAAAGTTTCACATTTGAAGAGGAACAGAGTTATGCCTTTAATATTTTAAAAGAGAGACTAGGAAGTGGTCCAGTGCTTATTATTTTCAATCCAAAATGACCTACAGAACTACACACAGATGCGTGCAGTTTGGCTTTTGCGGCAGTATTAATGCAGCGATGTGAAGACAATGGATTACATCCCGTGTATTATATGAGCCGGAAGACAAGTGACGCAGAAAGGAAATATTTTAGCTATGAGCTGGAGGCTCTTGCTATTATAGGAGGTGTAAAGAAGTTTCGCCATTATTTGTATGGTATTCCATTTAAAATTGTAACAGACTGCCAAGCATTTCTGATGACATTACAAAAGAAAGATCTGTCAACCGGAGTAGCCAGATGGGCATTATTATTACAAGAATTTGATTTTCAGGTAGAACACAGATCTGGTACGAGAATGAAGCATGTCGACGCGCTGAGCCGCAACCCGTACATAGGCGTGACCACAAATAGCCTACATGATCAAATAAAGAAGGCACAAGAGCAAGATGAAAGATTGAAGGCTATTATGGAAGTACTTGATGACAAACCATACCTCGATTACTATTTGGAAGGTGGTCTGCTGTATAAAGGATTGGAGAGAAGACTGGTAGTACCTAAGGGCATGGAGATGGAAGTTATAAAAAGAGTACACTCGAATGGAAATTTTTCCAAGAAGAAGATGACAGAACTTATCAGTAAAGATTATTACATTAAAGATTTATCGAAGAAACTTGAAGATTTTATAATTACATGCATTCCATGTATACTGGGCAGCCGTAAATAAGGTAAGCAGGAAGGGTTCCTGCACTTGTTAGAGAAAGAGGATACACCCCTGCATACTATCCACATTGATCACCTAGGACCCATGACGGAGACGAAAAAGCTGTACAATCATCTGCTGACAATGGTAGATGCATTCACCAAGTTTGTGTGGATATTTCCCACCAAGAGTACCACGAGCAAGGAGACTATTGAGAAGATAAGATTCCATCAGCAACACTTTGGAAATCCCACCAGAATTTTAAGTGACCGCGGAACAGCATTTACCAGTCAGGAATTTCAACAATATTGTGAAGAAGAAGGAATCAAACATGTTAAAATCACAACAGGTGTGCCTAGGGGAAATGGGCAAGTAGAAAGAATACTATGATTTCAGTTCTTACAAAACTGTGCAGAGAGGACCCCACCCAGTGGTACAAACATATAAGTCGTGTACAGAGGGCATTGAATAGTACTTGGCAAAGGAGTATCAATTGTACCCCATATGAACTACTGACTGGAACAAAAATAAATACTAAAGAAGAAATTAAACTATATGATTTAATTATGCAGGAGGGAAGGGACATCTTCATGGAAGACAGAGAAAAAAGACGAAAGAAGGCAAAGGAACATATTTTGAAAATACAAAAAGAAAACATTAGAACATTTAACAAGAAGTGCAAGCAAAGTTCAAAGTATCAAGAAGGGGAACTAGTTGCCATCAAGCGCACCCAATTTGGCTCAGGCATGAAATTAAAACCGAAGTACCTTGGGCCATATATAATTACGAAGGTCAAAGGAAACGACCGTTACGACGTTCAAAAGGTGGACCCTACAGCAGAAGGACCAGGTAAGACGTCCACCGTGGCGCTGATTTCATGAAGAAGTGGCCCAATGATGACTGAACCTTACTATGTTTATCTGTAAACCTTAACTGTAAGTTGTATTCTAATATTTTCTTATGTTTGTGTCTGTGTAAACATAACTTTGTATTCTAATGTTTACATCTATTAAGTCAGTACTCTATTATTTCTAAAAGTTTGAATTGTAACTTTAAGTTAATTTTATATTTCTGAGGCCAGAAATATGTGTAGAATGGCCGAGCCTGTAGGATGAATAATTAAGATTTGCAAACATAATAGGCTGTATAACTAAGCATTTCTAAACGATAACAGAATATGTTTCTGAACGAGTGAATGAAACAAGTGAAAGGAGAAGTAAGAAAAAAAGATGGCGAGAGAGAGCTTGAGTGAAGACGTGTTGCTAAGCTTAAGGTGTTTTAATTTCAATAAACGTTGTATAAAACGATTTGTTCGTTTTCCTGGAGAGTCCCACACACTACATACATAACATAATCAGCCTATGCATGGTCCTCCTATGGTCTGACCAACATTATGACTAGATTTAAAAAGCGACTGTGACCTCTGAGTTTGTTTCTGTCTTTCTTCTTAGAGGAATCGGATAGGAAACACCGACCTCATCTAACTGGATGAGGTCAGTGTTTCCTATCCGTTTCCTCTAAAAAAAATATATAAGAAGAACTCTTCTTATGTTTTTTTTTTTGGTTTTCTTAAACCAATTTACGGAAATAAATAGGTATCATTTATCTTCCGCTATGGGGTAGACAGATGTGGTTGAATCACATTTTGCCATTGACATTGACATTTGCCAGTGACATTCAAGCCCAATGTAATCTGGGGCGAGCCTATTTCCATCAACCGCGTACAAATTCGGAATTCCAGACTCCGGGCTGCTACTGAGAAACTGCTAATGGAAAACACTTTGCATTGCGAAGATGGAACACAACTATGCCGTGCTCAGCAAACTCTTGCGGTTGCGAGTAACCTACCACGGACACGCATGCAAAGTACCTAATAAATTATTTTATTTGACAGTTAGTTTGACAAAGTGTGAAAAGAAAATCATAGTTGTTACATGACAACGTCACTGTTTACTAGCGCCTAAAGATATGTGCAATACCAGAGGCGTCACAGTCGCTGAAGCGTTGCCATCCCGGAGACCAAGCTGAACGTGTAATACTTAACAGAAGATAGTAGAAGCTTTGAAGGGTGCCGGACCCTTCACCCTTCTTCGTACTATTTGGTTACGGGAGAAACATAGGTCATTTGTTTGAGAATCATCCTCATTTCAACCTTCCATGTATTCTGAAGTAGACACACAAGTTACCCATAATATGCTACGTACAATTGAATTCAGTATTAGTAGGTAAGGACATAAAGTTCAAACTCACCCGCAGTAGTGACCCTGCCAGTCTGCCTATCTACAAAATTTGCATGTTTGTACCAGGGCTGGTTCCGCCTCGCGCTGTTCACGACGCTCCATATAGTCCTTACCACCACAGAATAAGGTTCATTGTGGAATATCAGGATGACGGAGGCTGAGGGCAATTCCGCATCGTAGACCACTCGCTTGCACGCTGGGTTGCGGAAGTCTGCGAAAAAATAAATTCGATTATTGCAGTTACAAAAATCAGGGTTAGATGGTCGCAAAAATCTCGCATGGAGCTCCCTACAGCCGCAGGGGTCGATCCATCAAATTAGGCTACGCTTGCCGGGCTTGGTCCGTGGATGGGTGACCATCTTTACATACCGAGACTCCTCCCCCGTCCCAGCTGTCATTTGTGGATCTTTGACAGTCGTTACGGTTCGTCTTGCCATGAGGTATTGTATTACCTAGATAACGGGTTGTGTTGTGGAGGTCAGATAGCCAGTCGTTCCATGTAAATACTGGTATTCAGCTGCATCCGGTTAGACTGGAAGCTGACCCCAACATAGTTGGGAAAAAGCTCGGCAGATGATGGTCGCAATAATCTGCTGGATGTGAGAAGCGCTTGGAGGAAGCCTATGTGCAGCAATGGACATCTTTTCGTACCCAGGATTTTGTAATATCTACATATATCCATATTTGAAGAGCGTCCTTGGAGTTTCTTGCCCGTTCTTCTCCAAAGAGATCTACGTTTTGGAGTGGGCAGCTTCAACTTTCTGACTAACTCACCGACTCTTTGACAATTCAAAAGTGCCTGTAAATGGTTTAATTGAAATAAATGCTTTGATTTTGAGTTTAGTTGAACGATGTTGGCATGCCATAAACCGTGAATTCCAGACCGAAAATCAATCGCAATCGAAAGTATCGGAAATGTTTGTAACGAACCAATGAAAATGAAATATCAACAAAACACACATACTTAGACCGATAGTGAATGATAATCACTGGTGATGAACAGAAGTACAGTACATACATTCAAACCTAACGGCGGCTCCGAACATGAGGTGAGGCGCTACGCATTTTCATGTTACAGCGGGGGTGAGGGGTGGGGTACTGCGCAGCGAGCACCATTAAGAGCCGCCATTAAGTTTGAATCGAACTGTACTAGCAATTGTTTGAAACTGTGCTGGTGTGTTTAAAGTTAGAATTAATGTTATGATATATGTTGTATGTAAGTACCTGGTCTGTATTTGTGTATTGCTCACATTGCATTGCGCATTGAACACAACGCATGCATACCGTGTACCTGTGCTTCCTCGAGGCGATCCAAACCACCACACGTAAGCGAACGGTGCACGTGAGGCGCCTCGAATGGCTTTGGGCGCGTCACATTCTACGCACGCGCACGAACCGTGCACACTACGTGTCTCGAACGGTCTCGAACCAGTCACCCAGACCTTTCACAGATGTTCTGAATAGATCAGGAGACTTGATAAACTTCTGGACCGACGGTCGCCGTACTCGCCGTGGGCCCACCTGAAGGACTTACTGCGGAAACCAAACCCCATAACATACAACGGTCTCGAACTACTGAACACATCCGAGGTAGCACAGGTACGGCATGCACTAGTGTAGCCGCAACCCCTTGGCTAAATGAAGTAGTAAATGAAAATAGTTGAAAGGTAGGTTAGAACCGTAGCCAGGAATTCATTCCGAGGGGGGGGTTAGGGTTGGCAACTTTTTTTTAGAAGAAATAAAGTAGGAATTTCTGATTCAGAGAGGGTAAATACTGATTTATAAAAAAAACCGGCCAAGTACGAGTCGGACTCGCGCACGAAGGGTTCCGTACCATTATCTATAAAAACGGCAAAAAAATCATGTCTGTTGTATTGGAGCCCCCTTAAATATTTATTTTATTCTGTTTTTTAACCGACTTCTTCAAAAAGAAGGGGGTTCTCAATTCGTCCTTAAGTTTTTTTTATTTTTTTTTGTGTATGTTACGCGATTACTCCGCCAATTATGAATCGATTTTGATGATTCTTTTTTTGTTTGGTAAGTCATGCTTCAGAGGTGGTCCCATATAATTCTTTTTTAAGTTTGCTTGCGTAGTTTTTGAGTTAGCTTCAATATTACGTATTTTTTCCCACTTAGTGTATGTAGACGATATATTCTTTGACCCCGTCACTGTTATTTACATAGCAGGTAGTGGTATTCGAATTTGTGTGGGGTAGGTACCACAACTAAAAAGTGAAAAATAAAAACTTTTTACAACAAAAAAAACAACCGACTTAAAAAAAAAACACAAAAAAAGTGAAATTTCGGAAGTCGGTGGCAAGAAATAAAAATTTCAAGTGTCTAAATATCACGGTTCATGAGATACAGCCTGATGACAGACGGACAGACAGACAGACAGACAGGCAGACGGACGGACAGCGGAGTAATAGGGTCCCGTCTTACCCTTTGGGTACGGAACCCTAAAAAGTACCCCCAGATGCGAAAATAAACTACAATTATCTGAAAATATTAGAGTACGGAGGTAGCCCTCGGGAGTCGATCTGAGGATTGAGATTCTGGTTTCTCACATTTCGGGGGGGTCTGAATCCCAAAACCCACCCCCCCTGCCTACGGCCCTGGTTAGAACTGTGACACCACTTCGCACGAGCTGAGCGAGCGAAGCGAGCAGTGCCGCGACAATGGCCGGCAAAGTTCTGAGAAAATATTACTCTGCGACGAAGGGGTCGCTTGCTCAAGCGCAAATGTAATCATTTTTTAATTCTTCTCCATACGAAACTAACTCTAATTGGATGGGGCGACTAGAATTCTTTTTTTAAATTACTTTTAAAATTGCCTATTATATTTTAAATAAATGATTTGACTTGACTTTGTTAACACCTCAGTCAATATTTGTTAAGAAACAAGGTATAATTATTTATACCTACCTACTATGGAAGCTAATTAAAACAATAACATATAGACAAATGTCCCATTGACATTGTTATTAGTACCAGTTGTACCAACTTTCATATATGTATATTACCTATGTAGGTACTTCATAATTGCTATTAATTACTTGTTTCTTTTTATTAGTGACTTTCATGGGTGAACTTTTGCCCTTCCTATACATACATCAGGTAGGAACAGTAACATATCAGTAACCGCACGTCTGAGGTAACAATGTAACATTGACAACGCCTTTATTTCGTAGCAGCAGGTTTTCGTAGTTCAAGTGCTACTGCTGATAAGAATTTTACCTTTTGAAATGTACAATTTTCAGATCTAAACGTGGGCGAAGCCGAGGGAATCAAATAGTACATACTAACTGCCTCGCTAGTCTAGTCAAGTGGTTGAAAGAGCGACTGCGGAACGAGAGGTTCTGGGTTCACGGACCCTGTGCTTGTAGGTTTTCCACGAGGACCTTCTCAGCGGCAGCCTGGACTCGGGACTGGTACCCCAGTTACCTAATGGCAATGGGGTCGCCTCCTATTACGTAGGACTTAAAAATAAAAGACGAAATGTAAATATGGGTGCCCTATCTGCCTAACCCTTCGGAGAATAATACGCCTATATTCTCCGTAGGGGTAGGCAGAGGTGGTAGTGTTATTGCAACCATACTTCGTTATTAATCTTTAAAAAAAAACGTCTACCCGACCATAATTCGGCCATGGCAGCTAATCTCAACGGAGACTAGACTAGACAACGGAGATATTATAGTACTTGACAAGTGTGTGCCCAGACACAACTTAATACAATAAAGAAGTAAAATTTGTGAGTTTGTACGTAGGGAGTAGTCTTCGGAACCACTGATCCGAAAATGGTTTGACTAATGGGAAACTACGGTATTACCGAGTGTCATAGGATATATTTTATGTTAAAACATGAAATTTCATGCGGACGAAGTCGCGGGCAGATGCTAGTAACAGCAGTAAACATACGAAAAGCCTGATTTGTTGATCAATATAATTATGCACCAACAGGTTAATTATATTTAGCAAGAGAACAACTCATATGTTCCAAAACTTAAATTCCTCAGTTCATAGAAACTCATTAGAAAGTACCTATATTTACGTATATTTTTTATCAAGTGGTTATAAGGTTCATTATATTTATACACGCCGATTACATCCCGCGCTGATAGTGTTTCATTAAGTGCACACTACGTGCAATGCTAAATGATTACCAAAGTTTATTTATGATATTATCCATGTTATTGGGTTTTTATTGGGAATATGTCAGTCTTCTTCTTCCGAGTCTATTGAGATTGACATCGACCACAGCGACACGCTAGTGTAACTCGACCCCGAATTCGGCCACGTGTTTAGCGCCATTACTAGCGACACGACAAGCAGGTGTCCCATCGTTTGTGGAACAGCACCACCTTTACACTCCAAGGCGGAGTTGTCTATGAATCTCCACCTGAACAGATTTTCCTTGCATTGGCCAAACTGGGTCCGGAGTCTGTTTAAAGAGGTCGGTGATCTACAGCAGGTGGAACAAATAATTTAGGTAAGGGAGCACTGTCTCGCCACAGCGTCCGATGTGCCTGGTTAGGGAACTGCCCTCACACAGAGGGCTGTGTGAGGATGACTGGGCCATAATCCACCATGTGGGCCCATTGCGGGTTGGTGGCAATAGGCTTACTATGTGGGAATTAAAACATAACTAGTGGAATTTGGGTGTACCGGTGTACTATTCACCATTGCCTACGTTTCTCAAAAAAAAACATTTATAATTAATTATTGTATGATTTAAATATTTATACAGAAGCAAATGGAGGAGGTGTAGGATAAATGAAATATGCATGAGTATCAGTCGTGAATGTATTGTTTAATTTAGAGAGATAGCTAATTAATGGCAATTCAAAAATAATTCAAAAGAAAAATATGTTGGAACAGACATACACCATGTATGTCTGTTCCAACATATTTTTTAGAGCTGTTCAGAACTTAAGACTGTTCATTCATACAATATTTTTTGGGTCTAAGTACATTCCGTTTGTTCAGTCCATTTGGAATGCAAAAATTATTTTGTAGGTGCTTATAACTAATGCAAGGATAACGCTTACTGTGTGTTATTATGTATACCATAATCTAATTCTTGATTTTTAAATACTTAATTTAAAACTTTTCTAAACTCTTAATAGGTACCTACCATTGCTAAACTATCTATGTGAAATTCAGTTAGGTACAACAAATTAACTATTACAATGTCATCAGTGAAATCAACTGATCTACACTAATATTATGAAGAGGTGAAGTTTGTCAGTTTGTAGTATGACATTAGATACTAAATGGACTGAACAAACGGAATGTACTTAGACCCAAAAAATATTGTAACAACTTACCTGTATGTATAACTGCATTCTATGCAAATCAATATTTAATAGTCTTTTATACATATAGAACCTTCACATGCATAAGTCCTCAAAGAACTTTCATTAAATTTTAAAATGTCCTGTCCAATATTCAAATAATTTATCATACCTAGTTGTAGTATTGGTTTGCCAATGAACTGAATGTTTAAATTGAAACATGAATCAATGTTCAGGTAAGTAATACAAGTACTTAAAAATTACAATTGTTTGCTAGTCCGGCTAATGTAGAATTATAGAGATTACGCCGAGTACATATAGAGCGTGGCTATTCGACTATATTAGTGTGTTAGACCAACTATACTTTCACTACCAACTGACCAGCAACAATGACTAATTTATCCATAGTTACGAGCGATATTTCACGTATTTACAGCAACAAAGAGTTTCCATACAATTTTAAGTTTGAACTGTAATTTATCTCGTAGTTTTATGTTATTTTTGTGTTACCTTTTAAAGTTCTGTTGTAAGGTATCCTGTCACTGAGATACACGTTGATTGCCAGCTTTTTCTCCGATTCCTCACCCAGCTTCTTCTCCTCACCGATGAGGTGTGCAGCAGCACCTCCTTCTCCCAACCCTGGGATTATCCTCGACTCGTCTTCTAATATAAGCCTCTCGTACTCAGCCTCTACAGGATCGGAGAAGTCCGCTTTCGCATTCCTCTTCCCGCCTCGCCACTGCTCGAACAAAGACAAGATAGTCACTACCAGAACAACTAACGACACCAACTTGGTCGCTTGGTAGCACTTTCGCACCGGAAAATACACCATTTTCGTATTATTTATTAAATTCCGCGACACCACATCATGCCGCTTTCGGCGACCGACTGATTTTGACGTTTCGGTTCAACCATGTTTGTTTACAGTTTAACTTTTTAAAACAGGAAAGGCAATCGTAAACACGCTATTCAGCTTAATCAGGATAGGAAACTGTTTAGTTTTTATTTTTTCAATTTTTATTGGCGTATTGGGGTTTTATGACAATCCGGTTTTATGGCAATTAATTTGCTAGTAAAGTTACTAACGTAGTTTTTACATTTACATGAAGGAGGGTTATGATTTTGACCGGTATGTACCTATATATGTACGTTTTAATCTGTTTCTTCATAATAAACTACTCATCCTATTTTGAAAAGCGGCTTGAAAAGCGAATTCACTAGTTAGCGGTTATTTGCGGAAGAGCATCTAAGTTATTCTAGCTGTCATTGGCGACAACGTTGACATGTGATGCTAGCGCACACGGCCTAGACGCCGTGCTCGCGCAGCGCACTTAACTTAAATTTAACCCTGCTTAACCTCCTTTTTGGCTTCGCCGCAGTCAGGTAAAAACGTAGACAGAGAATGCTAGGTAAAAAGGTAAAAACAAGACATCACAAACAACCAAATTAAAAATCCGAAGTCACACGTAATTAGTTCAATTTATGCCCTAGCTATGGTGTACGGGGCAGCCCTCCGCAAATTGATGGGATGAATTCAGTACCTACCTTTAACATACTAAGACGACCGGCACCTACATGAAATTATTTCAGAAACATTATGGGAATCCAATCAAACTGATTTGTGTTATTACCTCACTCGCAATGTATCGTTACCATGGCACATAAAACGCACGTAGCTGTACTCCCCGTGCGGAGGGGGGGGGGGGGGGGGCGCACGCGCCGAGTGGTTTATAAAATAATGTAAATTCTGAACTTCACGCGTCGTTCGCTATAGTATTTCACCATCCATTGCTGTTTTATTTACATAAATGGACTGCTGCGTACAGAGAATGTAATTCTACATTGAAATAAAGGAATAAATTTGCGGACGGCTGTCCCTTACACCCTGTAGTATATCAATGGCTCTAACACGTGTGACTTCGGTCTGTCCGCGTTGTGACTTTGTCATCGTTGGTCTTGGGTTGGTTGGATTTTTTATAACTTTACTTTTTAATTGCAATTCGTCAATCTAGCTACCTACTTGTGTGCAATTTGCATAGAATTTAAAATTCTAGTAGCTAAATAAGCAGCGAATTATTATAGGTACGATACGATAAGGCCTGAGTAAACTGCAGTTACCGATTAAGTATAAGTATAGGAATCAGGATAACACGGAAACTCGTATCGAAAGGTAAAGTAAACTAGGTATACTCCTCGAGTCCGACAGTCTGAACAATTCCGCTATTCACAATCAGGTGAATAGTAGCGGGCAGTATAGTATTTACGGGTTGCTACTGATAAATTCCAGATTGAAAAACCCAATAACACTTTGCCCGAGCTGGGAATCGAACCCAGGTCCTCATGCTCAGCAGTAGCGCTTGGTACCACTAGACCCTACATAAGAAATAAAACAATGTCCCCTCGCCGGGAACCGATCACATATCCGATTTTTTTTGTTCGAATTTCATTTTTCCGAAAACTTTTTTGCTGTATGCATACTATTTGACATAAATTTTGATTTGCCATATTTTGACTACACCGAAACAACATTTTACCGAATATTATTTGGTCACAAATATATAGCCGGTTACTTGGTAGCATTTTCAATATTGAATTTAGTGACAGAAACGAATCACTGCAAATCCGACTTCACGAAGTCTTGCCTTAAAACCAATTCGAGTTCTATGAAAACAATCTATTACGGATTAACACATAGGGAACTTTTAAAACCGGTAGTACGTTCCCGTGGGACATTTTCCGACATCCACACGGGCTAATAAGCCGTGGGCAAAATGTAGTATGTAATCAAACACAGCAGGTACAGTAAATAAAAATGTGTATTATTTATTAGATAAATCATATCGTTATTGCACATTACAAACAAAAACATAATCTATTAGTGGAATGTCGACATAATCACTTAACTTACGATAAATACACAAACATACAACACATTAATACTTCATACTGGTCCAATAATAAAAGATTTTATCATACATTTAAAGTTAAACTTAGGAAAAATATTTTAAACTAGAGAATCTGGACAAATCTATTAAAGACACATAATTTAAAAGAAATTTGAAAGATACATAATTTTTAGTTCATTTTCTGTCATTTTTATGTTGGTCGCTTAATTATTTGACAAGTAGACCCTCTTGTACCACAAAATAGCCTTCACTGAGCGCTCGTGTGTGGGTGCGCGGCTCAGTGCTTAGTGTGATGTCTCCGCGAAACATTGGCTAGAATTAGTTAAACATTCGGTTTATGGAACGTGATTTTCTTTTTATTTAACTGACAAAGAGTAATTATTATACTAAGTACATAAAATATTAACTATTTTAGAGCAAATTAAGACCTTCATTTGGTTTCATACCGTCTTATTACACGAACCGAGTTCATGCTTTAGTTGAAGCCAGCTAGTTAGTTTAGTTTATTTTGATCTTTATTCCGACAGGCCTAAAGATTTCACCACAAAATTAAAATCTTAAATTCTAAAGTCAGCTTTTGTATAAAGAACTTTACGATCGTCGGCACAGAGTTCAAAATAAAATAACTGAGAAGGTTTCGGCTTGGAATAAACTTCGAACTCGTTTTATAATGAGACGGACAAAGTTTCATTACATTCACTATCTTCTTCCATATAATTACTATATTAGGTATTAGTTTTTTGTTTGTCAACATTTTGATACTTAATCAAACCTTCACAAACACACCACACACTCACACACACACACGCATACACACACACACATCACTCCATTAAAACTAACTACTCCATGTCACAGCAACTCATTTATTAACCGACTTGAAAAAGGAGGAGGTTATGCATTCAGCGATTTTGTTTTAAGTACATGTAGTGTCCACATGGTTCGCTCACCGTCCGCCAGCTTCACTATTGACATTCTTACAAGTTTCCCTAAACAACGCATCCAAGGAACTCTGTTGAGCTTTTGACAGCTTGGCTCCCTTCATATCCAACACTTTATGAAACTCTGCCACGGTACACTCCGGCAGTAGCTGCACGAACTGTCCCACAAAACCTTCCAAGTTCCCATCTAGAGGTGCCATCACCAATTTGAGTATCATTTCAGCTTTCGTCATTAACTTAATCACGACCTTAGTATAAGTGGCAGGCGCCGGTCGACGCACTTCGGAGCCCATAGAGGGCAGCTCTAACAATGCCGTTTTCAACATATGTGTGTCTAGAAGCAACTGTTCCGAACCTACCGTCGAAATTGGCTTACACTTGTAAATGTTCTGAATGAATTTTGGAATGAAAGAATTCGCGAAACGGATACAGAATTGGGTGAAATATTTTCGGGAAGAGGAGAGATTATCTCTGAGATTTGGGACTGTATTTTTGAGGTACATGATAATTTGTGTGACGTAAGAGCTCTGGTCGCCCACGTTGTCGAAGTGTAACCAGGATATCTTGGTCATAGCTTGGAGGGCCGGCTCGCAGGCCAGTTCCAGGTCTTGCTCCAGCAGCTGGATGCAGTTGCTGATGATCTTGTGGAACAGGTCCTGTTCTGGAGTCATGTCTATCTTGTCTGCGAGGCCAGGGGATACCTTGCATGAGAGGATGTTCGTTAGAAATAACTCTTTTATATCCCAAATGAAATGACACATCAGTCATACTTTTGGTACAGGCAACAGCACATTAGTGGTAACACTGGCACTATGCACCGTCCTTACTGCTGCGACAAAAAGGCGCTGTCAATGTTAAATTGTTACTGTACTTTATATAGACTGGACATTACTAGAATAACGCATGTGTGTAACGGGCATTACAGAGGCGCGCATAGCGCTCGGCGTCGGTCGCCATCTTACTTTCCTTTTGTGCGAGTCTGGCCCAAGGAAATACACGTTTTAAGTAACCGCAACCTGCTTTGTATTGAGAACCAAATACATAAATATCACAGTTACCATTGATGGGAGTGCGGTTGACTGTACCAAAGATTCAAGGAACAAAAACTGAATTCTTAAGGGTAAGTACATGATACAGACGAAAACACAGACGAATACAATGACATCGTGCGTCAGAACGATCAACCAACCTTTTCTTTGAGCTTCTGCTCCAAGTGCACGGTGGTCTCCAGACAGTACTCGGCCGTCGTTATCACGCTCGTGATCTTCGAGATTTCTTGTTTGGTGTACCTGTAACAACAGAGAGATGGGTGGTAGGTCAATTATTTTATAAGCCTGTGCAGCGCAAAGGCCACCTTTCCCTCTTTCCACTGTTCTTGGTCTACTGCGATTGCGCATCCCTCTCTCAGCTGATCTCTTTCTGGGCCTGCTGCGTAGTCATTTCCGACTATTTGGGATCCACTGAGTGGTGGTCACAGACCAGTTAAATAGGTAAAAATATTCCAGAATATTACATTGAGCTCATAATAGATCAACAATGCCAGCACAAGAGTTCGAAGCCTAGCAGGTGCAAGCAATGCATTTGAGGTCAAAGAGGGTGTCCATCAGGGATCTGCTCTCAGCCCTATTTTCAACCTGGTGGTAGATTACCGCACCAAGGATGTACGTTTTCCACTGCCGTGGTCTATGCTTTATTCTGATGACATTGTTCTGGCTGCTGATACCGCAAGAAATCTGCAGGAACTCCTCAATAGGTGGACACAGGCTCTTGAAAAGTACGGCCTGAGGGTTAGTAGGAGCAAGATGATGATTTTCATTCGTCACCTCACACTTTCAGGTACGGTTGAAAACCAGCGTCAGGCACTTATAGTTGTTTGGCATTTTTGCTGAACTGGGCCTTTTTGGCGCAGCCGTGAGGCACTCTCCCCTGACAATTTCAAACACCGCACTTTTACACTTTTGATTTGCTTTTTATTTTATTTTTTTATCTGTTGTATACATCGTGCCGCTACTATGGCGACATTAATTTAACACACGGGTAGGACTAGTGGCCAGTAATCATAAAAATTATAATAAAATAAAATAATAGGTAAATAGAAAAATTTTAATTTTCAAACAAACTAAGTAATAAAAACATAACCAAACATTGGGATCACTCTGTGCAAAAGATTCATTCATAAAGCTACCTACCAGCTGGCTTACGTTATATCGGTTCGATACCCTTTGATGTAGGAATGCCGCGTAATTTCTTGGAAATTATGCCAAAGTTCTAAGAAACTGCGCGGCATTCCTTCAATTCGCCTACTTATGATCCGTGACCCCGGCAAATGACCTCTGCGCTACAGTTCTATAAGTACACGTTGCTCCAAAATGCTAGTTTAGAAAATTGTTAATAAATCAATAAATAATAACGTTTAAGTAAAATAAAATATTTTCCTATAACGAATACACGAAATCATATACGTGTGTTAAATTAATGTCACCATTAAAGCGGCACGCTGTATTATATTATGTGCCTTTTAGTCTGTGCTCAATAAATGTATTTTCTTTATTTCTTTCTTCTTAAGACTGAGTATTTGAAATGTCCCTTTAGTGGAAATGCAACATAATTATGAAACCATCTGTATTGGGCAAACGCCTATTCCTACAGTAGAGAAGTTCAAATATTTAGGCTCAATGCTCACAACAGACGCCAACGTTGATGCTAATGTGACTCATAGGATCAGCGCTGCAGGTTGAAATGGCGATCACTTACACTTACTGTGTGATCCACGTATTCCCATTAAACAAAGGGTAAAGTCTATAAAACAGCAGTTCGTCCGGCGCTATTGTATGGATCCGAACGTTGAACAACAAAGAGGCATGAACAAGCCAGTGAAATGAAGATGCTTAGACGGAGGGAGGTGTGGCCAGACGCGACAGAGTCCGCCATTAATACATACGAGTTAGGTTTAAAGTCGCACCATTCACTGATAAAATGGCCGAAAACCGCCTGATGGTATGGACACATTAAAAGACACAATGAAGATCATGTGGTACAAAATGCACTAAATCTGCCGAAGCAACAGAGAGGCAGAGGCCGCCCGCCATTGACCTGGTGGTCAAATATCAAAAGAGACCTCAAGAAAGCTCCATTGCCAGAACCGACAACCCAATGACAGGTAACTTGGCGCAGAAAAGTGAGGAGCCCCGGCAGCGGGACCAGAGACGGAACGAGAAGTGAGGAGCCCCAGGCAGCGGGACCAGAGACGGAACGAGAAGTGAGGAGCCCCCAGGCAGCGGGACCAGAGACGGAACGAGAAGTGAGGAGCCCCAGGCAGCGGGACCAGAGACGGAACGAGAAGTGAGGAGCCCCAGGCAGCGGGACCAGAGACGGAACGAGAAGTGAGGAGCCCCAGGCAGCGGGACCAGAGACGGAACGAGAAGTGAGGAGCCCCCAGGCAGCGGGACCAGAGACGGAACGAGAAGTCTTAGTTCTTGTAAAAGGCTGATTTGTTATACCTACCCAATAATTTAAGATATAGAATTTTATCTATTTTATATCTTTATCCTTACATATTATAAAACTAAGTCCCCTGCCGCCGCTGCGTCTGTCTGTCCGTCTATCTGTACGCTACAAACTCAAAAAGTACCGAACGGGTTTTCAAAATATTTTCACCAATAGACGGAGTGATTCATGAGGAAGGTTTCGTAGTATAATTCATAAAATTTGTGTTTTACACATTCGTAGTAATTTACATATTATAATAAAGGAATCTCGATGCATTGTCCAGTCGTAAAAAAACGTCCGAAGAATCGAGTAAGTAATCGATGAACTCCAATATCAAAACAGAATAGTTTGTGAAAGCGGTTTGTGCAAAGAAGTACTGCCATAACTTGTGGGCAGATTTACGTGATTGTTTTTATTTGGTCAGGGGATCCCCGAGCGGTGGGGCCGAATTTTTTTGCATAATTTGTGGTATGTAATTTGGGTTAGTGTAATGATTTAAATATATATTATATGCGTGATGTTTCTTATATTTAGTTATAGAAATTCAGACACAATGTAAAATTTTTATTGAATAAATGAAATTGAAATTGAATTGTTCTTTTATTTACAGGGCAGACGGCCAAATGCCGTAACTAAAAAAAATCTAAATCTAGTCGCTATTTTATCTCAGTGAAAATCAATGTCAAAAACTTGTCAAAAATGTAGGGGTATTAGAGGTATTACAGATTGAGAAAATAATGAGAAAATTCTTAAAATACGGGAGTTGCCCCTATGTTGTATTACATCATCTGCTCAGCCTTTTCGCTTCTATGGCGGGGTCGGCTTCCAGTCTAACCGGATGCAGCTGAATATCAGTATTATACATGGAGCGACTGCCTATGACGATACCACTTGGTGAGAGTGGTCGTCGTTACCTGGTGTATCTGTTGTCGCTGTTCTCATCGCGGAGCAGCGTGTGCAGGTTTGTGACGATGCTGGGCACTCCGAGCGGGAGGCCCGACGCCGCGCCGTTCCGCGGCAAGCTGCCCTGCAGCACGGAGCTGGCGTACTCGCGGAGGTACTTCTGGAAGACGCCAGCGAGTTCTGTGCAAATAGTTTACATGATAAGGGCGAAAGTTCGCAGAACTGATGGGTATAGATATCTAATAATCATGATAAAATCAATAAACAATATTGTCCCATGTTTGAAAAATTCATCGCTCGAATAGAAATAACGCAGTGCATATTGTTGACCAGCCCTACTAGAGATGAGTAGCACACCTTTTTAAAATGAGAATCGTGCGCAGTGGCGGATTTACCGGCAGGCTAAGTAGATGTTTTACAGATACAAGTCTGCAACAAATTTTGCCGATGACTTCCCTTGTCATTGTACTTTCCGTGTAGCAAACTTCCATAATCTAGAGTAAAAATGAATTTCAAGATAGCTCAAAAATATACCCAAAAATTATTTTTACGTGCAATTTCTATGAAATTGTTGGCATGACAATTGTAAAGGCAAGGGCGGCAAAAACTTACAGCCTATACCTTGAAAATTTGCAAATCTGCCACTGATCGTGCGAGGCACTCTTTTTCAAAGTGTGCTAACGAACTGTGCTACCACGAATGAAGCGAGGCTGCGGTAGCTTGTGAGCACGATCGTGCTGTGAGTGTGTCAGTCGCCGAGTCACCGCGCGAGTCGCGTGTGTGCTGTGTGGTGTGTAGTGAGTAGTGACGACAACGCGAGACGACATGGCACACATAAGCAGTAGAGTAGGCACACGCGCGGTGAGTTCTGTGTTGTGTGTTTGTGCTAGCAACAGTGAACGAAGACATCAATGATCAAAATACAAAAAAGAGTGAGTGACTCGATCGACTGATTCAGTTCGTTCAAAACTCAAAGGTACAAAATGTTCTGTGTGTAGCTAATCTGTACAAGTCAGGTGTGTGCTAGCACATCTATGTATAAATAAAATGAGTGCGTGACTAGACTTTTAATCCAAGTAAGTAGCTACAACTGTGCTAGCACGTGTGTTGAGTTACCCAACACTAAACCCTACAAATAAAGGGATTGTTACTCCAAGTACGCTACGCTACGAGGACGCCAGCACAAATACAAACACCAGACTTTAGAAAAAGTTCATTATCTTCCGGAATGTTCAACTGTTATAAATTGAACACAATGTCATTACACGCACGTCGCGTGTGCGCACGTCATATGTTGTTGTTACCCTCGCGTGTCGTATGGCAAGTGCTAACAGTACACGTTTGTTTATAGACGCGTGCGCCACACACTGGTGTGCTGTGACTTGTGCTCGGCTTACATACACCACTCGCATAACATAACGCCTTTATTCCTCGCAAGTGTGGGCAGAGGTGGTGAGGTCACTCACGTTCGTAAGTGTGACTCCCACGCACCTAGCATATGTAAAAGGGGGCGAACCTATTATCACTAAGCGAACACAAACATCTTAATTCCGCTGCACTAAGAAAAAAGATCTCCAATGATCCAAAATTATACTTTACAGGCTTTTGTGAACATGATAATTAATCAGATTTGTTACAGTTGTAATGGCAATCATGTCATATGGTTTAAATAGGTTTTTTTTATCTATAGTATCTTATTTATCTTTTATATAGATTCTTTTCTACCTTGTGAATGTGAGAACATTGTAGGCTTAGCCTAACCTACCTGAAACTTTTTGAAAGGCCTACACTGTCCTCCCATAACTATTAACACTGTAAATCGAAAATATTGTAAAGCCAATTATTTTTAAAAGAGTAACCGTGGAGTTTCTTGCCGGCTCTCCTCCATAGGAAACGTCCAATTGGAACCGTGCACCTAGCTTCTGACGTTTCATAAGTGCCCATGTAGGCTTATGTGAAATAAAATAATTTGGTTTTGATTTTATCTGATAAAAATGTGAACTAGTGCGTAACCAAGCGGACGCCAGGTGAGCCACCCACTATGTAGGTGTATACATTTAGTTGGCAGCCGTTGTTGAGGTATGGCTCTTACAAAATGTGTGCTTTGAATTGATTATTTGAATACATAAACCCAAAATTCTAATTTTAAAACACTTTAAAGATGTTTTTCATTTCACAATTGAGGTTTCCTTAATATTCGTAGATGATTTTTTATAATGTTATTCAAACAATCATAAAATTGTTGGAAAAAGTGGTGACATATAAAGTTGAAACTTTTTATAGGGATACATACAGGTGAAGTTGTAACTTATTGCCCTTACTAAGTGATTGTGTTGCAAGTACAATTGTAAGGGTCAGTACAGACCGCAAAGTGAAGCGACGCGACGCGACGCTGCGCGCACTTTTTAACAATTATCGAACTTATTTTAGATATTAAGTTATTGAAGAGAGTACAGATGTAGGCACCCTCACCCAGCATAGGCTCCCCGGTAGTGAGCCGCGCGCACTGCACGAGACACTTCTTGTAGAACAGGAACAAGTCCGCGCACGACGCGATGACCGCGCCCCCCGCGCCCCCCGTGCCCGCGCCCGCGCCCCCGCCCGAGGTCGAGCTCTTGGCGTCCTGCAAGATAAAGATAATGGAATCCCCCAAGTCTTCATCTCATCTAACCCCGTCCTAGTAGTTTGGGCAAAATTAACAAGAAAGGCTCGCTAGCACCACACCTCACTAAACGCATTTAGTGCTAAACGAATTTAAAACACCGTTCTATTTCTGTCAATCGTTTTAAGATAAATAGACAGTTCTCTCTCCACCTAGCCTTATCCCAACCATGTTGGGGTCGGTATCCAACCAAACCAGATGCAGCCTTCGAACAGCCCCCTAACCATGCTAAGGGGATCCCGAAAACGAGCATTAAAATATTTGTGAAGGAACTCGTCTTGGGAAGAACTATCACCATAGTACCTGTATTTATGCCGTATTTTTTTTTAATAACATGTTTTTTTTTTACATATAAAATCATCAAAGAAACTACTTATTTGAAGTAAACATTTCATGACTTAATTTACTGTACGCGCGAAAATTATAAAATTATAGTTGTAACATTGGTTACACCAGAACTTAAAATTCATTATTTTTAATTTATTTTTATTTTATTTTAATTTTTGAATTGTTTTTTATCTTTACGGACGCTTTTAACGTGCACGTCTCTTTTTTTTCTTTTTTACATTGTTCTCACATGTTTAATTTCAAATGAATGATGTAACCAATATATTGTAACAAAATTTTGATTTAAAAGAGTGTCCGTGGAGTTTCTTGCCCGTTCTTCTCCATAGGAACCTACTACGCTTTGGAATGGGCAACTAGCTTCATTTTTTTGACTGACCAACCCCTTGACAATTCAAAAGTACCTGTAATTGGTTTATTAGAAATAAATGCTTTGAGTTTGAGTTTTATTACTAAACCTTAGATAAAGTCAAGCGGCCATTGCTGTTTACATCTTCACTATTTTTGAAATACACGGGCACACAGACAGTCCGGCGACTGTCTGTGTGCCCGTGTATTACAGGCACACCGCACATGAGATATTTCAGCTTTGTCACTGTGATGCCTCTGGTATTGTAGATGTTCTTAGGCAGCGCCACTTACCTTGAGATACTTTATCACTCACCTGAACAAACCGGTCCATGAGCTCAGCTAGGTTGGTGTCCAGCGAGCTGACGTATAGCGAGAGGTAGGGCTCGAAGCAGGCGCCTATCAGGCCGATCCACGCGGAGCCTGACGGACCTGACACTTCCATGTTCAAGTCTGATGATGTAGCCTGCGGGAGTTAAGATTAGAAATGAAACAGATAAATGTTTGGCTGGATATCCGGCAATCTTATAAGCAGGATAGCTGGATATTCAAATAAGACGTCAGAGTCTATCGGGCGGATTCGGGCATAGTTTTTCATAAGTGACGCGAGCGAATGACATATTGACTGTTTCAATTGTTATTACTTCCAAGTGTAATATTATTTGTTGATTGCAACCACATTGCAACATAAACTACAAAAAAAAAATTGATTAAGAAAATATTGAATAAATGGCTTTTATTTGTCTTTAAAGTATCGTTATCTAGTAACTTATGTATGTGAATTAAGAAGTCGATTTCATAATATTTTTGTAATAAATTGAAAATCCGGACCCAGCGGATATTAGCATACAACTCGGTATCCGACCGGATAGTGAGAGTAGGTCGGATATTTCAGGTGAAAAGAAGTAAAAACTCACGTCTTTACTGTCGCTGTCGAAAGCTGGCTTCTCTACGTTCACTTCTGCCGGCTCCGCGCCTAAATCTGTGCCTGGACAAAAAAAAACACTATTTCAGTAAATCCAACCAACATCTATTCAAATTCTTGCTTCCATTTGACGTTATTTCCATTTAAGCAAATATCAACTTTACGACGGAGTATGTGAAGTCGATTTCAGAATGATATCCACTAGTCGTTCTGAAATTCATCAACATTAAAAATGGCACATAATATTGAAGTTGTAGCAGAAAGTAACTTTATGTGTAAAGATTAAAGTTATTTTTCCAAAATGACATTTATTGGAAGCTAAATTAAACTTAGTAAATACTAAAGTATTTACTAAGTTTAATTTAGCTTCTAGTAAGTTCTAGTAACTTAGTAAGTTAATATTGCTCGAATTTTGCTCTATTAAAATTAATATTGAAAAGTAATACTGGTATTCAGCTGCATCCGGTTAGACTGGAAGCCGACCCCAACATAGTTGGGAAAAGGCTAGGCAGATTGATTGATTGATTGAAAAGCCTTAATGATAAAGCCTTATGATTTTTAAAGGTGATAGCGGACAAGCCTGATTGGCCATTCCTGGAGCACTGGACCCGTATGCACAGCAGGTCTGGTGCTGCAGGAAGCAGACATAATTATATGTTCCGATTTTTAAATTAGTTTTGTGTTTATTTGTAATTGTATTTCTGTTACTAACGTAGTTTATAGGTGTTACTAACAACATTATGAATCTGTATGTGTTCGAAATAAATCCTACTAATATTATAAATGTGAAAGTTTGTGTGTTTGGATGTTTGTTACTCAATCACGCAAAAACGGCTGAATGGATTTGGATGAAATTTGGCAAACAGATAGTTTATAACCTGGATTAACACATAGGATACTTTTTATCCCAATATTCCCACGGGATCGAGACTTACGCGGGTGAAACCGCGGGGCGCAGCTAGTTAATTTATAAATAAGACCGATATGGCATAAAGAGAAACGCGCTGAAATGGCTCGAAAGCTACCTTACACATCGACAATGGTAATGTGTTGAGATTTCGGGACAAACAGGAAATCAAAAGCTCGCATATAGGTCTCAGTATCGTGAAAATAACTGCGGAATTCCCCAAGGGACCATACTAGGGCCGATCTTATTCTTGCTATATGACTTACCTAGTGTAACTTCCCACAATTGCATACTATACGCTGACGATACGCCCCTCAGTATTATAAACGAAAATGACGTTGATGAGAACCAAAAATGAAATTAACGATACATTAAATAAAATTATTACATGGCTTGAACAAAATAATCTTCATGTCAATATTTAAAAAACCAAAATGATACAATTCTAGACATATAACTGTACGCATCTATGGCTTGAAATTCTATATAGAAATGAGACAATAGAAGGGGTCGATTGCGAAAATTCTTGGGGACAATAATTGGCAAAAACTGTAACTGGAAATTTCATAATGATGATTTATGTAAGAAGATAGACAGATTTGTATTCGTCTTATATAGACAAACACGTGTGGCTTTTTATGAGTTTAAATTTTGAGTAAAGTCAAAGTCAAATTATTTTGAATAGGCACATAAAAGGCACTTTTGAACGTCAAAATACAGGGTGTAAGGAACAGCCCCCCGCAAATAAACAGGGGGCATTAAGCTCCTTATTTTGAATCATATTCCACCGGAAAATTTCTAAGGAAAATTTTATATATTTTTTCGTTTTTTCTGGTACTATTCCTTTATTTCAATGTAAAATTACATTATCTGTAGCCAGTATTCCATTTATGTTAAAAAAAAACAGCTAAAATAAAAAAAAAAAACGGAAGTAGGCGCGCCTCCCCCGCCACGGGGAGTGCGGCTCCGTGCGTTCATTATGTAAATAAAAAACTAAAATAAAAAAGCAGCAACGGATATTGAAATACTATAGTGAACGACGCGTGAAACTCAGAATTTACATTGATAAATAAAGAGGCGCGTGCGTTGTGCCATGGTAAAGATACATTACGTGTGGGTTCCTGAAATCATTTCATGTACCGGTCGTCTTAGTATGATATATTGAATTCATCCCATCATCATCAGTCTGCGGAGGGCTGTCCCTTACACCGTGTATAGAAAAAAAACCCGGCCAAGTGCGTGTCGGACCACACACAATGAAGAATTCCGTAGTTGGGATGAATTTACCATGTTTTTTTAAGACCATAAACTTCTTATAGATTTTCCTGTAATCTATAAGCATAGAACTGTTTTCTGTATTATATTTTTCAAAATTTTAGGCTCAGTAGTTTCGGAGATAAGGGTGGTGGTCAAATTTCATCTATTTTCTTAAATATCTTTGAATGTATTTATTTTAAAATTATAAAAAAAATGTATTTATGGTACCTCGCAACAAGTCCTTTCATTTGATATGTCACACGGTACGGTTTTAGTTTTATAAATTAAATTTTTATTTAAAAAAATTTGGGTTCATAATTTTTTTTTTTCCAATTTTTTAACTAAGCCCTGCCATTTGATACCCAACATGGCACAATATTATTATTTTTCGTCCTCGTGTTTTATGTTGTCTAGCGAGCGGCATATTCGCGTACGCTTCCAAAGATAACTCATTTGTCAAATTCTGATGAGTAGTTTAGAAGTTATGAGGGAACACATGAACCTACATACCGGTCAAAATCATAACCCTCCTTTTTGCTTCGCCGTAGTCGGGTAAAAAGAAAAAGAACGCAAAACGCAGATGACAACGAAAATTGTAAACGCATTAGGAGGATTTTTGCAATGTGGTGCGTAGCCGTAGCCATAGTCCACCAGAATGTGCGCTAGTGTGTGTTTGTGGTGCGTAGACATAGCCGCAGCCCACCAGAATGTGCGCTAGTGTGTGTTTGTGGTGCGTAGACATAGCCGCAGCCCACCAGAATGTGCGCTAGTGTGTGTTTGTGGTGCGTAGACATAGCCGCAGCCCACCAGAATGTGCGCTAGTGTGTGTTTGTGGTGCGTAGACATAGCCGCAGCCCACCAGAATGTGCGCTAGTGTGTGTTTGTGGTGCGTAGACATAGCCGCAGCCCACCAGAATGTGCGCTAGTGTGTGTTTGTGGTGCGTAGACATAGCCGCAGCCCACCAGAATGTGCGCTAGTGTGTGTTTGTGGTGCGTAGACATAGCCGCAGCCCACCAGAATGTGCGCTAGTGTGTGTTTGTGGTGCGTAGACGTAGCCGCAGCCCACCAGAATGTGCGCTAGTGTGTGTTTGTGGTGCGTAGACGTAGCCGTAGCCCACCAGAATGTGCGCTAGTGTGTGTTTTTCGGAAACTCTTTACATTTGATCGAGTATATCACCTGTAAATCTTTTATGCAACAGCAGCTCAAAGTTGTAAGTCTTCTGAATGGCGTACAGTAATAACTTGACGTCCACCTCGTTGCGACGCGACGCCATTAGGTTGCTCAGCTCTGTGCGGGTTATCTGATAACAACATAATGTTAGGGATATATTTCATTGATCTACTAAACAAAAATCTAATTATTTCCCTAAAAGGGTTTGCCGGTTGTAAAAACCATCGGGTAAACGGCTTGTCCTTTAATAACTTATTGACTTCTAATAAATATATTTCATTTACTGCGGATCCACATAATTCTTATTAGTCCCCCATTCGGAAAGTTTTTTTGATTTTCTACTAAATTAGATCAATAAGTTAGTAGAAAAATGAGCAAATGAGCATATTTTTAACATCCTTGCCTTTTTTTTAAAGTCCTTCGAGCAAATGGGTTACGTCGGAACTGTGACCAATCTCTAAATCCAAGTTGCTCGTAGTGCTAGGCTAGGACACATCGCAAAAAGACGAACTAGTATACAGCAAGTATCAGAAATGAGTGGTTATTACCATTTTCTCCATGTGACCAACATCGTAATCGCGAAAAAATCATTAGCTGCACCATACAAAACGTTAATACCTACTCTACCCAAATGTATGGGTAATGTAAGTCGACAAAGTAGCTAACTCGGGGGCGTAATGATTTTACATGTTACTGTTAAAGTATGGCGAAGTATTTAGAAGTGACTTTATAAAAAGCGAGCTCATAGAAACGACCTTCAATTTCTGAAACACATTTTTGCCCAGCCGTGCCTCCCGCTGGATTACCTCCCGCTCCCTCGCAAAGGCCTGAGTCACAGTAGCGAGAGCGTATCGTGTAAGGATGATTATTGATTATGTTACCTTACAGAACTGCTGCGTCACTCTCTCGCTGAGCCTCCAGGGGGGAGGGAACAGGGTCGCGGTGGACTCCTCGAACGTTAGGAGGTGCCTCTTGAGCCACGCGTAGCGTCGCTCCACGTGGGATATCCAGGCGGATTCCTGTTCTGATGAGAATAGGTGCTGGTATTCCTGGGGACGTAAGAATTACAGTAGATAAAGTTAGGATGATATCACGACTAGAGATGAAACGGTTAACGGGTAACTACCCGAACTATATTCGACCGCATACCGGATCAATATCCGGAATCCCGGATTTCAGTATACAAAAGAAACATTACATAAGGTGTTGATAAAGAAAAAACTTCCTCTAAAGACAAATAAAACCGAAAGACGACGCCCAAGCAAGTACACCTAAACGTAGCAATTTTCGTACGAATATCCGGCCGCTAAATATCCGGCTATCCGGTAAGTATATGTGGCCCAACAGCCATCTCTTTCATCTATAAATCACGGCTGACAGATGTCTAGTTATCTTAGGGCAGATTTTTCAACAGTCAGGGCGAATTTCACCAAACTTTTTATACCGCGTATAGTATATATTTTTAGTCGTAGTTGGGTTTTAGTTTATATTACTTTATTTTTTTAATAGTAGGTAGTATTCACATAATCTCACCTGCAGCTGCATATTGATGAACCACTTCAGCAGCTCGGTCTTAACCTTTGGCTCCAGTATATCCACCACACCACAGGCTTCAGACAAAGTGCGGTGGGAAACGCCGCTTTTACTGCCTGCTGTAATGTACACACTAATTGTATCGGAGTAGGGTTCATTGTTGAATGGCATTTTAAGAGCGTAGGGTTTATTATTGCTTGCACATTATTTGCAATTCTGTTTTATACGGTGTTTAGTAAGTAGCAATGAAAGCTTTACATACATTTCACAATGTGAAAAACATTTTGATATTGAGTAATCAAAATACTCCAAAAGTTCGTAAGTTTGAAGGAGACCCTAGTCGCCGGCTCGAACTCGTTGACGGTCGTGGTAAAAATGCATGCTATTTCATCCAACATCGTGTGCGAAAGTATACAGACTCCCGTATATTTCACTGAAATGCACGATGATTTATAACGAAAACGAGCACGTAAAATTTTATGAACAGACCTTTAAGCGTATTGATAATAATATAATGAAAAAACAGCATATTTCTACGCAAAATAAAATTATTTGAGCTTATGAATAAACTATTTGTCCCTGTACGGTTTCTATTTTATTTATTCATTTATTTACGCCCAAGATAAGTTAAAATTTGTGAAATATGGAAGTTTCGACGCTTATAACTTCCAAACCAATAGTTTTTTTTTCCAATTCTGCTTCAATTTAGGGCTAGATAATGACAAGACAAATTGATATAATGTTTAGTTTTGAACGTACACCGTCAAACAGACGATTAATCACCATACTACGTTTGTATAGAAGAATGACCGACTAGTGTTGACTAGCCTTAAATGTTTGTTTATTTTAAATGATGTCTCACCAGTGAAAGCCTCTTTGAAGTCGGCTAGTATCTGCGTGGCGAGCTGTTGTCTGATGGACGTCACCTGGTCGCGAAGGGTGGACAGTTCTCTGATCTCACGGTAGCATTCGAAGTGTTGTAGAACCTGTAACAGATATTAATCATTAAAAGTTCATTGATTGTATTGATGGCTAAGGCCGGGCGCCCACTGGCGGCATGGTAAGGCTACAATTTTTAAGTTATTTATATGTCTTATGAGTTGTTTATTGAAGGCCACTGGCACCTGGACAATGCTGTGATTGGCTGACTGCAATAACAACAGCCTCCGCAGTTATTTGGAGATGCAAACATCATGCAAATACAGGTGTGATGTTCTGTTATGCAAACATCATCGGATTGAACAAAAAAACTCAATTTTCTTTGTATTATATAACTGCATAGCACAAGTGTGAGTACTATGTACTATAGAGCTACCATTTACCAGGTAATATGTCTTTCATTGACTTGAATGTGCCCTGGCGGCTGGGAATATGTCATGCTCACTCAGATGTCTCGCTGATGGTTGCGCATGTTGGATCATTTAGCTCCCTTCAAAATGGTTGAGCTGAATGGTGCTGATCCATGCGTCATGTTCGTGAACGGGCGCAGTCAGTTGTGACTGGACATCTCTTAGCTGCCATGGCTTATTTTAATTGTTTTTTGTTTTTATTTATTTATTTAACCATTTATGTACACACATAATAAACAGAAAAAAGAACGTACAAAGGTGATGCTAATTTCTAAAGAAATCTCTTCCAGCACACCTGCGATAGGAAAGTAGATAAGAGATGTAGACACCGTGTGTAAAATTCGTTTATTTTATAATTGCGTGCTTTCTACATGATGTTACTGTGGCGGTGTCTACATCGCCAGATGCGAACTACGCATCAAAGACCTGACGTCAGACAGACGTCACATAAATCCTGCATCGCGCAATTAAAGTTTACCGTGCCTTGTACATATATACATGAACCCAACATCAATCGTTGGGCAGTTGCCCGCCAGACACAACACCCGTCTGGTCGGAGGATCCTCTCTTTTCTATTGAGTATGAGTGAACTTTACAACCTGTTCCTCACCCCTAAATTGGTGACCCCGAATATGAACGTCAACGCAGCCTTCGTGCAACTACTCCAGCGTGACGTCATCATCCTCACTCCCGCAAGCTTTCAGTGAGGCGAGTCACACAGCCAAGCTAACACCCGAGGCGTCAACGGGTATCCTGACCACCAGCATGCAGCGAACGCGCATTCCTGGTCATCACCCTCAGCCTCATCACCCCGACCCACTGGGGAATCACCTCAATCACCCCGACCCACTGGGGAATCACCGCAATCACCACAACCGCCGCAAACAGTTCCGACCCACCGCGAACAATGCGGCAACAGGTTCCGACTCACTGGAACCACAACTGGCACTGGCAAGCATCGCATGATACAAGAGTCAGCCCACTATCGACCTCCGGTCTCCGGAGGGGAGTGATGTGGCGGTGTCTACATCGCCACATGCGCACTACGCATCAAAGACCTGACGTCAAACAGACGTCACATAAATCCTGCATCGCGCAATTAAAGTTTACCGTGCAGTGTACATATATACAAGTACCCAACATCAATCGTTGGGCAGTTGCCCGCCAGACACAACAACCGTCTGGTCGGAGGATCCTCCCTTTTCTATGGTGGATGAGTGAACTTTACACCCTGTTCCTCATACCCCTAAATTACCAATTTTTTGTATCAATTTTTTTATTTCAAAGACTGTCCGTGGAATTTCTTGCCTGTTCTTCTACATATGTACCTACTACGCTTTGGAATGGGTAACTGGCTTCATATTTCTGACTGACGGACTCTATTTGAGAAGAGGTAAGGAGATCGAATGTACACCCTAGTTAAGACTGAATATAGAGCCTTGTTGAGATTTAAACTACAGATTAATGTTACAACTTTACAACCAACATAGACATGACACGCACAGACAACTTGTGCCTATGACCTGTGAAGTTGTTTTAGGGTATAATATTATATGAACTGGTAAGCATAATAAATTAATTAATTAATAAAGGTGTACCTCCATAATAGCCTGCATAGGCAGCACAATCTCCTTATACTGCCGGCTCTGCGTCATGTTCCGCAGGGTATCCACTCCCCCCACCAGCATATGTAGGTGGTTTAGAGCCGTGATGGCAGCTGTTAGATTTGACTTGGCACAATCCAGCTGTTTGATCTCTGATGTGATCTCACGCACCATACTCTCACTGCGTTCGGCTTTCTTGTTTATGTCTGCTACCTGGAATAATGGTTTAAGATAAAGAATGAGGAGACTGATGTGCCACTTCCTCTTCCCAGTTAAAACACTAGTGGTGAAGAGTAGGCGTTTTGGAGACTGTTTTATGTAATTTTGGCTTTTAAATATCTTGATTCTCAGCTTAATTTGAATAAATGATTTTTAATTTAAACGAAAATAACTCAACATCGTGCCCTTATTCTCTGAAGGGGAGGGGGTTTGTGAATGGTGGTCATTATTATTAATTTCCAGTTCTTTTTTGGTCCCAGTTAAAATGAAGCGAGCCAATTACCATTATTTATTTATTTATTAGGAACATACTTACAATACATATATTTTAAGTTTCATTTAACAAAAGATCAAGGCACAAATACCAATTACTTTTAGCCATAACAAGGAATCCAGGACTCATAATAGAATTTGAGATCTTTGCCTTTTAAAATGAAACTAAAAATGAAACAAAATGAAACTGGCTTTTAAATTACATTTAAATTTTTACCTGTAACGCCAGTTCCCCAATACACCTCTGTGCATCAACCAGAGCCTTCTGTCCCGCATCCCTCTGCTCAGCCTGTGCCCTCACAAGCCTCCGTATGTCATGCTCTACACCTGCCAGGTGGAACTCACAGCGAGCCGCAGCACTCTCCACTCCAGAAAGAGACTGTTCCGTAGGGAAGACTCGGTTGATGTATGCTACCGCATCAAACTGTGAAAGATGACGTTTGTTGTTGTTTAAAAAAAATGATAGTGTTCCAAGTCTTAATTTTTAAATTAAAACGAGAATTTGTATGAGCTATTGTGAAGGCACTGTTATATATATATTCTTTTTTAATTGTAAATTATATATAGCGAAAATTCTAAAAGACGACACGTTATGGAATACCTTCAAAACAACGATCTTAAAACGATATTCATCGTGTTTATATAGATTGCTCACACGCGTAGTAGTACGAAATTCAATTTAGATTCAAACAAAAGCAGTAAACAAACAAAAAATAAGAGCAAAATAAAGAAAATTCCGACTCACTTCCGCACTATCAAACTGTTCGGTTCCTCCCATCATTTCCTCAATGCGGCTCATCACAGAGCTCGGGAAGTTGATCTGCACCTCCGGCCCACTATCCTTGTCGTCTAATATATCGTTAGAATCCATATTTTAATCAATTTCTTGTACACTTTTTAAGGAAAATAAAAATCACAACTTCACCAGCCCGCAGGCTCGCCTCGGTTGACGTTTGACGGTGATGAAACGTCACTGTCCAATTGACGAATGACGTTTACTAATATGGGGTGCGTTCCGAGTAACGACATAATCGATTTGAACGCGATAACAGGCGTTCCTTATTATCGTGAGCACGATATCGATGTCGCGTGAATCGTCATAGATGACGTCATGACATGCGCCATCTTGCGATAACGCCAACCTTGCCTTGTATTATTATCACCGTGAGCGCTGTCAAATTATTGACAGACTTGACACTCTTGACAGTTGTAAGTACTGTTTTGTTTTGAGTACAAAATTATTTTCGTATTAATGTGAAGAAGAATAAATTTGAGGTTTATTCTGTAATCCAACCATGAGTACCAAGTGACTATAGCCGACGAGCGTAAAGGGCGGCAATTCTCTGTCATGTTCACATCAGAGCAATACGAGAGGGTTCAGAGAAGCTGGTGAATGAACCAGTAGAACAACATGGTAAGTATTTTATAGCTGGTTATGTGCAGATACTTATTAGCTGAATGTGCTTGTTGTGTTCGCATAACATATCATCTTGACAACAGTTTATGTGGTCACTCTTACTCCAGTACTTTTATAAAAAAGTAAGATATAAGTGTTATAGGTCATATTAGTATGTTGACAGTTAATTCTTAAGAAATTGCTTTCAGATTCTATCAATTTAAAGTTATAAAAGCATTTTCTTTATTATATTAAAAATATCCTATGTTTTATTCTATGATATGATTATCTATGTTCCAAGTTTCATTCAAATCTATTGAGCCATAATTGGTAAATTCAGCAACAAAAATCATCGCAAACAATAGATCAAGAGTCACCATCTCCATTCATTTGGAACGAAGCATGCATTTTGTTGCTACTCACATTATACAGTGCATCAGTGTACATGGTACATGACATCATGGCAAGAACAATGTGCAACATACAATAATAATGTTACTGGTCTGGTACCTAGTGCCAGTCAGTAGACGCAGTGTCTGCCCAAACGTTGCTATGCCGCGATGAACATTTTAGACGCGTCGTCTTGACCGTACTGAGAAATGAAATGAAATGAAATTGTTTATTCTGTAAATAGGATATTGGAATCACTTTTACACGTCATATTAAAAAATATTAAAAATAAGCTAGATGAGGTCGGCGTTTCCTATCTGACTACTCTGAGAAGAAAGGCCGAAACAAACTCAGAGGTCACAGTCTCTTTTAAAGTCCAGACATAATCTTGGTCAAGCCATATGAGGACCATGTAAATTCGAGTCTGAAATGGTCTTTTGAGGAAAGAACCACACAGATTTGAGTGGACCTGTCCAGTCAGTGCAAGCATTTGTCAGTAATGGCGGAGCTCAACTAAGAACTTAAGGAGCTCAGCGACTCGACGAACAATACCAAAGAAAGGACATTTGGGTAAGCCGCATAAAATTCTCAAATTGCCAGACCAATGATAAAATTAACTGAGAGCGAGAAAAAAAAAAAAATTTTAAAATTCACATAGTCCTCACATTCACAATAATAAAATACTTTACAAAGTAATCATGTCATTTTGTATAGAATATTCAATAATGTCAATTTGTAAATAAAACTGGTTGATATACTTTGATGATTTTCCATATTATTCAAAATGTTACAATGCTTAGCAGAGCGAGCAGCTCAATCCCATGCTTTTTTGTCTTCTAAATAATCTGAAATTTTATAGTACCCTTTTCTACAAAGTTTGGTTTTAATGCAGCTTTTAAATCGTTTAATGGGTAAGTTTCGAATGTCAATGGGAAGTTTGTTATAAAAGCGAGATGTGATCAGTAGGTACCTGTTAACTTAGTAGTATACTGTGATTGTTAATTAGTTAAGATTTGATCAGTAAGTACTTACCTGTTTTAATTAGTAGTAAGTATAGCTCTACTTGTGACTTTTTATTATTAGTTTTAAGATTTGATCAGTACCCGTTTAAAGATTTGAATAGAAATACCTGGTAAAATCTGTGAATTTTATTAATGTTTAATTGTAATAAACATTACTAAATAAAATAGATATGAGTTAATAATTATGTAGGTACATAAGACTTTTGTTACTGTTTGACATTTTTCTTATATTAGCATAAATAATAAGTAGGAGAAGAATGTGACTTGGAGTGCAAGCAGGGTACCTGAGGTTCAGTCTGATTATACTGTGATTCTAATATCTTTTTTAATTTTAATATTTATAAATATAACTTATATGTACAATTTTAAATAAAATATACAATCTAATTCTAATGATACTAATAACAAATAAAGGGGAGGGGCTCATTGGGCATCAAAGAATTCGTCCGCATCGCTGTCAATGGGAAAAGTGCCCAAAAGGCTGGCAGCATTGCCACGTTGAATGGCAATGCTGATTCTTTGGGCTAAAAATAGGCCAGCCTTCTGGTCACGTGAAGAGTCGACCAATCGCTTAGCGATGTCCCGAAATACTCGATGAGCACTCGGACCCCACGGCCCTAGTGTTTCAACCCCAAACGGCTCAAACATATAGCTCCCAATAAGGTTGTTATATTTGCGCCGTTTGAGGTTTTCTGCTCCTGCAGCAGCTGCTCCAGCACGGCACGCCGTGCTAGGAAGATGGGATGGCGCGAGGGTGTCGACACAGGTTGCGTCCCACACCAAAGGTCTACCCAACTTCCAAGGCATTATGGTCATTCCGTCTGGCCTCTTCCCATCGTCGCGTGCCAAGCCGTTGGGTTCTAAAACAGCTGGCACCCCGGCGGTGACAAGAGCCCGACGGATAATGTCGTTAATGCTGGCGTGGCGTGCCATCCTACCAGCGCTCTTGCTGCAGGATAGGCCGTGGTGTCCGAGGCAGTCGACTCCTTCACCGCATTGACAACGATGTGGAGCACCGCAAGGAGCGCCCAGACGCAAACATGTAGCGAGCCGGAATGTGGTGTCACCCAGCATAGTGCCTACATTGGGTGACGGTAGCGCCTGAAGCCAGAGGCCCGACTCCCATTCTCCCACAGCCAGCAGGCGCGCACGCTCAGCAGTATTGGTGGACGTATTAATAAGTTTATTCCGTACCAACCTGCAGAGCGGCTCATCCCACTGTCTTTGGGAAGACGGGTTCTCGGGCTGAACCGTGTCTGGGCAAGCCACTTTCCAGGCATTCATTGCATCGGTCAAACACGGCACTTCAGAGTCAACCCGAGAAGAGGCTAAAATTCTTGCGGTTAACTTTTCGGTGCTGTGGACCGAGGAAAGGAACGCCGGTAGGCTTACACTGGAAATTTTGCGGAAGCCGAGCCCACCAAAACGAATGGGTAGTGTTGCTTGAAGCCACGCGCGGTCGTCCAGTGCCACATTTAAAATGGATGTTAAAGTGCTTCGAATGATATGATCGATTTTTTCTAAAAGGTTGGGCTGCTTCCATAAAGAGGAAGAGCGGAGAAAATACATAAAATTTGGACCGAAACAGCAATGTCTGATAGGGGTGAATGCCGAATGTAAATTAATTTTAGAGAGTCTGTCCGAAATATCGTTAAAATGTTTGATTTTTGCCTCGACGAATGGTGAAAAACTATCTTCTAGGATTGGGGAACCTAGGAGGTGCAGTGAACTTTTTTCCAAAACTTTGATATCCGGGGCTATTGAGTTAAATTTCTGTATGGTCGATTGTCTGTCGGTGTCGTCACAAAGGTAAATTTCACATTTGGAATTGTTTAGGTCAAGTCCGATGGATTGGAACTGCTGCTTTAGGAATTGTAGATCTTTTAGAACGGTGTCTACGTCACCTCCTAGTGTACCATCGTCTAAATACCACACATTAAATTTTGAATTTAGTTGTTGTATTATGGGATGGATAGCCAGGCTGAAAATGACTGGCCCGAGAGGATCACCTTGTTGGCATCCGACTGCCGATTCCAAAACGTTGTCTTTATATAATAATTTTGATGGGTGCCTGTAGCACTGCCACATAAAACCGTAAATTTCTGGTAACTCCTTTTTTACTTCGGCCAACAAAGTGTCCCTGTTAACGGAGTTGAAGGCGTTCTTAACGTCAACCTTGAGGATGACCTCACCTTTACTAGCATTTAAAAAGCTTGAAAGGGCGTGTACGGCAGCCTCACAGCCCCCTTTGGATCCAAAGCCAAGCTGTAGGGGCTGGAACTTGTTGGTCAGGATTTCCCATACAATTTGCAGCATATTTTGGCTGCCGTACGCCTGTAGGTGCACCCGACGGCGATGGGACGAAAGCCGCCGTCCTTCTTGCGCAGGGCACACAAGTTGGCCCCGTATAAGACATCGACAACGGCATTATTCACACCGCCGTTGAGCATCAGGTTAATTAGAGCCGCAAGCTCCTTCAAAAGCGACTCACCACATTCCCCGGCGCCTGAGCTCAGTAAATCTTTTAAGTGCTGGGGAGTCAGGCCGTCGAGGCCACCGGCGGAGCCACTTCGAAAGGAGCTCATGGCTGCAATCAGCTGAGGGGCAGTAACATTAAAAGGAGTTGAATCCGGATCGGGAAGGACGGGGGGGTCGGGGAAGGTGAGACCACCCGCAGGCGCTGGATGTTTGTTCTCCAGGGCTGAAAGTGTTTCTGAAGAGTAGGGCGCCACCACATCGCTGCTGAACAGTAGCCTGGCCGCACCCCTGATATCACCTTCACTCAATTTGGATTCCACATGCGAACATAAGTCTCTTCGTGAGAGGTTGCTGAAGTCGGGTAATTTTGGATCTAAAATAAGAGTCGAATTGTTGCAGTTGTCTTTAATTTGGTTTGTCAATGTTTTTTTAGTTGCCAAATTTTTTTGGACATGCAGAATCCTGTATGGGAAGGCGAGTAGTTGCTCCCAGGCGCTGTAGGAATTCTCCTGGGTCGCAAGGCGGAGACATCGCGTTAAACTTAGAGCAACAGACCGCCTCGCGCCCCGGGGAATTCTCTTCAAAACGGGAGTAGAATTTTTTAATTTTGAAAGGGTTTTCCAGAGTGTTTGGTCCGAGAGTGTTGGAGTTGTGGCTGGGGGGCACAGAGGTACACTATGGGGTTTGTGGACCTTGCCATAATGTATCCGCAGCCCCCGTTCACCTTTAAAGAAACGTGGCTGGGAGCAGTGGGTACATCTCACCTGGACTTCGAGCGATGTGGCAGGTTGACTGGCACTAATTCCGGCGACGCTACTGGTGGAATTCAACATAAATGTAGAAAAATAGCACAAATAACACAAAAATAATTATTTACATTGATAAAAAAACACTATAAAACGATAGTCAAAAAAGTCTGTCATTCTGTTGACACTGACACAAAGGACGACTGCGGCACAACGCGCGGGCCTAGGGCGCCGTCGCGCCGCGCGTGCAGAACGCGGCCTTTGCGCCTCCTTGATGACTTTCGCCAGAGAACGCTTCGCGGTGCGTTGTTGAGCAGGGGTCGGCCTTCTTTAAAATCTTTGTATACTTGAATGAAATATATTTCACAGAAGCACAATTCAATGAATTTTATAATGACATATTTTTTTTTTTCAACACACTTGCTCGTAAAGTGGCTCTTATTGAACTGCTTTTAGGTTCAGCTTCTACTGTTTTTAGGAATTTAGTTGAATTAAACGAGTCAATTTCGTTGACGAATTTTTCAAGCTTTATGATTTATCACCTTTTTTGTTCTCTTCTCTCTCCCTTGTTAGATTTAATATAAAGACTAAATGATAAGATTAAATGATCTAAATTATTTTCTTACTTTAAATTATTTTGAACAAGAGGTTCTGGATTCTTTTTCATATCTTAGTGTATAAACTGAAATCCTGCGATTCTAATTGATTGTTAATAAAAATGTTGTATTACCTACTATTATTGTTGAATATTATTTACATACCCATCCCAATACATGGCGCAATGGTAACAAGTTCCCTTCTCATATTTTAAATACTTACATGAATAAGAATAAGTATTTAAAAAAAGAAAACCTACTTGCCAAGAATGAATTTCACATTTACATACCTATCAGCTATCAGTTGCATTATTACAATTTAAGTTATTTATACATATGTACCTACCTAAATATAAAAAATATTTAAATGGTAAAGGATGTTATAAGTAAAACTACAAAATAGATTATACATTACATAATTTTATCATTTATTGAATGTTAAGAAGTTTAATTACACTGTCCTATTGGCTAATGTTTGTCGCTTGCGCATCCCTTCTTTTCCGTTGATGCTGTCGTTAGTATGGCGACCGGAGTCGATAGAGTCAACAAGCAAACCAATTCGGTGAACTTCCATTTTCAAAAAATATTCAATCGGTCTTTCTTGTGCAAGGTTTGAGGTTATGTTTATGTTATGAAGCTGAGCCAGGACTGTGAGCGCGTTCACGAGCGTTCCGAATTGATGACAGCCGTCAGCTGTCAAAATCGTGATAATTAAAACGGAACACAAGATAACGATACGAGCGCTGACAGCGATTATTTTCTAATTCGGAAAGCGGCCATGGTGCAGGGTGGTGAGGGGTGCGTTCCGAGTAACTACATAATCGATTTGAACGCGATAACAGGCGTTCCTTATTATTGTGAGCACGATATCGATGTCGCGTGAATCGTCATAGATGACGTCATGACATGCGCCATCTTGCGCCTTGCATAACGCCAACCATGCCTTGTATTATTATCACCGTGAGCGCTGTCAAATTATTGACAGACTTGACACTCTTGACAGTTGTAAGTTTTGAGTACAAAATTATTTTCGTATTAATGTGAAGAAGAATAAATTTGAGGTTTATTCTGTAATCCAACCATGAGTATCCAAGTGACTATAGCCGACGAACCTAACGGGCGGCAATTCTCTGTAATGCTCACATCAGAGCAATACGAGAGGGTTCAGAGAAGCTGGTGAATGAACCAGTAGAACAACATGGTAAGTATTTTATAGCTGGTTATGTGCAGATACTTATTAGCTGAATGTGCTTGTTGTGTTCGCATAACATATCATCTTGACAACAGTTTATGTGGTCACTCTTACTCCAGTACTTTTATAAAAAGTAAGATATAAGTGTTATAGGGTTTTGTCATATTAGTATGTTGGCAGTTAATTCTTAAGAAATTGCTTTCAGATTCTATCAATTTAAAGTTATAAAAGCATTTTCTTTATTATATTAAAAATATCCTATGTTTTATTCTATGATATGATTATCTATGTGCCAAGTTTCATTCAAATCTATTGAGCCATTATAGGTAAATTCAGTAACAAAAATCATCGCAAACAATATTATTGTAGTGTTAGTAGGAAGTGCCTTCTTATATTATTTTTTTATTTCAGTAGATCAAGAGTCACCATCTCCATTCATTTGGAACGAGGCATGCATTTTGTTGCTACTCACATTATACAGTGAGCATAGCATAGAGAACATTTTGAAAAAATGCATCTTAAGATGGTACATGACATCATGGCAAGAACAATGTGCAACATACAATAATAATGTAACTGGGTCTGGTACCTAGTGCCAGTCAGTAGACGCAGTGTCTGCCCAAACGTTGCTATGCCGCGATGAACATTTTAGACGCGTCGTCTTGACCGTACTGAGATGTGATCAGTAGGTACCTGTTGACTTAGTAGTATACTGTGATTGTTTATTAGTTAAGATTTGATCAGTAAGTACTTACCTGTTTTAATTAGTAGTAAGTATAGCTCTACTTGAGACTTTTTATTATTAGTTTTAAGATTTGATCAGTACCCGTTTAAAGATTTGAATAGAAATACCTGTTAAAATCTGTGAATTTTATTAATGTTTAATTGTACTGTATGTATATGATTTAACAAATTATTTACTAAATAAAATAGATATGAGTTATTAATTATGTAGGTACATAAGACTTTTGTTACTGTTTGATATTTTTCTTATATTAGCATAAATAATAAGTAGGAGAAGAATGTGGCTTGGAGCGCAAGCAGGGTACCTGAGGTTCAGTCTGATTATACTGTGATTCTAATTGATTGTTAATAAAAATGTTTTATTACTATTATTGTTGAACATTATTTACATACCCATCCCAATACATGGCGCAATGGTAACAAGTTCCCTTCTCATATTTTAAATACTTACAAGAATAAGTATTAAAAAAAAAGAAAATCTAAATCAAATCAAATCATTTATTAAGTGTGTTTTTTGGTGAGGTTACATGGTCTTATAAAATACAAACATTGTGCTCAAAAAACTACCCATTGGGCTTACACTTTTTTAAGAAAATTCGTTCATTATTACTGAAGTATATTATATTATTATGCAAGGTACATGAAGCTATATAAAGTAATGTCAGATAAGTAAATAATCAAATTGTCAATTAAATATTTTTGTCATAAAGAAATTCAGTAATTGAATAATAGCATTTGTGGATTAATAAATTATATAATTTTCGTTTAAACTGCAATAAATTATAATCTTTAATAGAATTAGGCAATTTGTTATAGATTTTAGGGATCTACTTGCCAAGAATGAATTTCACATTTACATATCTATCAGCTATCAGTTGCATTATTACAATTTAAGTTATTTATACATATGTACCTAAATATAAAACTTATTTAAATGGTAAAGGATGTTATAAGTAAAACTACAAAATAGATTATACATTACATAATATGATCATTTATTGAATGTTAAGAAGTTTAATTACACTGTCCTATTGGCTAATGTTTGTCGCTTGCGCATCCCTTCTTTTCCGTTGATGCTGTCGTTAGTATGGCGACCGGAGTCGATAGAGTCAACAAGCAAACCAATTCGGTGAACTTCCGTTTTCAAAAAATATTCAATCGTTCTTTCTTGTGCAATTGTTATGAAGCTGAGCGAGGACTGTGAGCGCGTTCACGAGCGTTCCGAATTGATGACAGCCGTCAGCTGTCATAATTGTGATAATTAAAACGGAACACAAGATAACGATACGAGCGCTGACAACGATTATTTTCTAATTCGGAAAGCGGCCGAGTTCATTTTTTACTCGACTGCCCGGATCAACTAGGAAAAAACGTATTTGATACTTGAATATTTTTATCAGAATATTTAGTTTTGTTTCTTCTATCAAATACGTCTTTTCTCAGTTAATCCGGGGATACAAGACATATTTTTTTAAACTTGCCGCTCTTTTTCACTCTCAGCTTTCACTAGACAGAGTCTAAGTACACGGACTTTAAAACCGCCGACTAAGTTCGTCGGCGATCCAACAGGTTTGAAATTTTGCTCGTAGCCCGCCTTGGCTCGTCGGCTGTCACCGCCTCGAGCCGCGAGCCGCGTTGACAATGAAATTTTGAGAAAGCTTCACGTGTGACCGACGGCGAGTCGAGTAATGTCGCGAACCGTGTACTTTAAGTACGCGCGTCTATCACCCACTTTATACTTTTACAGGGTTTTTAGGACATCCTTTTTCAATACTAGCAACATTTAACGAAAAATCAAAAAGTGACGTTTCGTTTCCATTGTTTGATTCGTTCAGATGGTTCAGTTACTTTCATTGTCATAACCCTCCTTTTTGCTTCGCTGTAGTTGGATAAAAATTAAATGGTCAATGTCAAAATGTTAAACTTGTGATGAAATGAACTGATGAAATGTTGTTCTTATTAGAATCTAATTGAACGTGAACCTTGTAATCTCTTAATCACAGAGCACCATATTAATGACCATGGTATATTGAATCATCAGCTGTTTTGGTCTCCTACACACAGCTGATTTATCGCGAGTTAGTGGAAACGTACATATCAATCAATGAACTCGACCGTCAACGTCAAGTGAGTGGAAACTGGAAATATCGTGGGAGAACGCTCGCTCGCTTTGTTTTTCAGTTATTTGGATGCGCTCGGGGCGTGTTGCCGTCGCGTGTTCCGTAGCAATGAACTCCGCGCAAACCCCGCCGTATTAAGTTTCAGTGTTAGTTTTTCTACCAGTTTTGTAGGTATACAAACACCAGTGTCAGTGAAGTGATTAACAATGGCTCGTCTCACTGAAGAAATGGTGATCGCGCGGTCCAAACAATCGGACCTCAGCGCGATAAAGAAGCTGAACTGCTGGTAAGTACATGACCCAGAGCTCGTAATCATACTGGTCGCGAACAAAGAACGTTCGAAAATTAAAATCTTCAACGGCTTAGTCTCGGCGTCCGCTCGCCGTGGTTAGTCGTAATGTGAAATCGCTCAAATCGCAGGCAGTGCAGTGCACGAAGGCGGAACGTTAACGTATTTGTTTGCGTTAGTATGCTACAGTTCACGGTTTTATCATAATTTCATTATAGCTGGCTATTCATTGCCTGGGTCTTTCACTTTTATGAATGTAACATGTCTTTAGAGCTAGAGATTATGTTCTATTAATCATTTTAATTACCAAAGTTAATGAACTAGTTTATGAGAATTAACTGTGAGAAAACTATATATTAAGTTCACTATTCACTACAGAAGTGTCATTGTACTCATTTTATTTCATATTCATATTGTTTGAGAAAAGAGTTTTAATACTTCAAACTTATTTCACCATTAGCATGATTGACCAAACATCTTTTGGTCTTCACAACAATTAAAAACAGATGAGGTCCAAAGATCAAAGTGACTGTGGTGGATATGTCTAATATAATCTGTTTGATTATGTTATCAGTAACACCATTAAATTCTAATAACAACTGATATCTTATCATTTCTTACACTAAGCCAGTCCTAGGCAAGTTGCCTACATCTTGTTTAATGCTAAAGTCAAATGAATCACATAGTCCATGTGCTCTGTGTCATGTGAGGTGGTAGGTATGTTCCTAGTTTCTGCTTAGTATCTTATTTGAAAGAAAACTGATCATTTTCATTAGTTGTCAGTCTCAGGTGCACATTGTTAACCCCTGTAATTGTCACTCACCAAAGACTTTCAAACAGGCTTTAATTAAACAAAAATAATGAACAGATATCTATTTGAAATAATTAGCATGTTTTCTTGTCTTAAGAATTCCCCTGATATGTATGACAAATTAATAGACTTATCAATAAAACATGATATTTCACTGAAATCAAATAGAAACATGCATCATCATCAACTACACTACTGATTATCATCAAACATTTACTATAACTCATGGGTCAGTACTCCTACTAAGTATTCAAAAAAGCGGCAAAAAGTAAGGTCTCTAATAGCTAGGTTATCTTATAAATAAATTCTGTATTATATTCCACTGTAAATTAATTTTAAATTGAAATAAAGATATATTAAAACTAAAAGATCATTGTCACATCTCTGGGCTGAGTTTAACTATAGTACAAAAGTATTGGCTGAAGACACACTGCCTATCATCTCCACTTCATGGAATGCCACTCCTAAAAGTCCCATGTAATTGAGAATGGATCTATTGCTATTGTGGCGGCATCTACAATGCCACATGCGAACTACGCATCGCATGACGTCACACAAATCCTGCATCACGCAAGCAGTGTTTACCGCGCGATTAACGTAATTAGTGTGACGTTATCGTCATCACTCCCGGTTGCAGCGGCCATAGATATAAGACAGAAGTTTTTTATATTTCTATGGTTCCGACTCACCGCGAACTATGTGACACCCGGTTCCGACTCACTGGAACCTCAACTGGCACCTCTGGCAAGCATCGCAAAATACAAGACTCAGCCCACTATCGACCTCCGGTCTCCGGAGGGGAGAGATGTGGCGGCATCTACTGCGCCACATGCGAACTACGCATCAAAGACTTGACGTCACACAAATCCTGCATCGCGCAAACAGGGTTTACCGTGCGATCGACATGATATAAATGACTTCCCGACAACAATCGTCGGGCAGTTGCTCGCCACTCCGCCAAGCACGACACCCGTCTGGTCGGAAGATCCTCCCTTTTCTATAGAGGATGAGTGAACTTTACACCCTGTTCCTCATACCTCTATACCATCAACCGGGCATAAATCCAGAGTCCAAACTGCTACTGAGAAAGTCTTGATGGGAAAACACTGTATCCTAATCCTAACTAATATTATAAATGCGAAAGTGAGTTTGTTTGTTTGTTACGCTTTCACGCTAAAACGGCTGAACCGAATTATATGAAATTTGGCACATGGGTAGACTATGACCTAGAATAGGACATAGGGTACTTTTTATCTCGATATTCCCACGGGATCGAGACTTACGCGGGTGAAACCGCGGGGCACAGCTAGTTTATTATAATTTGTCCAATCTGGAAATCATACCCAGGACCCCATGCCCAGCAGTCGCCCATTTGACCAAAGACACTGTCATTTTTATTGATAAGATTATTAGAATTGAATTAATGAACCTATTCAAATCTTACAGACAGACAAACTATTTACTTAATCTTATCTATATCTTATCTATCTATGTGATTCTGAGTGCACTCAGAATCACACAGCTATCACAAGATAATATTTGTGATTATCTCATAATGAGACAGTGATGATAATACATAGACAATCAACTTATATCTGCCATGTAATGTGACACTTCCTGCGCAATGATATGCAAGGAAGATTATCTTACTTGTCTGTGGTTAGCTTAGCAGCTTCCTGGATGACAAAATATCTTGTAACATAAAGGCAACATCAAAGCAAATTTAAAACAGATATTTGTGTAACATTGCTTGACAGAGATAGCAAACTACCTCAGGCTGATGCTCCTGTGCAGAATACCAACATAGTATGCAATCCTTACAAAACATTATTGGTTTCATGTGATACATCTCCCATCCCCTCAAACTAATTTAATCACGTACACTACCGTCGTCGTACTGTACCCTTGTATGGCACATCGGGTTTTCGTTTTTGTCTCACGTCGTCTCTCTCACTCTCACCTGTGACAGTCTCTCTAAAGCTCGATTTGTCATTAGTTTACGATCAGACACGTTTTTCCTGCAAAAACAGATGTGACGGTTCACCAGTGAGTGACTAGTGTGAATGAACAAAAGAACACAGGTTGTAGTGTATTCTTTCCCACACTTTTGTGATGCGACGGAAACTGTCTACAAGAGTTGCCTGCTGAAGTGCCGCAAAAAAAATTAAGCCCCATACTGTCGAGTGTCGGTTAGCGAAGTAATCAATCGCAGTGACTTTATAAAATTAGCACAACAGTGTCACCTTAATCTTAATGCATAATAAATAATACTATATTAACAGTTCCTAGCAGTACATAGCACAGGTGAAATTCTTAAAATTCCAAAAGACCGGCTGGTTGAACTTATGTCAATCTTGGTTTAATCGAAACAAAAAAATACTACTATTTCAATCTATGGTTTTACATCGTGGGTAGAGGAAAGAATTCCTAGTCAGGTAAATTGTAACACACGTGTAGTTAAACATAATGGCCTTGTTGCTTGTGTATTACGTGGGAACAGTGGGAAGCATTTTAATATCGCCCGTATACCAGTCCTTCCTCCAAACTACCGTGTTCAAGATTTTTGGTAGTTGACGCCTGGTAGAAATCATCACGTAAGGAAAAAGCGTTATGCCCTCTCCATGCGACGTTCTCTCTCCCGTCTCTTTCTATTATTATATACGAGTGTGAGTGTCAGTGTGTGCGTGCGAGTATCGCGTAAGGAACTTCGTTCCTGACGGGGGTCCCCCGATCGCACACGTTTTTAACCGACTTCTTCAAAAAGGAGGAGATTCCTAATTCGCCTGTTTTTTTTTTTTTTTTTTTTTGTATTTTGTTACGCGGTTACTCCGCCAATTATGAATCGATTTTGATGATTCTTTTTTTGTTTGGTAGGTCATGCTTCCGAGGTGGTCCCATATAATTTTTATTAACTTTACTTGTGTAGTTTTTGAGTTAGCTTCAATATTATGTATTTTTCCACTTAGTTTATCTAGACGATATCCTTATTGGCTCCTTCACTGATATTTACATAGCAGGTAGTGGTATTCGGATTTGTGTGGGGTAGGTACCACAACTAAAAAGTGAAAAATAAAAACATTTTACAAAAAAAAACAACCGACTTCCAAAAAAAACACAAAAAAAGTGAAAAATAACTTTAATTTCGGAAGTCGGTGTCTTTGCTTTTCAATTTCCGTTTTTTGCCACGGTTCGGTTGTTCGTAAGTCGGTTGTGTTTTTTTTTGTAAAGTAAGTTTTTTTTTTGTAAAAGTTTTTTAAAGCTGTTAAATTGCATAGGGATGTCACAGGAAGTCGAAAGGCAAGGAAATCACACGAACTGTGAAATCAAAAATTTTTCTTTTTTTCAATGTACTAGTGTGCTGAAGATTTATGATGCCAATTTAAAATTAAAGAATGTTTCATGTTCATCCGAGATGTGGTAGCTACGCTCACCTTCCTTCCATTCTTATCTCTGCCGTGTTCCGATTTTTAACCGACTTCTTCAAAAAGGAGGAGGTTCTCAATTCGTCTGCATGTTTTTTTTTTTTTGTTTTTGTGTATGTTACTCGATTACTCCGCCAATTATGAATAGATTTTGATGATTCTTTCTTTGTATGGTAGGATATGCTTCCGACGTGGTCCCATATTAATTTGATTAACTTTGTGGGCGTAGTTTTTGAGTTAGCTTCAATATTACGTATTTTACCCACTTAGTTTATCTAGACGATGTATTCATTCAGGAGTAAATGAATACATCGTCTAGATAAACTAAGTTTATTTTTAACTGTTTAACTGTTATTTTTATATCAAGTAGTGGTATTCGAATTTGTGTGGTTTAGTTAAATATTTCTCGTTCATGTTTACTTATACATATTTCATACTTGGCCCCATAACTTTTCTACTGAAACAGTTCGTCCTTGAAGAAGTGTATCGCATATATCGCGTAAGAGTCTGCGCAATACTTACCAAAGAGTAAAAATACAACATTTTCCGGTTTCACTAACACTAGACGACACCTCAATAAGCGAGCCGTTGAATTTTTAACTTTCGACGCTAAGTCGAGCGTTGAAAATCCAACAGCGCGCTCTTATGTGTGAAATGTGTTACATAGGTATAGGTACAAAGCTGACTGCATCTTATGACAAAGCCAGTGCAAGGCCGCAAATTAAGTTTTAGAAAGAGTCGTACCTGGCGCTCACACGTCACACCTGTGTGACAGTCTCTTGTAAGCCACTAGGATGGCAACGCATGCCTCATGCTACGCTTCGCTCACACGTCACACCTGTGTGACAGTCTCTTGTAAGCCACTAGGATGGCAACGCATGCCTCATGCTATGCTTCGCTCACACGTCACACCTGTGTGACAGTCTCTTGTAAGCCACTAGGATGGCAACGCATGCCTCATGCTACGCTTCGCTCACACGTCACACCTGTGTGACAGTCTCTTGTAAGCCACTAGGATGGCAACGCATGCCTCATGCTATGCTTCGCTCACACGTCACACCTGTGTGACAGTCTCTTGTAAGCCACTAGGATGGCAACGCATGCCTCATGCTACGCTTCGCTCACACGTCACTCCTGTGTGACAGTCTCTTGTAAGCCACTAGGATGGCAACGCATGCCTCATGCTACGCTTTGCTCACACGTCACACCTGTGTGACAGTCTCTTGTAAGCCACTAGGATGGCAACGCATGCCTCATGCTACGCTTCGCTCACACGTCACACCTGTGTGACAGTCTCTTGTAAGCCACTAGGATGGCAACGCATGTTTCATGCTACGCTTCGCTCACACGTCACACCTGTGTGACAGTCTCTTGTAAGCCACTAGGATGGCAACGCATGCCTCATGCTACGCTTCGCTCACACGTCACACCTGTGTGACAGTCTCTTGTAAGCCACTAGGATGGCAACGCATGCCTCATGCTACGCTTCGCCTTCGCCTCACATATCTATTACTAGCTACCGCCCGCAGCTTCGTCCGCGCGGTATGTCGATAAAAAGTAGCCTGTGTCCTTCCCCAAGGTGCCATCTATGCTATGTACAGTCACGGACTTTAATTGATGAGCCACCTTCAAACTTTTCAATTTTACAGTTTCATACATTCACGAGATTACACGATTAAACACGAACTCAAACCGCACGCTCGTAAACAAGATGACAAATAAATTACTTATAATCGGAAATAGTCTTATTCATAGAGGTTGACTAATAAGTTCTCAATGATAAAAATAAATAAAATGTTGCATTAAGGTTATCCAATCTATTTGATACTGACCTCCTTTGAATCAGAACTTATTACTCGGTTATTCTGAAAACATAACTAAAGACAGTGACAGTTGAAATGTCGATGACAGAGACGTTAATTTCGAAGTTGCCGAAATGACTATTAATATTTCTCCGTACGCTAACTTTACTATCGCTACGCTTAAACAATCGTTGCTAGGTTACTGTTGCTAGACCTGCAATTGGTTGACTTTAGGTAGTCACTCTGCTGTCAAGTTTGTAGTTCTGGCTCTCAGGTTAGCCAAACGGTAAAGTTATTAAATATAATTTTTTTCTACTAATACGAAGACATTATGACTTTCCGTGTCGGGAACCGAATAAACCCGATTTGCATTACACGGCTAAAATACGAACAGTGCCAGGTGGCTGATCAATTAAAGTCCGTGACTGTACTAGCCAAATTTGGTGAATTCCGTTCAGTGGTTTAGGCGTGAAAAGGTAACAGACAGACAGACAGAGTTACTTTCGAATTTATAATATTACTAGCTTCCACCCGCGGCTTCGCCCGCGTGGTATGTCGATAAAAAGTAGCCTATGTCCTTTCTCAGGCTCTAGACTATCTGTGTACCAAATTTCATTTAAATAAGTTCAGTCGTTTTGGCGTGAAAGCGCGACATACAGACAGAGTTACTTTCGCATTTATAATATTAGTAAGGATAGTATATAGTCAAAGTCAAAGTCAAATAATTTATTTCAAATAGGCACATTAAAGGCACTTTTGAACGTCAAAAAAACTAATAAATAGAACTGATTCTAGTTGCCCCTTCCAAAAGGTAGTTTTCGTATGGAGAAGAATGGGCAAGAAACTCCACCGTTACTCTTTAAAAAAAAATGGTATACTATATTTTGTATACATCAATTATAATTACATGTGAATACGATGCATCTAGAATACGATTACTTTACCACAAATTGTAAAAGAATTAAAAATGGAGCAATGACAAATGAATTGATTAATAAAATTATGTGATAGATACATGGTGCTCACACATTTACAAACATTGTAAAAGTAGGTACCTATACAATATCACAATATTCCTAACATTTTTACATTACAAATAATACTAATAAGACAGTGTGTGAGTTTAAGTAATCACAAAATGTGTAAAAATCTATGATATACAAATAAAGTAAATTATACAACTAGATTAGCAACCAGTTTGATTTTGTCCAGACTCGAATATTGTCCTATGGAGCAAGACCAGCATGTATCCATGCATTCTTATCCTGGATATAATCCTCTAATTTGTAATAGACTTGTTTACAAAGTGTACTTTTAATATGGGTTTTAAATTTTCTTTCATTTAATTGCAATATATCACAAGGTATTTTGTTATAGCATTTAACGCAGTACCCCATAAAAGATGTTTGTACTTTAGCTAATCTGAAAAATGGTTGATCTATTTTGTCTTTATTTCTAGTATTAAAATTATGTATATCACTTATTTTATTAAAAAGGTTTAGATTTTTTCTAACATACATAATATTCTCATAAATGAATTGGCAAGGTACCGTCATAATCCTTTTAAATAGTTCCCTGAGAGATTCGCGGCGACATAGATTATAAATGGCTCTGACAGCTCTTTTTTGTAAAATAAAGATGGATTCAATGTCAGCAGCCCGACCCCACAGTAAAATGCCATACGACATAATGCTGTGGAAGTAACTGAAATAGACCAAACGCGCGGTTTCTACATCTGTTAACTGTCTTATCGTTCTAACAGCATAAGCGGCCGAGCTTAGCCTCCCCGCAAGAGATGTTATATGAGGTCCCCATTGTAATTTCTCGTCAAGCGTGATTCCCAGGAAAACTGTTTGATTAATTAATTCCAGTTTTTCTCCATTCAATATGATGTCACATTCGCTACTTCTAACATTAGGTAATTTAAATCGAATGCATTTGTTTTTTTTTTCATTTAGTACCAAATTATTTACCGTAAACCAATCTTGAACCTGCATTGCTATTCTGTAACCATCTCACCGTGAAAACTTAGGTGAAGTGAGCGTGGAGTGAGCTGTCATTGTCATCCATACCTACTGATGCTAAGGCAGTGACAGTTCACTTCAAGCTCACTTCACTTTAGTTTTCACGGTGATATTTTTACAGAATAGCAAAACTGAAGAATACAGCTATTCACGTCGTCAAAATGTTGTGACTGTCGGTTTATTTTTAAAATCAATGATGTGTCATCAGCAAATAACACCATCTTCGGTTGATTTAGTAGTAATTGTGGTAAATCATTAATGTAAACTAAAAAGAGGAATGGACCCAATATCGAACCTTGAGGAACGCCCATTGCCATTTCAGCCCCCAATGAGTTTACGCCGTTTACTTGAACTTGAACTTTTCTATCTTTCAGATATGATCTTAGTAAATCAAGAGCTGTATTCCTAATCCCATAGTGCTCTAGTTTCAGCAGAAGTGTCTCATGGTCGACGCAATCGAACGCCTTCGAAAGGTCGCAAAAGATTCCAATGGCGTCTTGTGCTTCTTCCCAGGCGTTAAAAATGTTCTTTATTAGGGTGACACCGGCGTCAGTGGTACAACGCCCTTTGGTGAAACCGTACTGTTGTTCGTGAAAGATGGATTTTTTATTAAAGTGACGTAACATTTGATTGAGCATCAACTTTTCGATCACCTTACTGAGAACTGGCAGAATGGCAGAACTGGCAGAAAAAAAGAAACAAAGGAACTACTTTACTGTGTTTCATGAGATCCGGAAAGACTCCTTGGTTTACACAGGTGTTAAATATGAAATCTAAATAGGGCGCAATGGTTTCTATGATAGATCTACAGACTTTTACAAACATTCCCCATAGATCTTCTGTTGATTTAATTTTAAGATCTTTAAAAGCTTTTATAACTGCCTGGGGGTTTGTATGCTGAAACCTAAACTCCAAAGGGCATGCCTTTACATTCTTTCTAAGTAAGGCAGCAGAAAGCGCGGGTGAAGAATTTAAAGCTTCAGTAGTTTTAACGGGAAACTTACCAAAAAAAAATTCTAATTCCTGAGCTACTTCTACATCTGAGTTGATGGGGCCATTTGCAGAATCTAAATTAAATTCAGTACTACGCTGTTTTTTCCTACCTGTTTCATTATTTATTATTTTCCAGGTAGTTTTTATTTTATCATCAGCTGATTTTATTTTATTGCTAATGTAAAGAGCTTTAGCTATTCTGCACACATTTTTAAAAGTTTTTGAATATTTAGCAACATACTGATGAAAGGTTGTATTATTCATATGTCGCTTTAGGTCATAAAGTTCAAAAAGATTTTCCCTGCTTTTACGAATACCTGGAGTCGCCCAATCACTAAATAAGAACTTTGTGTAAATAGTTTTAGTCTTTAGTGGAAAAGTGTCATTAAATTGCTTGTTTATTATTGAAAAGAAATCGGCGTAGAACTCATTTGGGTCACATATATTATTAAAACTCTGAACACATAATTTACTGGCCAAAGAATTATTTAATTTCTCTAAGTTTTTACATGTAATTGGCCTAAACCTTATTTGAATTTTTTGTTAAGGCATGTAGGCGCAAAATGTAATTACAAAAAATATTATCTATACAAGTGGCACAAGAAGTTGTCACTCGGGTTGGTTCAACAAAAACATTTGATAAATCAAATGACTTAAAAACAAAACTAACAGTATTTGAGTTATTTTCTAATAAATTAATATTAAAATCACCACATATGATTATTGACTTACTATTAGCACTAAGTTTCTTTAGTACCTCTTCCATTACAGAATCAAACATAGATAGATTCTGGTAGCTTGGAGGTCTGTATACGCATACTATAACATGCTTATCAAGCTCAACACAGGACAATTCGATGGTGTGTTCAACAGACAGTCCAATGATGTCTTTCCGTTCTTTTGATTTAATATAATGTTTTACTAATATTAATGAACCGCCATGTATCATACGCTTTCGACTGAAATGGCTAACTACACAATAATTTTCATAATTAATTGACATTACTTGATGGTCTTTTAACCAATGTTCTGTTAAACAAATGACATCAAACTTGGTATTTTCTAAAAACAATTCTATTTCCAGTAATTTGGAAGAGCAACCTTGGATATTTTGATTGAATCATTTTAAAGTATGTTGCCCCCCCCCCCCCCTTTTTTATATTATAGATAGTTTGGATTAGTATGGATAGCGTAGCCCGAGTAGGTAAAGGTACCGCTGCCTGTCGCGCCTGCGATATCGCGTCTGTTTGTACGAGCCTTAAGACGGAATAGAGTCGCCGGACACTCAGGATTTGTTATGATTTTCTACAAGTTGTAACTTACAAAGAATTTTTTGACAAACAAAATCACGAATAAAAGTATAAAAATATAAGTAGGTACTTGTGAACCGAATAATGTCATTTGGTAATACAAGACTTGTAAGTTTTGATAAACAGGGCACTGATCAGACGAATGGCGTGGCAAACATTATATATGTACATATTATGATAGTCATTATCATTTAACCGAAACTGTCACTGTCACTTTCGGTACGCGGCCGCCCTCGCCACTGCGGAGCTGATGATGGTAGCCTTTAGCCCGTAACACTAGTTACTAAATATGATAGGTAAGACTAAGTGATCTCCAAGCACACATTCTGCCACCATCCACCAAGTCATTAAATCAATTAGCAGTCCTCATTAGGAGACGCTCAGAGTCACGGTACGGGCACAGTTACATAATCAACTATGTAACTATACTATGTACCGCATACATAAGACGCATGGTATATAAAGAACAAGATAACTCTCGGATTTACTTTCACGATTACACCACACTACCGTACCAGCTAATAAGGCACGTCGAGATTTTGGAAAAAGTTCGGCTTTGTAGAGCGTGCTCTTAATAGAGTTTGGCGATATTAAAGAAGTAAGAATTCTAGAAAAATGGAAAATAACATTTTATTTATTTAAAACATGACTTTCTAGTTTTCCGTTGACATTAGAAGAGAACAAAAAAAACAGCGCCACCCACGGCTAAAAACGAAACTATATATAAAGAGTTATAAAGACTCCTTTAAGTTTAATTATTCAACACTCCCACTTAAACTTACAAGGTGACATCATTATAAACTTTAAGTCTAGGTATTACAACCAGAAACCTAACTTTATGAAACAACTCAATAATTAACTAAAAGATACATTAGAATCGTAAGTACAATTCAAGATCTTATCTCTAATACCAATAAACTTCCCTACAGGCAGCTTTCGTCAGAAAATCTGCTAGTTGATATGAACTTTCCACATATTTAATATTAACTATTTTCTTTTCAACATTCTCTCTTATAAAGTTATATTTTATATCAATATGCTTGCTCCTTTTATGATATACTGGATTATTAATTAATTTAATTGCACTCTGATTATCTACGTTTAAAGTAACAGAGTTTTGTGGCTCCCCAATATCATACAAAAATTGTCTAAGCCACAATATTTCTTTTGATGGTTCACTGGCAGCCATATACTCAGATTCAGTTGTGGATAATGCCACAGTTTACGACTTGACCAGGTGATGGGACCCCCATTCATTAAATATAATTATGTAACCCGTGTCACTCATACTTGTGTGACAGTCTCTTTCTAAACCTCTATGGGCCATTTACAGCCGTTACAGCCTCTATGGGCCATTTACGGTCCCGACTTCACGAGGGGCTAATTGATCGAAGGTTAAGCTACGCTTGCCGCGGTCGCTCCACGGATGACCATTCATTACATATCGAGACACGGAGGGGGTGCCGTCGACGACAACGTGACACGAGTGTCGCGATCGAGTGGCACCAGCGTGACCAATAGCGCCCCCCTGTCAATGTCATTCAGGTGTCAAAAGATCCTTGTAGCACCTTAGTGAAAACGGGCACAACGGCTCCCGCGACAGGCGCGACGCGATTCCGCTAGAACAATTTATTTATTTATTGTAGGTATATACTTTATTGTACACTACAAAAATATATAACAAAAAAAAAACAAACAGTACAAATTATACAATGGGCGGCTTTATCGCTTTCCGCGATCTCTTCCAGGCAACCTAGGAATGGACAGTGATTTGCCTGGACATAAAATGGGGCGGTCGTAGGTACAAATAATAAGTATACAATATACTAAAATAGATACACATATACATACATATAATAATGTACCATGATGTGTTTTACTAGAGTCGCGTCGGGTCTATCTGCTACAGCAGCCATTCTTTTGTTCACATTATTCTGATTTCATTCACTTCGTGGAGACAACTAATCTAATTAGAGAATTTGATTCGTGCGTGAGGCGTGACTCAGGCGCCGGATTCCAAGCGTGCCACTCTACTCATGCCACTCTACTCCTTATGTGACTACCTATCATTCTTAATGGGGTTGGTTATCGCATACCAATGTCATTTTTTCAAGTAACAACAATATTTTTAATTTTCCGCGAATACATTAAAATTTGTTATACATATTAAGAGTGTTATTGTTAATTGGCACGGTTGCACTGAAATTAATTCATAATAATTGAAGTGTTAATAACTTTTACTTGTTTTGTTCAGAAGCTCTCGAAAGTCAGTTGTGTTATCTGTCGTTGACTTGTTGAATGTAGACGGGAGATCCTTCAGACGTCAGTGCACCTCGTTACGATAAGTACCTACCTACTGTATTGGCGCGTAATTTTCATGGATTATTTTATTTCATATTATGACTCAATATTACCTAGTATTGAACATAAAGGCTCCCAACAAACTGGCGCACTAGTCTCGCGACGCGACGCCGGCCGCCGCCGCTGCATTGTTCGCCGTGAAGTTTTCTCAGAAATTGTTTTGTTAAAAACGTTTTACAAAAAAAAAAAAAACCGACTTCCAAAAAAAACACAAAAAAGAGAAAAATAACTTTAATTTCGGAAGTCGGGGTCTTTACAAAAAAAAAAAACATACAGACGAATTGAGAACCTCCTCCTTTTTGAATAAGTCGGTTAAATTCGCGCCAGTATGTAAGAAAGAGCCTAAGTCTCCTTCAGAAACAGTTGGAAAGGTATCTATATAGATCTACTATTGTTCCCATAACTACCTATTTCTGTCAACACTAACACACACAACCAAGACATGTTGCGACACATGTCTATTTTGAAAAGCGCAAGAGAATGATGGTAAAGACCTATTGCTGTCACCAAGCAACACGTTTGAAGGGTGCGGAGCCTACCACTGGCCCCCATACCCAAGCAACACGTTTGAAGAGTGCGGAGCCTACCACTGGCCCCCATACCCAAGCAACACGTTTGAAGGGTGCGGAGCCTACCACTGGCCCCCATACCCAAGCAACACGTTTGAAGAGTGCGGAGCCTACCACTGGCCCCCATACCCAAGCAACACGTTTGAAGAGTGCGGAGCCTACCACTGGCCCCCATACCCAAGCAACACGTTTGAAGGGTGCGGAGCCTACCACTGGCCCCCATACCCAAGCAACACGTTTGAAGGGTGCGGAGCCTACTACTGGCCCCAATACCCAAACAACACGTTTGAAGGGTGCGGAGCCTACCACTGGCCCCAATACCCAAGCAACACGTTTGAAGGGTGCGGAGCCTACCACTGGCCCCAATACCCAAGCAACACGTTTGAAGGGTGCGGAGCCTACCACTGGCCCCCACACCCAAGCAACACGTTTGAAGGGTGCGGAGCCTACCACTGGCCCCCATACCCAAGCAACACGTTTATTTATTTATTTATTTAAACTTTTCGCACACAAACAAGGTACAAAGGCGGACTTAATGCCTTAGGCATTCTCTACCAGTCAACCAAGGGTGGTGAAGAGATTAGATGGCGGGTGCTCTGATTGAAAGGAACAAAGAGAAAAAAAAAAAAAAAAAAAAAGGAAAAATATATATATCATAATGCATTATAGATAAAACAGTTTTTACAGCACATAAATACGCAATCAACTTGTGATACATAAATACTTACATACATATTTACTATAATATATACCTATAATATATATATATATATATATATATATGTATACATAATATACAAATTCAAAGCAGAGAGGTGTATATGACTCTACTCTATTTATATGAAAAAATCTCTGCAGTTTCCGCTTAAATGCATACCGACTGGTAGCCGTCCTGATATCAAGAGGAAGCGCATTCCAAAGAAGAATGGACTGAATATGAAAAGAAGAATGAACAAAGTCAGAAGTATGAGAAGGGCAGAGTAGGAGAAGATTGTTAGAAGAACGCAGATTCTTAGTGTGTGAAGAACATAGATATTGGAAGTGAGACACAAGATAAGAAGGGGGAGTGGGAGAGTTGAGAACGGAGAAAAGCGTGGTCAGAGCACGCAAACTTCTTCTTTGGCGAATGGACATCCATTTGAGCTCAGACCTATAGCTCGAAACATGGTCATATTTCCTCAGGTTGAAAATGAACCGAATACAGTTGTTGAGTAGTCTGTCAAGCTTATCCAACAAAACTTACCAACCAATGTATCACAAATAAAAAAATCTGATTCTGATTCTGATTCTGAACTGCATTCAAGTCAAAGTAGCACACGTCACCATAGTCGATGATGGGGAAAATTAAAGTCTGCATAAGCATAGTTTTCGTCTTAGCGGGCAAAAAGTTCCTCAGACGATACAGGGATCGCAGAGTACCGCTGACCCTTTGACTAACACTAGAGACCTGGCGTTGCCAGCTAAGTGTCGAGTCCAGATGCAAACCGAGATCCTTCACAGTAGAAGTAATGGGGATGACGGTGCCATTGAAAATGAGTGGAGGAAGAGAGCTGAGCGTCACCCTACCCATCATGCGTGAGCTCACAATTACAATGGCCTGACACTTTGAGGGGTTTACTGACACCCCAAAACTATCAGACCACTTTTTGATGGCATCTAAATCTCGGTTTACATCCGCTATAGTGTCCGATAAACCTTCAACCCGCCCAGCTGTATATATTTGAACACGTTCGAAGGGTGCGGAGCCTACTACTGGCTCCAATACCCAAGCAACACGTTTGAAGGGTGCGGAGCCTACTACTGGCCCCATACCCATTTTTGTGGCCACGTTGCCAGCCTCATGAAACATTTGAGCTTTATCACTGGGATAACAACGCATCTACGATGTCTTTGGTGTTGCATCTGTCCATATTCTGCGACCATGATTGCCGGTGATCACTCCATCGGGAGGGCCGCCGTCTTGTTTACCATCAAAGAGAATAAAATACTTATCCTCGTCATGAACGACACACTATATGAACGGCAGAACAGGTTTGTGAACATAACAGCATCATGCTTTTACTCAAACGAATGGTTATTAGAAAGTAAGAGTAGGTATGTAAATAATATACTCATCACACGTCCGCAGTCCGCAAATCTCATACATGCATCACATCTTTAAACGCAATTTGTGCCTTATATACAGACGCACTGCAGGGTACATGAGAACTAAATTCTAGCGTTTTACAAATGGGGGTAGGCGGGTAGGGGATAAAAGTAACCTATGACCTATCCTAAGCCTAACCTAGGTCATGTCATTTCATCGAAATCCGTTCAGCCGTCAAGGCGTGAAAAGGTTAAGGACCGACAAACAAAGTTACTTTCGCATTTGTAATTAAATAGCTGCGCCCCGCGGCTTTTTCACCCTCATAAGTCTCGATCCCGTGGAAATATCGGGATAAAATGTCCATTTCCAGGTCATGGTCTATCCATGTGCCAAATTTCATCCAAATACGTTCAGCCTTTTTAGCGTGAAAGTGTAACAAACGCACAAACTCACTTTCGCATTTATAATATTAAGGCTTAATTAGGATTCGTTGATAGTATGGATATTGGACAGTATGATGTTAGCATTTACTCATCTTTAAAACCAGTATCGTGGCTCATACGCACAGACGCACTGCAGGATGTCAGGCACGACGACGCGGGGTGGAAATATTAGCCAGTCGGCCGGGGTCCGTGTCGGGGCCTGCCCAAGGTGCGCTCGTTTAGGTAGGCATTACCTCGTGGAGGTTATCACATAAGTATAAAATGAATGAAATCCTATTCCCTGTAGTAGATGAGAGTCCTGCTCGTAAATAATTGATGTCCTTACATACAAATTTTACGAGGCAGCGGCACGCACTGGCACACGACATAACTTATCATGGATTATATCGACTCTCCTACGATATGGGATAGCTCACAAAATACGTGACACATGTCAATGTAAGGATAACTGTGCGTTTGCACTGGCGAAACATTCACCACAAAACATGTTGAAGTCTCTAGTTTCTGTCAAAAATTGTATGGAACATTGACAGAAAATAGAGATTTCAACATGTTTTGTTCTGTATGTTTCGCGGCTTATTCCACAAATCCCCCCTGAAAATCCCCCTTAGGGGGAAAAGTGGAATCTATAAAAAAACAGTGCGGAATTCCCCCCTGAGAATCCCCCCTAGGGGGGAAAACTGGAATCGCAAAAATACTTATGCCACAGATCCCCCTGAAAGTGTCCATGAGGGGGAAAACTGGAATCTAAAAAAAAAACAACGTCCAGAAATCCCCTGAGGTTCTTAAAATTTAAGGAGTGCTTCTGCTGCTGGCGCTGGGCGCCGATTTGTTCGCCGGTGCTGGTTGCTAAAATATTTACCGTGGGCGCCAACAGATATTTTACTTAGATAACCTTTTTTTATTTGAAAGCTGGTGCTTTCCATATGGTCCCATATTGCATGCGTAGTTTTTGAGTTAGCTTCAATAATTACGTATTTTCCCACTTAGTCTACATATATAGATGATATTTTATTTGACTCCGTCACGGTTATTTACATAGCAGGTAGTGGTATTCGAATTTGGGTGGGATAGGTACCACAAATAAAAAGTGAAAATTAAAAACTTTTTATAGTGTTTTATTTTTGGAAGTCGAGTGTTTTTTTTTTTGAAAAATGTTTTATTAACTATTCAAACACTAATAATAGGAGCACCGCCTAGCCGGCCGTCGTCGACCTAGTCAATAAAGCTAATATAAAATGTATACTGAATTATTTTATGATATTCGAGTTTAAATAGGTTCTATAAATAGGCAGACATGTTGCTGCAGTTTATTTATTAATAACTAGCTGCGCTCCGCGGTTACACCCGCAGTGTCGCTCGATCCCGTAGGAATATCGGGATAAAGTATCCTACATCCTAATCCAGGTCATGGTCTACCCATGTGCGAAATTTCATCTAAGTCTGGTCAGTTGTTTTTTTTAGTTTTTGTACGTATAATAATGTTTTTTTTTCTAAGTATTCGTAAACTGTCTAATTACTAGTCAACCGTGTTGTCGTTTACGAGTGATTGTTTTATATTATTATTTTTTCGCATTATCTTTGTAGGTAAGTACTACATTTTTACTTTCAGCAAATTTCACTTTCAGGGCGAGCCTACAGACCGAGCACTAATCTAGATATCGAGCTGCTATTGTGAAATTCCTGTTTCTATTAAGCCTCGACACGAGCAGCACATGATAGCCAACCACTCAAAAGGTCTTTGTTCAAGCTCGCATTAGCATATACTCCAATAAGGAGTACAGCAGTCCGACTACTTACAATAACCTCGAGTATGGTGAATCAGGCTGCCTGTGTCGTCATCGTCACTGGTGCTGACTTGCTGCCGTGTCGTCAAGGGCGCCGTGTAGCGCAGCTCCTTATGTGGCTAGCTGTGGGTGGAGAGCGCGCCGACCTCGGAGAGATCTGATCTTTTGTTACCCAACTTAATTGTAGTACGTATGTACAGTTGGAAAATCTTTCCACTACACTGCCATATCATTTTTAGGGTTCCGTACCCAAAGGGTACCAACTGCAACGGGACTAGTATCCACGTCTATCAGCTATCTATGTGGACATGACAATCCGGGATCTATTCGTAATTACTTCAGGTTTCTGATACGACATCCGTTGATACGGTCCACTACCATTTGTGATTGTCATTTTCGGAGAGCCACTACAGTAACGTCACGCCTGTTTTCCCCAATTTCACAGGGCACCTACACTTCGCCAGATTTGTTAAGCCCAAGTAATAAGGGCTAGCCTATTGCTATCGGCCGGGTAGAATCCCAGACTCCGAGCTGCTCTTAAGACTGCCCGACCCGAGGAAGAGAACCTAGTACCTCACGCTCAGTAGTCGCGCTTGCGACCAACAATGCATGTCTTTTGTAAAACTTGACTTACTCGTCACGTTGTGTTTTGTGAAAGAGAAATACGACCGTTCCTTATGTACTCACTTACATAAGGTACGGTATTTGTCTAAACATTACGATAATAATTATGTACATATACCTTCGACTAATCAGCGTATTTTGCGTAGTATTATTTGCAGCAAAAAATACTACTGTACGCAAAGCCAAGCGATATTGCACCTTATCTAAACACTCATAAAGTGTAAAATTGTGGCATCAAGTAAACAATGAGCATTGAGTCATTGATGAAGCGATTATGTGCCATATTGTATGGAGGCAAGCCCACGATGTCCTGTGACTCCTGTGAGTAATGCTAAGTGCTGTGTGCTCATTTAAGGTAATTTCTGGCACGTTTTGCTGAACACGAGTTTCGTTGGGTATCGGGCTGCATTGCGACTGTACTTAGGGTTCAGTAGGGTACAGGTGCCGTTGTGCGGGTGTCATGACAGGCACATGACACATTTCAGCTTCGTCTCTGGGGTGGCAACGCATCCGCGATGTCTCAGGTGTTGCACATGTCTAAAGGCGGCAGTGACCACTTTGATTCGGTGTGCCTTCGGTTTTGTTTGCCATCCTGATATACATAATAACTGAATATTTAGAATTCACTGCCGCATGTCGTGATTCACCATAACGTGTTCTATATGGCATTTATTTTACATAGCAAAGGTCAGCTGTCATCGGTTCCGCTTCACGACTTGTCTGATTGTCTCATCAAATATGTAACATCTTAGTCGCCCTTCGTTGCCAATGTCAAATGCACAGTATTTTACTGCACAGGGAAGTGCAGTAGTCCAACTTCACCCAACATGCGTATGAAAGTGTCTCGGTAAAATTAACTGACAAGATACGTGGAGAAACATAGAGCGTTCCCATGGAGGAGAACCAAAAAGTGAGAATTGGAAATATGATGCATTTATTTGTGAATACAAAAGTGATTGTAGTCATTGCATCGAGTATTCGAGTCGCCCAAAAACGTAGCGTAGGTTTTACATAAGACACCACCAAATCGTTAAAACAGAGATAAGGCATTATACAGTATACACCCGTCACCAGGCATAATAAGAGATCGATAATTATCTTAACTTTCTGTACCTTATTTATGCAAATAAATTATTTTGATTTTACCGTGATCCAGTATTTCGATCCAGCGAAGTAACCCAGTGACGCTCAAATATCCAATACTGACTAGATCATCGTAAATCAGCCTTAGCTCCGTTTTAACGATTTGGTGGTAGCTATCTAATGTTTTATGAGTCTACTGTACTAAGGCAATGTGTGTGATAAACTTTTCTACGGCTCATTACTCCACCGCATCTCAACTGCACAGTACTTTGTCTCTATCACACACGCCCATAAAGTGGGAGTGAAAGAGACGCGTGCACATAGACATCATAATTCAAGGTCACATGACAACACACATAATGTACAGAGCACGGATGCAAGGTCCGGGAGAATCGATACTAAAGTTAAGAAGTACCAGGCAAACATGGGAGGTAAGATGTACTTATTACCTTAAAGAGGAATGTATTTAATTTTGTGTGAGAAAGTGTAGATGCAAGGTCTAGGAAAATCGATACTAAAGTAAGGAAGTACTAGAAAAACATAGGAGGTAAGATTTGAGGAATAATAGTGGTAGGAAAAAGTGTTACGTGCATGTTCCTGATTCACGATCTCCTGGCATAGACCTCTCGTGTCCAACTGGTATTGAGTATTGGGATAAATTGCAAATGCAAATGGTAATTTTTAAAGGCGATCCACCATTCTCTTTCAAATTCTGTAAATAAAATGGATTTACAGTATTCAGTTTTTTCCGGGGGTGCATAGTTTTCTTCGAGATAAAGAAAATACAAGGAAGAAACATGCGGGGCGGGGTGACGGTTTGGGGCCCGCTCTAAAATTGCACGCCCGTCCACTGCTTGCTGCATACACATTTCAAATGTTTGTACAGAAACCTTAGTGGAGGGGCGTGCAATGATCTCAATTGCGTAACACACATGCAATGGCAATGCCTTTCATTTTGACAATTCGACAATATTCATTGCGTTATCTATGTTGTCGAGCAGACGAATTTTTTATACATATTGCAGTTGCAGTATTATGCAGTAATGATTATTATAAACCTTCAAAATCCTTTCAAATTGTGATTGAAAGTGTGTTATGCAATTGGAATGGGATGCAGGGCTGTTACTGCTGAGCATGAAGTCCTGGGATCGATTCCCAGGTCGGGTGTGATATTGAGTTCTCCTATTAGGAAAACAACCTAGCTAGAGTCTAAATTGTTTGCATAGTTAATGCCGTAAAAGGTCAAACAAGGCTGATAATGATAATGAAGAAAAGTATGATATGATGAATAAACAGCTTGCCCCCTATACGAAGGTTAGTGGGTGTACATACATACACCCCTCCCTGCCTGATACATGCATGGTGTGCGAAGGAGCCCTGAACATGCAAGAATACTTAGACCAAACGCAAATGAAGCAAGGAAACAAAAGTAAATAAATATGGTAATTCAAGGAATATGAATCGATACTGTTTGTTTGTCGGAACATTCAGGGCTGCCACCCACACGGCCACGAGTTGTTACTAATGCAGATATGACCAATACCGAGAACACAGGGCAGTTTGATGCAAGTATAATTTGTTTGATTACTATAGTTTGTGCCGCGAGCGGTCAAGGCTACCAGGGAACTAACATCACAAGAATAAAAAATTTAGTCATGTTTATAGCATTATATGACTATGTATGTTATTGGAAAGCAAACAAACTGATGGGCCACCTGATGGTCAGTGCTCGCCCCAGCCTAAGCAACTAAGTACCTACATTTGCAATAGTAGGTATCGCAGTTGCGCTGCCATATGCCATCCCGGAGACAATGCTCAATGTCTCTTGTGGATACACAGAAGTTTGTAGGCTGTGGCCACGCTCTTAATAGCTACTTTTATCATGTAATATGGACTTGTGTCGTAACTCGTAGGTACCCTAAAGAAGTTATTTACGAGTTGTATAAAGTAGTCCTATGAGGACCTTGTTGAGCTGTGTTGAGTCATCATCGTGTCGTAGTGCGCAAATTGCTTATGAGGTCATGAACGTTTCGGCAAAGAGCTTCGTAACTGCGAATATCATGAGAAAGTGGTGTTTTCGGCTCATTAGGTAGTGGTTAGAGCTCTGGGAATGAGCTCGTCCAGTAAAATAATACTACCGTACGTACCGCTAAGCAGCGTGGAAAGGCTTGAGTGCCAGTCAGTGTGATTACAGGCACTGACATTTCAGCTTTGTCTCACGGATGGCACCACGATGTAAAAATCGCACCTTGGAAACTTAGCTGCACCTACATTTTCATGGTGAGATTGTTACAGTTCGGCAGATGTTCATAGGGAGCGGTAACGACTCGCATCTGAGGGACGATTCTCGTATTTTTAAGAGCGTTCCCATTCTAATCTCAATGAGCGTTCCCATTTTAATCTAATTTTCCTAGGTTTATGACATTGATTGTCACTGGCTAGATTTTTAACGTTTTTAAATATGAAATTAGCCTGCAGATGAGCCGCCGGCTTCATTGCCAACTAAGAACTTAAGCTTACTTTAGAAATTGATTTGGTTTGTAACACTTTTGTTCAACAGCCAGTGAAGGCAGATTTGAGGTCGTTCGTGCGAGATGATTATTATCGATGATTATGTCGATGCTATAACGATTGGCAATCATGTCGATTGTTCGATGGCTGCTTGAATATAAAGGTGGAGACTTTGGAGCAATAGTTTCGCCAGCAGAATTATGTTCACCGAAGTCACCGCAGTACCCGGCCGTATTATGGTACATCTACCTAGTTTTAGAAAAACTGGTTTGTAGAGCGTGGTCTTTGTCACTCACACCTACCTGTGTGATAGACTCTAAAGCTCTATGTGTTGTAGACTTGTAGTAACGCCCAGTTACTAAAGTTCTAAAGTCCTCCATTCAAGTTCTTCATTGTAAATAGTTCAGAAACCTTTGCAACAACATGTCTGCATTTAGAGACAGACACCCACGGAAAGAAACGGAGTGACATATAAATTGTTTACTTTCATTACTCACACATTTATTTTTACAATTAGGTAAATGAATACCTATGTCTTCAAATAAAAGATTCACTCGAATGTCCTAAACAAACTAACAATACTTATTTAAAAATACACGGACACATAAATATCCATGAATTAATAAGAAATAGCCCAAGTTTCGGTCTTAGGAAGTGGGTCGGGCGGCGTGCCAGGTGTAGCGGGTCAGCTGCGACGGGCGCTGGTATATTGTTGGGCAGTGGCACTACCGTAAGCATTTCAGAGAACCGCTCATGCGCAGGGCAGGTCAAGGACATAGTTTGGTAACAGTTTCTCCGCACATGATAAAAAATCGCTTGACATTTCGCATGATGTTTCACTATTTCATCTACCTATTGCAGATAATTTAGTAAGCACATAACTAGAACTTATGACTACTTGTACCCTGAGCCTGGTCTACTGTAGATATTTTTGTAAATAAAATTGTCAGTCTATAACAAACTATAGAGAGAGAAAATTGTCAGTTTATACTGGTGTTACCTATATTTGTTCCCCAATTACTCGAAGACGGCTGAACCGATCTGGAAAATTATAATTATTTTTTAAATGAATATTCTTATTTTTGTTTGAAAGGGTATACTTTCTAGGTGGTCCCATTGTCATCAAGGTCAAGATTTGACGATGGGATCTTTGAGAAATCGAAGGAACTCTTCAAATATGATAGGCACACCGATTTGGGGGGACCCCCAAATCGGTGTGCAAACAGGTGCGACGCGACAGCGCGACGCCGGCAATTGTTCTACCGTGAAGTTTTCTGTGGCCTAATGGAATGACTGTCAGGCTGCCAAGACATGGGTACCACTACCTCAGACTTTTCGGATTCATTTGCGTTTTGTATAATTATCACTTGCTTCGGCATGCCTGAGAGATATTTCTCGACGGCATATGAAGCCAAGTCAGAGGCCCTTGGCGGCTTTAAAACTCTGACACCGTTAGTCACTCACAACCACACGAAAAGAAGAGAATCCAAGAAAAAATCATTCATCAATTAAAATAAATAATATTTATAAAATAATATTCAATCCGGCTGTAATTCCGCACGGTGTATGCACGAATCTGCGTGCATGGTCCTTGTGTCTGTGCATTCGACACGGTGCACGGTGTGCCTGTGTAATCGTTCGTGGGCGCGTGTTGCACGCTATTTGTGTGTGTATTTGTTTATCAATATTTTTGTATAAATGATGTTTATTTGAGTAAATTGGTTTTATCAATCACTTTACACGTCAACAAAATAATATTTAAAAAAAACACGTCACAGTGTCTTTTAAAGTCCAGAAATTGTCTTGTTCAGGTCATAGAGGACCATGCAGATTAAGTGTCAGTAAAGAACTACAGCTTTGAGTGGACCTGTCCTGTCGGCACAAGACTGACGGGCTTGTGCGTGTGTGTATGGAATCACTATCAATTATTCTACAGCGTGCACCACAAGTGGTCAGGTGGGGAGTTGGGGACTAGTTGGGAGTCAGTCCTACTGCCATCGTCACCAGGTTTGATCGTGGAGTAAAAACTGTATCATTCTTATCAGCCGTTTGTGTCCAACTGCAAGCCATAGGCTAGGCCTCCCTTCCCACCTTCCACTTATCGCTAGGTAAGCAGGTGTATCGATTGCTGTTTGTGGATAATCTTTTAGAAAAGAGTCGAGTTCGTCCCGCCATCTCCCCCTGGGCCTGCCGCGTTGCCGTTTACTGTTGTTGGAGGCACACTGTGTGGATTTTAGCCCTTATCGTCTAAGGACAATAATAAAAAGCGTAATGAGTATAATAACTACACGTACTACGTAGTCTTGCGCCCGCCCGAAAACGAATATCCAATCTTGGATCATTCTAAATTGACATTTTCACTCCATTTTTTAACCAACTTCTTCAAAAAGGAGGAAGTTCTCAATTCGTCTGTATGTTTTTTTTTTTTTTTTGTGTGTATGTTACGCGATTACTCCGCATATTATGAATCTATTTTGATGATTCTTTTTTTGTTTGGTAGGTCATGCTTCAGAGGTGGTCCCATATAAATACTAACTTTACTTGCGTAGTTTTTGAGTTAGCAGTAGACAGTATATTCTTTGACTCCGTCACTGTTATTTACATAGCAGGTAGTGGTATTCGAATTTGTATGGGGTAGGTACCACAACTAACAAGCTAAAAAATAAAAACTATTCACAAAAAAATAATTTTTTTTTGTTTTTTTTTTGGAAATAGGTTGTATTTTTTTTTTGTAAGAAGTTTTTTATCTTGAGTTTGCCAATTACCTACCCTTCAATTTTATTCTATGAGTTCGCCAGATCTTTGCGTGCGAATCACAAGTTGCAGTCAAAGACCGGAACAAGATTGTGATTGCGATACTTACATCATTAGTTTTGTTTGGGCGTTAGCAGTAATAATTAACCCCGGTGCTGAGTATGTAAGCTGAAGTGGCAGTGGGCTGGCCATGTCTGTCGAAGGACCGATGGCTGGTGGAGCGCAAGCGGGTGGAGACCGCGTATCGGCAAGCGTAGTGCGGGATGCAAGATAACCTTAAAAAGGTGGCTGGGACAGACTGGATGCGGAAAGGGGAGGGCAGGGTGTTGTGGTGCAGCCTGGTAGAGGCAGAGGCATAAGTCCAGCAGTGGACTGCGATAGGCTGAGTTGATTGGTTTTGATTGTTAGCAATTAAATGCAGCTGCCCATTCACCTTTCATAACGTTAACGGACCAGCTCATTCAGAAAACTAACCACATAGGCATACAATAAAATCATTTATGTAAGTAACGCGTTTCGCCTGATACTGGACAGGTCTGCTATATGTTTGTCAGACATTCGGTAATAAATAATAGATATATTACGTGCGTGCGACACGCGAGCCGACGCTATTGGGCCGTCGGCCGCGCCACTGAGGAGGTAGGACGTGGAAGGACAATGCCGGACAAAGAGCGATGTCTGTAGGCTAGCGAAATGGCTTCTTTGTTTAGAGGGCTTAAGCGCGACTGCTGAGAGAGGTAGGAATGTCTCAGTGGCAGCCCGGAGTCTGGATTGTTGATTCGTGCCAAGTTGATGGTAATGCCTTGTTCTGATTACATTTGTATAGACGTGAAACCAGCGAGAGCGTTAACACTCCATTCACTTACTCCTCTTTTCACAATGTGACAGGGACAAGCCGATAACACAGACTACAGCTGATTTATGAATGTTTCATTAGTTATTGATACACAGTTTTTACATATTCCTAATTGGATGTTTTTATAGTGCGCGGTCTTTAATAAGGCACATTGATTTTTTAGAAAATGTTCGTCTACACAAGTGGCGAGTGGCACGGGAGCGGCAACGACGACGGTGCGGCGCGGGCTTTCATATTTCGCCTGCGCTACGCCCGCGCCTCGTCGCTTCTATACATTTTGAATGAAATATGAAAGGAGTGGCGCAACGCCCGTCCACGCGCCACTCGCCACTTGTGTATGTCTCGCGCCTTAGAAGAGCGTCGTCTCTGACACTCCCTGTGTGACAAGACTCAAAACGTCCTTAAAACTCGATGTGCCATATCAACGCCCGGGTGCTGTAGATTCGGTCGGATATCATATAAAGTAAGTACATACATAAATAAACTGTCGCCTTTCCCCCATGGGGGGTAGGTAGAAGCTGCAGAAAGCCTACCTACGATCCTTACGGAAGTACTCCTTTTGCTTCGCCTATAGTATTCCAAATATAATACATATTGTAGTATCTCGCTACACCCAGGGGTGGCGGGAAAGTACAAAAGGGATACCGGGACCCTCGGCAGAAGTCTGACACGCCCTCCCGCTCCGCCCAGAGCGAGAGAAGTCATTTAATAAAAGTATCTCACTACATTGCACGCTGAACCGTTTAACGTGCAAGTGAAAGATTACCCCCGGGATACCACAGCGCATGCAGAGTTTTCCAGAGCTTCTCATAAACTCCTTAGCAACAGAATTTAATATTAATATCCATAATATCGATTGGTCGCGTAATAGGGACATCGTCAGGCACACGGTGTTATAGTGAAGGTATTTCGGATCGATACCAGTCGGGTGTGTTCTCAGGTCAGAGGTGTTGCCGACGTAATTTATTGCCACCACTGTACAGTTGAGAGCAAATATGTACCTATTACTGGATACTGTCAGTAGTGTCAGCTTGCAATATGGCCCCTGCTGGGCAAAGAGCAAAGACCGATAACGTCCAGCTATTTCGGTGGTATTGTTGAATTGAAATGTGTTACAGTTCACAGCAGAGCAACAGTGATAGCCTAGTGGTGTGACCGTCGCGGTCGGACTGCCAAGTCATAGGGCTCGAGTTCGAACCCAGGCCACACCTCTGACTGATTCATGTGCGTATTGCATAATTATCCCTTGCTCCGAAAATGGTGCAGGAAAACATCGTGAGGAAACCGGCATGCCTCAGAGATATTCCATGGCAGCATGTGAAGCCGACTCAGAGGCCCATGAGCGGGATAAAAACTCTAGACACCAGGTTTGTCACTAACTTCACGAAAAAGAAAGAAGACGGTTCACAAAAGTACAGTAGGCACCACGTCGGTAGTAACAAAACCAGTATAAGCTGGCCTTTCATTAGATACTCCACACTACGCTAGGCCAGGTACTACCAGTGTGCAGTCGACTGTACCTATGTATTCTAATATTCTACATAGGTACTTAAATGCACAACACCTTGTCATTTCAAATAAGTATTTCAATCAATGCGTTAGGTGAAAATTGTTGCTGATTTCTCTAAGCTGTAGGTAAAAGTACAGTATTAAAGTACAGTAGGTAGTGTACTTTTGCCCCTGACTGCACAAACCCTGTCCGAGCGACCTACAATCACAACAACCCTTACACAAACGTGTGAGCAGCTGAGCGTGCGAATAATACGTATTCCAAGAGGGGAAAGTTACACCGATGTCTGTGATTCTCTGTAGTATTATTGGTTAGTGTCGCGACCGGCCTGACCTGCGCCCAGAGCATCGGTACTAGTTCCCCTAATGGTAAGACTGGGCTTTGTCTTACCCGTAACGACTATCAATGATCCACGAATAACGGCCTCTCACCAGTGTCAATAATTATTACAATTATATTCTTTTCAATGTTACCGTCACCAATTCCTAATTATTATTCAACCTTTTACTGCAACTCTTGCGCAAGTATCGTGCCGCGATGTCTCCGGAACTAAATGTCCGACGTCCGAATGGTAATCGCTAATCGTTTGCCTGTCGGTAGTGCTCACACTGCTCGCTGGAGGCATGATATATTATGCCTGATGCATGATGTTTAATAAATGGCTAGTGAGTGTTATGCATGTAATGAATTTGTACAGCCATGCGTGCAAGATTGAATTGTTTTCAAGGGACCTTAGCATCAATTTTGTATTTCGCTTTTTGCAGGAGCAGCACCTTAATTGTGTTGTTTACGTTGTTTACCAGACACATTTTTCGAACACTATGAAGCATTGTATTAGCGATATCTTTCAAAAGGCACATTGTGATTGATCGTGTGTTACCCAATTAGGGTGCAGGTTATGGCGGAGTCAAAGAGATTGATTACAATCGTAAGAATATTTAAATGTCTTTGGACAGAGTCCTCCTTGCCGTTATTTTATTACATCACTCTATAAACTGACTGCGAACATGGTTAGGCTGATGAAGAGATGTTGGTGTTTTGTTGTGATCAGCCTGTAATATTAGGATCTCAGTGAGACTGAGCGGGACGTATCACGTAATCCACTGCGCGGACACGGTGCGGGCTGGTACATGTCACAAACTCTAAATGTCCAGCAGGACCCTTCAGGCGTCCTTCTACTGCTGTATGCCAGCCTGCTTCTTTGAGGCCCATCCATTCAACGCTTGCCGATTCGTGGTGTCCACTTTGAAAATCAATGTACCTACTCATAATGCCTAAAGGCTCGTGCAAACAGGCGCGACAGGCAGCGGTACCTTTGTCGACAAAGGTGCCGCTGCCTGTCGCGCCTGTTTGTACGAGCCTTAATGGTATTTTACTAAAGTATGAGCACTTTGTGTCAAGTTGATGATACTAAAATCAGGAGTAGTACCAAAGAACGGTCTATTTGGTAGGTGCGAACCAACCTGGTCGACACGCACGATAGGCGAGGGCGACATTACTGTAGGATTGTGAGCCTTATTCGGTATTAGTGTAGAGTCTAGTTTTATTTGTAATCTGTAAGAAAGGTAGTGGAGTTCGGAAAATGTGAGTGGGTTCTACCAATGTTGAGGAAAATAAGCGAATACCTATACATATTGTGCCTGTACTACCTACGTACATTAGAACCTGCACTTTCTGACATTGAAAAGAAGTACCTGCACTTGGCAAAATTTGCGGTTGACCACTTTTCAATTGCTAAGGGCATTTGCATAGATTCAAAAATCTAAAGGGAGGATTTATAAGGGTGAAAAGTGGTCAACCGGGGTAATTGGCAACCGTACATCGGGTGTTGTATTCGCCGCGTGCTCAGTGATAAATAAACAATAAAAAAATAATAAAAAAACAAAAGCACGGAACAAATATTTGTATGATCTGCAAGTAGTTGTTCCGGGTCTGGGTGTTAGTGTAAGTGAGTTTCTATGTTTGTAAACGCATCCACGATACAGGAAGAAATTTCTAGTGTGGGGCAAAGTTTTTATTAAAAAAAAAAAAAAAAAGATGACGTCACAGACTGCTCTCAGATCAATAAAGATTTGGTTCCTGATTGGAATATGTCCAAAAGTCTCTGTGTCTATCACTTTGTTTTAGTTGAGCTACTTTCATTACACGTACACGGTCATTGTCCGAAGAAGTGTATATTATTGTCTTCTCTCGTATTGGCTGGTGGCATGAGACATTCAGGATACAGAGTACGGAACACCAAAGAAGCGATGGATGGTCTGTGTGAAAGATGATATGGCTAGAAAGGGAGTGACTATCGAGATGAGGACTAATAGAGAAGTATGCAAGAACAATAGGTCCACTAATAAATTGGGATAAGGGCAAGAGAATGAGAGAATACTTACTTAAACTATAATGTTCCCACTGCTGGGACTCGGGCCTCCTCTTCTATTCCAAGTCAATTATAATACCGATTCGTTTATGTAGCAATCTCACGGAACCCTAACTGGGCATCGCGCCTTTTTTTTAAAGCCAAAGCTTTCTTTACCTTTAATTCAATGTTCTGCCTTATAATGTATTATATAGAGTTCTGAATGCAATGTATCTTGGTAACCATAATCTTGTATCTAATTTTATATTTTATGGTAAAAGAAATAAGGTTTAAACTACAATGCTTCGCGTCTAGGGTTGTCGCGATATCACGACTTGACACGAAAGGCGAATGAACTGTAGTTGATAGTAATTTGAAACGTACTGCTACCAGCACGTCCGTAGTAACATTTCAACTTCGAAAACCGCCCTTATTAATACGTAATAAAGGCGCTGTCTATATCAAATTGTTACTATGACATGCGATGCGACTGTACTGTGAGGAAAATAAATGGGGTTGTTTATTCGTACCTGTTTTGTAGTTTTATGTCGGATATTGAAGTTTCTTTGGATTTGTTTGAAAAAGGTGTTATTAGGGCTGACAGGAATTGTGACAGCCCTAAGTTTGAGTGATGAAATCGAGGTTTGATGCTTTGTTGATGTTTGTGGTCTATTCTTTGATAAAAAATGAGCGACTAGTGGAATTATAAGTTTTAGAAAGAGGTATGAGTGACACAGTACAACCGACGTTCTACATAGGTAGCCGAACATGTTCCGAAACTCAATATTCACACCAGTCCGCTATCAGCTCAGTCTTAGTCTTGCCATAGGCAGTCCTCTCTGCGCGGGACAATGACTTGCTCTTTGGCGCGAACGGATACAGAGCACGGGTTGGTGGGTGTCACGTGTCTTTGGGTTTTTGTTTCTAGGACATGTCGGTTTCCAGCCAAATGACCATCTGTGGAATGCAAATAAAGTATTGAGTATTGAGGCTTTTGCGTTGGTTTTGATTCTATTAATTGTCTAGGTGAGTCATTCATTGCGATCCACTTGTGATTGTACTGCTTGTGGCCTTCTCTCATTCAATCAACACGGTGCGGGCCGTATTTTAATTGGTAAAGTTCATTACTTCGTTAACGTAACGCCAGCCTAACTAAACGATTGAAAATTAATATTCTATTGTAAAGGCCTGCGCCATATCCGTCTGCCCTGATTGCCTTGCATCTGCGGTGCAAATGGTGCAATTGGTATCCCTGTTAACTGTCACTTTGACCTGCCCTGCACATCCCTGAACTGCAACCTGAACCTACCCTAACCCGGAATTCTTGAAGCCTCCGGGGTCAGGTTGGCTGTGGCAAAACCTATTCAGGTGGAGGTTTACAGACAATTCCAGCCTAAAGTAATAAGTATAAGTAATTGTGTTGCGGTGGGGACACTTAATGATATCATGCCCTGCATTGCAAAGTTGTCCTTCTGCATGTGTGTTACTGCACGAGGGTGAGTGCACTGTCTTGACATTACAGCTACTTATAGCGCCGCACACGCTTCGCCCGCGATAACGTAACGTTGCGACACAGATACCACGCTTTAATTATCATTTGAATATAGACTGCGACCATAGAAATATTATATCTATGACTGCGACTTATGTTACACTAGCTGTGACTAGCCTGCCCGCCCCGGCTTCGCACGGGTGGCGTTAACTAGTATAAGAACAAAGCTTCATCTCTCGTACTATGCCGCGGCCGTGCTGTGACCGATAGGGCCCATAACGATCTCATTAAATTTTGAGTAGGTACCTAAAGCTGGGCATTCATGGTCAGTTAGACTGATCAGTTGAACTGACGTAAGTGACGTGTACCTATCCAAAAGATCACCGTGAGTGTGAAATCTTAAGTTTATATTTTTAACAGGCAACCCACGGATTTTTCCGGGGGCACCGTAATCTGCTGGCTTCAGAGGCCCTAGTGTGAGTTTCTTTTAACCATCTCGACTTAACGCATCGACCTCGTTCGGCGCTCCGATTGGCCCTTCACCACTGAAGGCCAATCGGAGCGCCGAACGCGGTCGATGCGTAAAGTCGAGCTGGTTAAAAGAAACTCGCACTAGGGCGGGCCTCAGTTCGTTTGCATCACGCCAACACTGACCGTGAGTGTGCGTGCTTACATCCGTTTTCAGTCGGAGCGTCACCGCGTGGCGTCTGGACATTTTTGGATTTGTTTACTTGTGTGTTTTTATTGATTTTTACATTATTCGATTGTTTTTTTTTTGTCTGGACATAATAATATAACATTGAATACTTAACTTATTTAACAAATTAATATGAGATAATAATTGATATACTTAAACTAAAAAATATAACGATAAACTAAAAAGTTGAAAATAAAAAGTCATTTAATAGTTATTTATGCAACTGTTATATAATAAGGGGTATTAAAACACGAATGTGTGTTTATCACATGAGGCGAAGCCGAATGTGATAATAGTATCACATGAGTGTTTTAATACCTAATTATTTACAGTTGCATACAAGACTTTATCTACACCCATGATATGAATCCTCTATAAAAAGTTCTTTGCAATACTAATATCAACAAAAATGGAGGGATACGACGCACATGAATTCGAATTTATTATTTTTTGTGCCATCCACCGTGAAAAAATAGATTCGAATTCTGAACAGGATATCTAACTGTAGGCTCTGCTGTTTGTTGCCATTTAATCATAAGATAATCCAAAAAAAAAAATGGGCGATGGAATGGTTAAAAAAATCATTTGAAAACCCGACTGCAAAAACACATACTTAGCTGAAAATTATTATTTTATAAAATTTTGGTATCGCAGGCGGGACAACCTGAAACATGGAGTAACTTTTGTTTTATCATTTGTCCCTGCCTGCGATACACAGTTTAACTAACCGTGAATGCCCAGCTTTAAGTATCACACTTATCACCTAAGTAGGTACATAATGTGAAAAGCAATAAATGATTGAGGATCGCAGATGGCGGGCGGCGGTGACTGCTAACTATCAGGCCAGGAAGTATTCCTGCACAGCACGCCATACGAGTGACGCGGCCCAGTCTGCCTGCTTTCTTTGTTTACTTGGCACTGTCATTCAACTACATCTGATGATGTATCACGATGGTACAGATGGGTCAATGTACAGTTGCGGAAGCGCGGGGTCAGAGGCAGGCGAAAGTGAACGCGGCGGTGCAATGAATGGCAAGCGGTGATCTACGGTGGGCTATCAGGGCTAGCTATGCGCCGTCGCGGCGGCGGCGGCGGCGGCGCCGGTTTTTCGTTTGTACGGAGTTATTGAACGAGTTGTATTGTTTGATGTACGTCATGTTAGTGGAGGATTTGAGGATTGGTTTAAGTGGTTTGCTTGTATAAGTATCGCACGTGCTTGTATAAAATACGTTGAAGAGCTATTCTTTGAAAATGCGACAGTTTGTTAGTTTGTATTTATGTATTATTGCTTGTACCTAGTTACACCTACCTAGTTTACGAGTAAAGTACCTAGCACTTTTTAATTAATTTAAGTTTATTTGTTAAGTGCATTCCATTCCATAGTTTTTAATACTTAATTTGTAAGTAAGTCATTAATAGTAAGTGAGGCCGCACACCAGCGCGGGCGACTCACGCTACCTACAACCTACACGCACCCTACATGTACGTCTCCACATCCATATTACCGCGCAACATAATATTAGCTCGAACTGCTCGAAGCAGTCGAAGCTAATTATCGTGTAACTGTTCTATATGTCCACTCTGAAATGAGTAATGACGCGCCGCACTATTGCATTTTACGTACACGTATACATGTATTTCAGGTTCAGAGTGGACAAGCTATAAAACGCTCATCGGACGCACAGTTGTGGCGCAGCTACCAAAATGTCGACATCATCGTCCCACGATACACATTTTTAACCGACTTCTTCAAAAAGGAGGAGGTTCTCAATTCGTCTGTATGTTTTTTTTTTTTTTTTTTGTATGTTTGTTACGCGATTACTCCGCCAATGAATGATGAAAAATATGAATCGATTTTGATGATTCTTTTTTTGTATGGTAGGTCATGCTTCCGAGGAGGTCCCATATAAATTTTATTAACTTTGCTTGGGTAGTTTTTGAGTTAGCGTCAATATTACGTATTTCTCCCACTTAGTTTATCTAGACGATGTTTTCATTTACTCCTTCACTGTTATTTTCATCAGCTAGTGGTATTCGAATTTGTGTGGGGTAGGTCCCACTACTAAAAAGTGAAAACTTTTTACAAAAAAAAACCGACTACAAAAAAAATTAAGTACACTCAAAACTGAAAAATAACTTTAATTTCGGAAGTCGGTGTCTTTGCTTTTCAATTTTCGTTTTTTGCCACCGACTAGCGACTTCCGAAATGTTCACTTTAGTGTTTTTATTTTGTAAGTCGTTTTTTTTGTAAAAAGTTTTAATTTTTAGGGTTCGGTACCCGAAGGGTGCCAAACGGAATCCTATTACTAAGCCTCCGCCGTCCGCGAGCTGTCTGTCAGCGAGCTGTATCTCATGAACCGTAAAAGGTAGACAGTTGAAAATGTCACAGATTGTGCAATTTCTATTGCCACTTTAACAACAAACAATAAAAATTAAAAAGGGTTTTCCATACAATAAACTTTTGATTTTGATTAAAAAGAATTCTAACCCTGGTATGTGGGATATCATTGTCTTGAGCTCATCGTCATCAAGTAGAGAGCAGATATCATTTTCCTATTCTTTTTAATCGGGGGCCGTGGGCCTTTTCTGTTTTAGACCATTTTTTATACGAGCTCTAACTCACACAGCACAACTAAACAAGTCAGGAATTTGAAACTTCTGTATATCATGTACTAAAAACGCCGATTCATAAGGTATTTTATTTAAATATGGGTTATTTTCTGCAACTGCTAAAATAACTTTGTAATTTGACGACACGGTTGGCGCAGTGGCTGAGCGATGGACTGCTGCGCAACGTGTCGTGGGTTCGATTCCCGCACGGAACAAATATTTGTATGATCTGCAAGTAGTTGTTCCGGGTCTGGGTGTTTAGTGTAAGTGAGTTTCTATGTTTGTAAACGCACCCACGATACAGGAAGAAATTCCTAGTGTGGGGCAACGTTTTTAAAAAAAACAAAGAAAACAAAAAAACAAACAAAAGAAACAAAATTCATTGTATAATTATGAAATACAAAGGACATTGACCATCAATATATGGGAGTTGGACCAAGTGCTGCCCAGAATGGACACATAGTGCATTATGTTCCTTGGGCTTATACTAGTCTGTAAACCAAAGCTCAATAAAATCTATCCGCGGAGTTTTGAGAAAAACATTTTTTTTTGTGAATAGTTTTTATTGATGAATACCAACCAACCGATGGCGCATTTTATTAAATAATGGCAGTAATTATGTTAAACAACACATTATTATTGTATTTGTATGCATATCATTTACATGTTAGAGATTTTTTACTGACCATTCATAAATTAAAGTTGGGCCTAGTGCTGTCCAGAATAGTGCATTATGTTCCTTGGGCCTGTACTAGTCTGTAAACCAAAGCTCAATCAAATCCATCCGAGGAGTTTTGAGAAAAACTATTTTTTATTGAGTATTTTTTATTTATGAATAACAACCAACCAATGGCGGAGGAGGAAGAGGATGAGTTGAGGAGTTCCTATGGGTACCTTCCGGCTCCATCATCAGATCCTGGCTCCAAACTTGGGCCATACTAGGTACTTGTCAAGACAAAGCCAGCGATTCCAAACACGATTGTGCTATCTTGTTTGGTTGAGGAGTTCCTATGGGTACCTTCCGGCTCCATCATCAGACCCTGGATACAACCCTGGGCTATACTAGGTACTTGTCAAGACAAAGCCAACGAGTCCAAACACGATGGCGCTATCTTGTTTGGTTGAGGAGTTCCTATGGCCAACTTCCGGCTCCATCATCGGACCTTGGACACCATGTGAGGCTAGAGGCTATAGCACTTGTCAAGATAAACTCAACGAGTTCAAACTTAACGAGACTATCTTATCGATTTCCAATAATTATGTAAATAAAACTAGGTAGGTACCTACCTGAAAAACATTAACCTCTCTCAGGCAATAACTTTTTAACCCTGGGACCGTTTTTTTTAATGTATAGTTTGATGCATGGAACCATTTGGAAGCACTCCCATGTCTGGGCAGCATTTGGTCCAATTCGGTCAATATCCTTTATCTTTACGATTTTAAAAATTTTAGATGAAAAATAATTTCTTCGTTTAATATTTTCATTTATTTGTTAAATAATGTGCGGTGGTGGTACGAACCCTTCGTGTGCGACTTGCGAGTCCGACTCGCACTGAACAAATTCGAACACCACCTGCCCAGGTGCCCTGTATACTGTACCTGCTATGTAAATAACAGTGACAGCAACTTAATTATTTAACCGACTTCAAAAAGGAAGAGGTTCTCAATTCGACTGCGTTTTTTGTGTGTTTGTTACGCGATTACTCTGCCAATTATGAATTGTTTTTTTTGTTTGGCAGGTCATGCATTTGTGGTTCCTTAAAAATTTTATTAACTTTGCTTGCGTAGTTGTTGAGTTACCTTCAACAATAGGTTAGGTAGGTACGTTTTTCCCACTTACGAGTAGTCTAAGTTCACTGTTATTTACATAGCAGGTAGGGGTATTCGAATTTGTGTGGGGTAGGTAGGTACCACAACTAAAATATCGATACACATAAAAAAAACACGTACCTACAGACGAACATACTTAGGACCTCCTCCTTTTTAACCGACTTCTTCAAAAAGGAGGAGGTTCTCAATTCGTCTGTTTTTTTTTTTTTGTATATTTGTTACTCGGTTGCTCCGTCAATTATGAATCGATGTTGATTCTTTTTTTGTTTGGTAGGTCATGCTTCAGTAGGTGGTCCCATATAAATTTTATTAACTTTGCTTGCGTAGTTTTTGAGTTAGCTTCAATAATTACATATTTTTCCCACTTAGTGTATATAGATGATATATTATTATTTACATAGCAGGTAGTGGTATACGGATTTGTGTTAGGTAGGTACCACAACTAAAAAGTGAAAAATAAAAACTTTAACCGAAATTAAGTTATTTTTCTCATTTTTTGTGTTTTTTTTGGAAGTCGGTCGTTTTTTTTTGTAAAAGGTTTTTTGGAAGCCGTGACCTGACTACGGAGAAAAGATCTACTTAATAAACATGCACACATGATTGTCACTAAATTGCCGCTACTGCGCACGCGCGGCGCGGAGAATGTCAATTTATCGATAGTATACATCACATAATACTAGTTATAAGTATATAGATAGACATGCGATCGACACACGCACGACCTTGCTTTGTTGTGCAAGCAATGTTGTGTCGCGTAAGTACTTCCGGAGTAATATGTAATACCACATAGCAAACACGTAGTCGGCATTACAATGAGCATTGATTTGCATAGATTTTTTGATTTGCTTGCAAAAAATAAATGCAATGTATTTTGTACCTTTATTTTTGTACCTTTATTTTTAGGAGACTTCATTTTTGGTCAACCTCCGAAATATGAAAACTACGACGTAATTTTTAACCCGTCGTGGTCTCGCCATCGCCATCGCCATCGCCATCCACCTTCGTTACTGTAGCTACAGTGTTGACTGGAGTTATGTAATTTCAGTCGTAGTCATTAAAATAACTGCTTCATGAATGCTGACTGTGAAATATTAGAAAAGGATTCATTACTCAGGCGAAGCTTATTGCATTTTTTACTGCTTTGTATAGTGTAATTGAGTAAGCTAACATAAAGTTATGGAGATTTCTAATTCGTTAGTTAGTGATAAACGCAGTTCAACCAAAAAAGTCTAAGCCATGTGACATCCACCACCACCACCCAGCACTGTGCCCGCGGAGACCTGAGTTCCGACCGTGGAGTCATTTGTACCTACGCTGATTACTCGTGTTATGTTGTATGTCACACAAACAATATATTATAGAACTTGTGGAACCTGTTTCTTATGCTTGCCATGTGATTGTTGCAGGGGTGCCGAGCTTGGTGACGTCAGCCTACTACGAAGAATGCCCAACGTTGAAGTACTAGCACTCAGGTACGTGTCGACATAATATATGTAATTTAGTATTAGTACCGGCTGCTTTGTACATCTTTGAGAGTGTTGTTATGGGTAGTCAGAAACCCGAAAGACTGACAACTAGACTTGCAACTAGGTATCGTCTACTCAGCCACTGTGTTATGGAGGTCAGATAGATAGCTTCATGTAACATACTGGTAGTACTCATACGCATCCCGTTAGACTGGAAGCCAACCACAACAGGCATCATTTAGTTGAGAAAAGGCTAGGTTGAATGCACCTGACACGTGGAATATTCAAAATAAAAGTTATAAAACTAAAATCCAATTACTAGGGCCGTAGCCATTTGGGGGTTAGGGTAAAAAAAGTTGGCAACTTTTTTTAGAAGAAAATAAAAGTAATGTACTTATTTCTGACTTCGGAGAGGGACAATAAAAAGTAAAGTTAAGATTTTACGATCTTAGACATTCTAAGCCAGAATTAAATTGATGAAGAGCTTAGGTTATAAAGCCTGTTTCTTTCTTCCCGCCACTTTGCAATCATGACCAAAAACAGGACCAATCCGCCTGGCCTTTTCCCAACTATGTTGGGGTTGGCTTCCACTTTAGCATAATGGGGCCGCTATGGAGAGTTAGAATGCAAGACCGAGCGTAGCGAGCTCGAAATTGGTATCCCGCTTCGAATAAAGGCTCGTACAACCAGGCGCGATATCGCAGGCGCGACAGGCAGCGGTACCTTTGTCGCCTTAACTTAGGTTTTCTTTCTTTTATTAATCGACTTCTTCAAAAAGGAGGAGGTTCTCAATTCGTCTGTATGTTTGTTACGCGATTACTCCGCCAATTATGAATCGATTTTGATGATTCTTTTTTTGTTTGGTAGGTCATGGTTCCGAGGTGGTCCCATTTTTTAGTACGTATTTTTTCCCACTTAGTCTATGTAGACGATATATTATTTGACTCCGTCACTGTTATTTACATAGCAGGTACTGGTACCTATTCGAATTTGTGATGGGAAGTACCAAAAGTAAAAAGTTTTTATTTTTCACTTTTTAGTTGTGGTACCTACCCCACACAAATCCGTATACCACTACCTGCTATGTAAATAATAATATATCATCTACATACACTAAGTGGGAAAAATATGTAATTATTGAAGCTAACTCAAAAACTACGCAAGCAATGTTAATAAAATTTATATGGGACCACCTCTGAAGCATGCCCTACCAAACAAAAAAAGAATCATCAAAATCGATTCATAATTGGCGGAGTAAACACGTAACATACAAACAAAAAAAAAAAACATACAGACGAATTGAGAACCTCCTCCTTTTTGAAGAAGCCGGTTAAAAAGGTGTAAACAAGACATCACAGACAGACAAATTAAAAATTCGGAGTCACGCGTAATCTGTATGATTTATTGAAATGTGCTAATTATAACCCTTTCATTTCATAACAAACACGGTGTAACAAAAAAAATTTTTTTTATTCCTGTCTTTATGGCCTCCAGAGATAGGGTTGCCAACATGTTTTCAGCGAAATACAGTATTTTTCAAAAAAAGCTATAAAAAATATAGTACAGTCCTAAAAAAATATAGTATTTTATGGAAAAAATTATAAATAGATAAAGATATAATTGCTACTTTTTTATTTTTATAAAAACTATATTTCTTGGCACTTCTTGCATTTGAATTTGACGCACTTTCGTCATCGCTACCACTTTCCATAACTATTGTTTGTTATTTATATTTACGACCTTAAGTTCTCAAATTAAAGAATAATATCTAATTGAAAATACCAAATCGCGAACAAAAATAAAACGGACCAAAAAATTCTTTAGATGTTGTCAATTTGATATTGACATTGACAACTTTGACCTGCTGCCAGCGCCTCCAGTTAGTTTATAGATCAGTGGGAGCTAAAGACAAAATATTGTAGATGCGTTCGGAGTCCGGAATTCGGTTACACGAACTCGCCTCACTCAAAATTTAATGTAAAGACGCGTTAATTATTTTTTTACCGACTTCTTCAAAAAGGAGGAGGTTCTCAATTCGTCTGTATGTTTTTTTTTTTTTTTTTTTTTTTTGTATTTTTGTTACCTGATTACTCCGCCAATTATGAATCGATTTTGATGATTCTGTTTTTGTAGGATAGGTCATGCTTCCGAGGTGGTCCCATATAAATTTTATTAAAGGAAAATGCCCATTTATCTACGGAGCGCCGTTGCGCATCAAACAATTTTGTATGACAGCATAAATTGGATATAAAAGAGGGGTGATGTCGTAGTCTCAAAGAAAATAAAAACAATCCATTTATTTTGTGGGGTTCTCTATGGGTTCTTTGATTTTCTGTTCAGTTTTAAGGTTAGTTTTGTAACAAAGCTTCCACCAAAAAACGCATTCCTTTACATCATTATGATTTGAATTTATATAGATATGCAACAGAAAATAGTTCTAACAAATCAATTAATGATCCCTGTACTTGTAGGAAGTAGAAAATAAAAATGATTGAATATAGGAATGAAATAGTTTTATTAATCTATTATTTACATATAAATTATATTTTTTAAATTATTAGATTATAAAAATATAAAAACACTAAAAAATATAAAAAAATAGTAGCCCACCGGTATCGGGAACAGGGTCCAAGCTACCGGCCAATACGGACCGTGTCCAGGAGTATCGCTTTCTGAATCAGGCCCTTAACCCAGCTGCCCAACGACAGCCTATATAGGTGTTGGTAGATGCTCTTAGCAATTAAACCATTGGGTGATACGACTATCGGCACAATGATCGCAGAGTCCACATCTCACATGTCGACAACCTCGTGAGCCAAGTCAAGATACTTGGATTTGTTTATATTTTTCGGCCTTCTGGAGGTTTCCGTCATGCGGGTTTGTTATGTCAATGATCATTTCGCACCGCTCTGTTCGATCCACCACCACTATATCAGGCTTATTGGTAACAATAGTCCTGTCAGTGATGATGGATCGATCCCAGTACAATGTGATATTTCCATTTTCGAGAACTGGGTCAGGCACATACCTGTAGTACGGCACTTCCGATTCCACAAGGCTGTTTTTAAGAGCAAGTTGATGATGGATAATCCTGGCTACAAGGTTGTGTCTATGCAAGTACTCTCCGTTAGCTAGACGAGAACACTCAGAGATAATGTGTCGGATTGATTCTCCCCGTCGGTGGCATGCCCGACAGATGTTTTTTATTCTATTATTTATTAGTCTATATTACTATCATATTCATAAAATATGTCGTCTAAAAACGGAGCCGGCGCACAGTGGGTCGAAACTATGATTTTAGTGACTTAGGGCTCAACTTTGCTTTTTCACTTTTTTTTTTATGCGGATGGGTAGAGCTCATTAACCTCAATAATAATTGTTCTGATGTATTTTTTCCTAAACTTTATACTTTGGGTAGAAAAATGTGTTTTGTTATTTTTTTGTATGGAGCGGCTCAAATAAACTTAAATTCCTGCTAAGTAGCGTGTGATCCCGCGTTGAAACTTTATTTTTCATATACCTTGTCTGGTCTATTATCATTTGATGCTATAAACAAATGCATAAAGTTGCAACTCTGCCAAATAAATGGATCGAAAACAATGAAAAAATACATAGAATAAAAAGCTTCATTTTTTACTTTCGTAAGTTATTTTAAGTTAAATTTGATATGGAATAGTAAGTAAAAGCACGTAATAATACACATAATTACTTAGCAACTAACAACAATACATTTAAAAGGTCCCTAATTAGCTTAAATTTACTAATACTACATATATTAGTAAATTTAAGCTAATTAGGGACCTTTATTTAAAAATGTGGATATGAAATCAATTAATTTCTATTTGTGTGTTTAATTACTGTAATTAGCTTAACCTTTTACCTTATAAAAAAACAATGTTGCACACTTGTACGTTCACTTATATCCCTGGTATTATATGCCTTCCAGTATACATAAATTGTTAGTACATGGGAGTGATATAATTAAGCACTTTGGTGCCATACCTATAGGTAAACTGTCGGAAGAGGCAGCGGAAGCTCGTAATAAAGATTTCCGGAAATATAGAGAGAGTCATTCTAGAAAGGTAAGTAGAACGGCGACAAATGAGGATATTATACACAATCTTCTTTGGTCTTCTGATCCAAAGATCACAAGTCTAAGACCTCGAATGGTGAAACAAAATATAATGGTTCTCTCTCCAAAAGTCAAAGAGCTTCTGCTGATTTTTCCCACAGAATCCGATATAGATTTTATTGATGTAGATAATTTACAAGATAGTCATAGCGATAGTGAATAAGATTTTTTGGTAGTTTGTAAGTTTCTTGTTTTTTTTATTAGTTTATAAATGTCAAACTCATAATTGAAAGCAAATAGTAATGTTTGATGTTGTTTATAGTTAGTTTTTAGTTTGCTTGTGTTAGTTGTAGTAATGTTAGTTTACCTTTACTAATTTGTATTATTATGTACCTATCTTTACTTACTATTCAGTATTAAATCTAACTTAAAATAACATTTCATAAACATGTTAAAGTCATTAAAACAAAGAAATTGAAATTCATAGATCCCTAATTAGCTTAAATTTACTACTACTACATATATTAGTAAATTTAAGCTAATTAGGGACCTTTTAAATGTATTATGATTAGTGTGATTAGCTTTAAATTTACTAATACTACATATATTAGTAAATTTGAGCTAATTAGGGACCTTTTAAATGTATTATGATTAGTGTGATTAGCTTAAATTTACAAATTTACTAATACTACATATATTAGTAAATTTAAGCTAATTAGGGACCTTTTAAATGTATTGTTGTTAGTTGTTAAGTAACTATGTGTATTATTACGTGCTTTTACTTACTATTCCATATCAAATTTAACTTAAAAGAACTTACGAAAGTAAAAAATGTAGCTTTTTATTCGATATATTTTTTCATTTTTTTCGATCCATTTATTTGGCAGAGTTGCAACTTTATGCACACGTTAATAGCATCAAATGATAATAGACTAGACAAGGTATATGAAAAATAAAGTTTCAACGCGGGATCACACGCTACTTAGCAGGAATTTAAGGTTATTTGATCCGCTCCATACAAAAAAATAACAAAACACATTTTTCTACCCAAAGTATAAAGTTTAGGAAAAAATACATCAGAACAATTATTGTTGAGGTTAATGAGCTCTATCCATCCACATGAAGAAAAAAGTAAAAAAGCAAAGTTGAGCCCTAAGTCACTAAAATCATAGTTTCGACCCACTGTGCGGCGGCTCAACAGACCTAAATCGAGCCCAACTAAGATACTACAAAATGGTCATAACGTGAGCACAGCATCCCACTGTCCGATTACCCACCAAACAATTGCAATAATAGGCTGTAATATCAGCTACAGAGTTACATGTAGCCCTATTAACTAAAATGTAGGGGAACTAACCGTTGCTGGAGTAATCCAGGATCGTAAAATTCTGACGATTACATCCGTTGCTTCCCCGACTTGGCGACGGGCTAGAGGATGTACCAAAGAAAGGGAACAGTTCACACAGCGTGACATTCTAACGAAATCGTTGTTGATTTACTGCACAGAGCACCGTAGTCGTAAAAACGTTCTACACAGTCCACAATCCACTGGACACTCACACAACGCAATTATAAATTATTTATTATCACAACAACAACACGATGATTTGTTTGACAGTGACGCTTTTGACAGTTTACCTTTCACATTTCCCGCGACAGTGTTATCAACAATTAATTTAAATCATCCTGACCATAAGTGATTTGTTTGCCACCTAAAGAAAGATTTGAATAAGTATAGTAGTATTATTTTAATAAAAAGTTAGAATATTAATAACGAGGAAAAATGTCATAGTTGAAATTATTTTTAAAACTCATCATCCGGCAATTTTTTGGCAATTGGCAAAAAACGAAAATTGAAAAGCAAAGACACCGACTTACGAAAATAAAGTTTTTTTTCAGTTTTGAGTGTTTTTTTTGGAAATCGGTTTTTTTTTTGTAAAAAGTTTTTTTTAAAATAAATATTTGTTAGATTTCTTTGGGTGTTGAAAATATAGTATTTTTGCGTACTATATATTTCTTCAACAGTACCTATATAGTACGCCGACCCGAAATATAGTACAATACTATATATTATAGTACGGTTGGCAACCCTATCTAGAGGGCGCCATATTCAATTTAAAATGACTTCACATAGTCTATAAGCCCAGCCCAGCGGAAGATCAAGACGCTTCCAAATTTCCAACGATACCTCATTTTTCAATTGTGACGAGTAGTTTAGAAGATATGAGGGAACACATGAATAAACATATATAGGTACCTACATACATACTGGTCAAAATCATAACCCTCCTTTTTGGTTCGCCGTATTTTGGTAAAAAAAATGGCTTTCAATGCTTTATTCATCAAATCATCATACCCTAATTAGTTTTTTAAATAGGGTTTGATATAGAATCTGGGTCGTCTGTCTATGATCCGACTAAATTAACTGAAGACCTTGTAGAAGTAATTTATCAAACTTACAATAGAAAACGTATCAATGGCCGAATCAATAAAATCGTTAATGTTCTGACTACGATCAATCGTTTCTTTTTAGTGAAGGACGGGAGCTGTCGACTGGCACAAGCTTATTAAACAGTCGGGTCACTTTCATACAAGGACACATATCTTTGTTTGCATCGTAGATGCGTTGCTATCCCAGAGATAAAGCTGAAATGTGTCATGTCATGAGACTCATGAGCCTTTACCTCGGCCGGCGGCGGCGGCGGCCCCCTTGCTTGGCGGTGGTAATACTCCCCCGGGCAAGCTCCTCCACAAGGAGCACTGTGCACACACGGCTGTGCTCTGCCATCGCCGGCCGGTCTTTTCGGTAGGAGCCAAGTTCGTCCCTACGAACTCTATACTGCGGGGTAATTTCGTACACACGTACAGAAACAATGGCATTCGTTTTCACAGTAACACATTTATTGCATTATTTATTTACGTTGTTGAGCAGACAATTATTTTTATCATAATGAAGCAATGGATTGGAAATATCCTTGAAAATCATTCAGATTGTCATTGAAAGTATGTTGCGCAATTAGGGTGCTGGATAGATTATGTTCGTGTGAGCTCTCTCGTGAATATGAGGTATACAAAAGAGAAAAGTTTCTGCCACCTTCTACATTGGGTTGATCAAGTCTGTCGATTAGTTCCGTGCTCTCACACTCGAGTCGCGTCCAATTGGTCACGCATCGATGAGTCCGTAATAGATGCGTGTCGATTGATTAGACACACTGCTGATCCATAACATTTGCTTGAAGAGAATCGCAACCGGAGAAGTATGCTCAAGGCAAGCATCGTGAAAGTGGCAGTGAACTGCGTGACTGTTGGTGATTAACATCAAGTCTTCAATCAATTTGCCCACCAGCGCGACTGCCGGCAGCCGGCTGCTCCTTGTACCAACATTAACACGCACGCGCTATGACAAAACAAATACTCTTTCATTGATTAAATTCTAACATTTACAATCCACTTCTTTCAACTCAGCCTTTTTGGGTATGTAAACCAAAGATTTTTTACATTTTGTCTTCTGTTGCTGGTGATCCATTATCATAATCTGCCTAGCCTTTTCTCAACTATGTTGGGGTCGTTCAGTCTTACTAGATGCAGCTGAATACCAGTATGTTACATGGAGCAACCGCCTATCTGACCTCCACAACCCAGTTAGTGGGTAACATGAAACTCCTTGGCAAAACTTGTAGAGGTTCAACAATTTTAAACTGGGCTGGTGATATAAACTTATAGCCACACGGCCACACCACAAAATGGCTTTTGCCCGCAGCTTCGCCCGCGTTCATGTTGGAAATAATCCCCCGGTAACATACTACCCGGGATAAAAAGTATCCTATGTCCTAATAGTGTCTATCCGTGTACCAAATTATATCCAAATCAGTTCAGCTGTTAAGGCGGGAAAAGATGACACAGACAGAATTACTTTCACATTTATAATATTAGTATGGAAGTATGGAGTGTAGTCAAGCATGAGTTGAGGGGTAACCACACCACACATTCTCACATCGTTGAAGCTATCTTCTATCAATATCAACAACAGCGATCCATTAGAAACATGCATCGTCTAACAAACTAATTTCCTAAGTAAACAATAATGCTATAACCCACTGCTAATATGTACTTGTACTACAACACGTAGTAATGTGTAGAAGTTACTCTTTTGCAAAAAGCAAAAATTGCACCGCGTCGTCTCTACTACTGACTGTATGAATTTTAGCAAAAGTTCGGCTTTGTTCGTCATCTCTGTCACTCATACCTGTGGAACAGTCTCTTTATATCCCCTCTATAAATAGTCGTTGATTCTCTACTTCTGTGGATTCATGTGGTTTGTGTCGCAGGTCATGACCCGTCTGCCGCCGGGACGTTAGCGATACTATCCTAGTACACGTTGCTGTCTGCGACTTACGCTGTAATTGGTTCTTTATTATCTCTCTCCAATCGGATTGTTGTGTAAATGTTGTGCTTCACAAAGGGTTCTGTATATATGGCGATTCATTCCGAAGGGGCACGCAGAGGTATACGCCGGAATACTACAGATAAATTCCGCCTGTTCGTTAGTGCTAAATACTAGTAGTTCTGGCGAACAGAAGACCTCGCGAGTACAAACTTTTTTTAGTCGCTCCAAAATATTTGTTTAGTTGAGGAGTTCTTATGGGCCTGGACAGCACCTAGTGAGTAAAAGTACTTGTAAAAACGATGGTTCTATTTTGTTTGGTTGAGGAGTTCCTATGGCCACCTTCCGGCTCCATCAGACCCAGAACACCACGAAATGTAAAAGAACTTATCAATACATATCCATTGACTCTAAACACAATGAGACCATCATGTTGCGCGCGGCCTTAGCGTTAACAAATGTTTTATTATACCAACGATCTATCATTTGACAGCCTATACTTTTCTTCCTATCAAAAGAAAACATGAAATTCAATATGTCAAATTCAAACCGGCCAAGTGCGTGCTCCACACGCAATGAAGGGTTCCGTAGTTGAAAAACCTGTTCTCATACATTCCAATTGCAAATGTAAGTTGGTCGATTATTACTCGTTAACTTGTAAAAGTTGTATAGCATATTTTGTTGTGATAGTTTTCCTTTTAACTTCGTTATATTATAATCTACTGCCGTGATATTTTTCATATATCCAAAAATAACCATTTAGCTTTTTTTTTTTTGAGGTTTGGAAATCATCGAATGACTTCTCCCGCTCTGGGCGGAGCGGAAGGGCGTGTCAGACTTTTACTGACTAAAACCCACCCGTGTTCCTTCAGTTGCCTGTTGCCAGGGTCCCGGTATCCCTTTCGGACATTCCCGCAAACCTGGCAGGCATCGGTCCTAACGGACCCCGTCAGGTGTGCTGACATCTCTTTGAGGCGCGCGTGGAACACGACGCGCCACCGACCCGGGCCTGGTCCTTATCGGACGGCGAGCTACCCATTGCTCGCCGTCCGCAAGCCCGCGCCTATGGTGGCCGGGAATCCGCCTGTGATTCCCGTCGCCCAGGGTGTCTCCAGCGGCGGTGGTTAGGGGCGTGAGGGCGCCAACTCTGCCTCTCCCTCACGCGTTCCGCCTCCTCCTTCGCGAGCATTACTTCTTCGCAAAAGGAGGTGACGGCTTCCCATGCCCTCTCGCTCCGTACCATGGCCTGGACCAGGGCCGGACGCGAGTGGTCATTGCCGTCAATCGCCTCCACGAGGACACGGCGCGGCGGTGCTGCGCCCAAGCAGTGCACACCTCCACCGTCTGCTCCACCGTGTCCTCCGGACGATCCGCTCAGTGGTGACACCCGGGCGTTTCCTCCCGCCTAATCTTACACAGGAACGTCCCGAAGCTGCCATGTCCGGTGAGGACCAAATAATCATTTAGCTGGCAGGGGAGGGGGAATTTTGTTATTTGGCTATAACAAAAATTATCACTATAAAGCTTAATATTTCGCAAACGGACGCCTGAATAAAAAAAAAAATTTTTTCTCACACCCACACGACACCCCATAAGCCCATAACATGGGACATTGAGAAAAAAACCGGCCAAGTGCGAGTCGGACTCGCGCACGAAGGGTTCCGTACCATCTATAAAAACGCCTTTATATATTTATCCCTTAAATATTTGTTTTATTTTAATTTAATTATTGACTTTTAAAGTGAATATATAACTAAACTACCAGTTTCCCGCAGTTTCACCCGCGTAGGTATCGATTCCGTGGGAATATAGGGATAAAACATATCCTATGTCCTATTCCAGGTCATGGTCTACCCGTGTGCCCATCCTCTCCTCTCTAGAGTAGGGAAAGTCGTTATCGGATCCAGTAGACCATCGTTATCGGATCTCGTAAGGCGGAGATATCCAGTAGCCCCCTTTTTGCCCCATTTTGGAGGAAGTAGCCCTCCAATCAAAAATCCCCGACGACTAAGAATTACAAAAAATTCGTTATACCTGTACACCAAATTTCGTCCAGATTCGGTTGTAAAATACGACCTGTAGACGAGTACGTACGAACTGACAAACGTGCCGATTTTGCCAGACTTGATGCAGAGACGCTTCGCTCGCTACGCTCGCTCGGTCAATTAGGGTGCGACGAACCCATTGATCAACCGGGCGCTAAACCAGACTCCGGGCTGCTGCTGACAAATAACATGAAAAACCCAAACCCAAGACCGTCTTAGCAGTCGTGCTTGCAACGACTAGACCACGAGGCAGTCAATGAACTATTTAGCATTTAATTCTCCAGATAACGCTTGTAATAGCTTCCCGCTGTCCGTACAGAGGCGCCGAGGTCGCAGCCCGTCTGGGGGCCAAGTCTACTAATTTACAAACGTGTCAGTGGTCTCACAATGATCAGTTTTTGACAGATTTTGTATGGCATATCTATCAAAAACTGATCATTGTGAGATCACTGACACGTTTGTAAATTAGTACACTTGGCCCTCGGGTCGCGTGATCGCGTCCAGTGTTGTCGTGATGGGCGGTATTGTCTGCTGCTGCCTCGCCTCCTGTATACCTGATAGATATTTGCTGTCACGTTTGCTGCTCGTTTGTTGAGTGGATTAGCTTTGTGTACTCTTTTTGAGATTCTTCATTACAAGTTTTTAAACCAAAAACAATAAAATATGATTTTCATAACTGAAATCTTCTTTTACCATCTGTGTAGCCAATCTTTTTATTCCTTGCCTTCGTCACCAAAGGAACTACCTACTTTCCAGTGTTTCTAACTGCGATCGTTTTGACTCAGCATTGCTGACTCTGTCAGTCAATCAGGATTCCTCCTCATCGAGTTCTTTTGATGAATATCTCTCGTGAGGAACGTGTACGTGTGTAGATAAGACTAAGGGAAGACCAAAGACACGTTGAATGGATTTTTTTAAAGATGTAATGGCTCTAGAATGGGGTGTCTGAGATGACGGCTGATAGATGTATGAAGAAAAAGGCATGCTCCGCCGATCACTAATAGATTGGGTTAAGGGCTTCGGTGTTCTTGAGCAAGCCAAGTGATCAATGTTCGCGCCTCTTCTGTATAAGAATAGGCCTTTGCCCTGCAGTGCAACAATCACAGGCTCGTGTTATTATTGTTTAAGGTCAGGAGAATGATGATCAGATAATGATATTCATAACAGTCCCTCTTTCGAATGTCCAATTATTATCTGCGTGCAGTTGCAAATTACATAGAAACTATCTTCAGTACCTATGACAAGTATGTGCTACATAGCTATGATGGCCGTGACAGTTTCTCTCGGAGATATCGTTAGGATCCTACAGCATTTCGCGGTAACACCGAATGGTGCGTGCGGTGCGCGCACGCGCCACGCGCCACGCATGTACGTCACGCAACTCACGCATCTGTGCGTGGCGGTGACATCGTGTGTCAGTTTCCCAGGCTTTAGAATAGAATAGAATATTGTACAAAGTTGTTATGTGCATTATGTATTACGATCATAGTATTCTGCCGTTTCTGGCGTACAAATATGGTTTGTAAAATTATGGGTCATCATCATTACATTAAAAATAAATTATTAATCATTAATTATTAATAATTAGAATATTACAAATAATTTAAATAAATTGAACAATAGTAGTAAACATAATTATTAATTATATAAGTCAAATTTCAATAAGGTCAAGGAGATAAAATATGATTTATACTAGGCAATAATGTCAAATATCAGGTAAATTTATCATTCATAAAATCTTCTGTCGGGTAATAACATTTGCTTAAAAGAAAGTTAAATAATTTACATTTAAATGTTCTGAGGCTGAGAGTTTTGAAGCCATCAGGTAATTTGTTATAAACAGTAATGGACATGCAGTATACATGATTAGAAAACAATTCGATTCTACGCCTAGGGACATTAAGCATATGCACTTAGACTTGCTTTAGAGAGACATGTCGCCTAAAAGAAATATTTCTATAAAGGTCGTTCTGTAAAATCGTTTGTCTACAATCAGGTTTGCATCGTCATTTAGTCCTTAATAATCCATCGTCCATCGTCAGTAATACACCTAGAGGCTGAGGATTGGGTTGGGGTGACAATGCCGATAGCCCTCTTGCTCACTCCTACTTTGCAGTGCTCAACAGGGTGCACAATGAGCATGATGTGTCTGTATTTCTGTAAACCTGAGTAGGTACCTGAGTTCACATTAAGGAACGCAATAAATTGAGTATTGAAATAAATAAACAAAATCTGTACCTAGCTAACGGAGACGATAACTGAATTGCGTTCCATGCACCAATGATAAACTGTCACCTTATCACCTCATTGTTTAAGACAATGCACAATGAACAATATCCGACAGTAGTTAGTCAGAAGTCAAAACAAGCAAGTTTCCGCCATTGGCGCCATTTCGCGGTGTTGCGGCAAGGACGAAGCCAATCAGAGCGTGGCGCACCGAACATTGCCCAATCTTGCGCGAGTGCTAGGACGTTGACCTATCACGAATACGGACGTTGCACTTTCAAAATTTGAAAATATAAGTTATAAAACTAAAACATGTAAACAAGACATCACCGACAGACAAATTAAAAATCCGGAGTCACACGTGTTAGGGCATAAATCGAACAGATTACGTGTGACTCCTGAGGCCCTAGACAAAGTGACTAGAAAAGGCAAAAACGTATAGACTGACATAAGCTATCGAAAAGCTAATGTCAATCCTGTTGAAAGTCGTTGTAGAAATACGCAACGCTTACGAAGCGATTGTCATTCAGTAAATCCATATTTGTTACGGTCGCAAATCTTAGTTAGATATCTACATACAACCTGATACTGACCTGAAAATTGCAAAAAACGAAAGAAAATTTGACTTTCGCGGGCTACCTTAGCGCATCCCCCTTAAAACAGGATGTTAACCCAGACAGGCATAGAAATACTTTCTGCTATTTAATTCATCGCTACTGCTCTCGAAATTAAATATAATTAAGGCTCTTACATACTGGGGCGATTTGTCGCGCGACACGACTTTTAACAAAACAATTTGTGAGAAAACTTCACGGCGAACAATGCGGCGGCGTCGCGTCGCGCGACATATCGCCCCATTATGTAAGAGCCTTTAGTCGTGAAATGTCCTAAAAGTTTGAAGTCATATTTTGACACTGAGCACCCTGCATTGTGTCGGCGTGGTGGATTACGGCCACTCATTCTCACAAAGAATTGCCCACAGCAATGCATTTCACACACATTTATTCCCCCACAAGGAATAAATGTGTGTGAAAAGCTTCACGACTAAGTAGGTATATTTTCTTTCACTGAGAGAGAGCAGTAGCGATTAATTAAATAGCAGAAAGTATCGCGATATCAGAGTGTCAGCCGCAGAGTGACAGCAGCTGCTGTAGAATACAATACCCGTCGGATCAGAGGACCTTCTCTTTTAATGTAGGATGAGAATTTGTAACGCTGTTCCTCATACCTCTAAAGGCTATCTGTTCTATGAGCAATGTGCCACCCACTTTACTAATGATTTCTTTATGATTTTTTCAGTATAAACAAGATCCGCACGCTAGGCGACTTCGCGGGCTGCCGCCGCCTCCGAGAGCTGTACGTGCGCAAGAATGAAATCAACGACCTCAACGAGATCCGCCACCTGCGGCACCTGCCCGACCTCACCAGCTTGTGGCTCGATGAGAACCCCTGCACCACACACCCGCAGTACGTACTTTATTGTTGATGTTCTTCAAAACGGTCACATTAGGTCTGGACCGAAATATCTGGAAGTCATCGGAGGAGGCATCTAGACAGCAGTGTCGTGACTGTAACCAGCATTGGAAGGCAAATAAGCCGACGACCAGCCTGATGGAAAGTGGTCGGTTGCCGACATCTTCAATAACAAAGACAAGCCTGGACTGGAATGCTTCAAGTGCCTGTCACGAAAATGACGGCGGAGGTGTTTGACTTTACGGTGCCAATAACGCTCTCTCGGCACTGATTGCCGAGAGAGCGTTATTGGCACCGCTGATGTGACGGCGGCACTGCTGTCTTACGAATCTCAAGCGTAACAATTGTTTATATGTTTACAGATACAGAATGACGGTGCTTCGGAACCTGCCCAACTTGGAGAAATTGGACAACGTGCCCGTGCAGCCCGACGAGGTACCCTCAAACAATTATCGATCTAACTTTGTATTTAATTAGGTGCTATTGCAAAATTCATAATAATACATGACCCTCCTCCCCCAAAACCTACCAAGCTGGAGACAGCCTTTATGATTTACTTTTTACTAATTTGGGACCTTGAAACTGAACTTGAGCGAAGTTGACTCCCACTCGTAAAATCTTGGTGAACGCCAAATCTCCCAAAATATAATTATTATGTAAAGAAAGAAAGAATAACATTTATTTTGGACAGCGTTCTGATTCTGACTTTGTGGTCTTTATACCTAATATAAAAAGACGTACCGCTACCTACATAATGTATTTTATATAAGTTGTAACAACATATAATTATGTAGATATGATTACATTTGTGTGTTCAGGTGCAGGAGGCGATGCGACGCGGCTTACACATACCTGACTCCGACGATGAAGGCTATCCACAAACGGTGAGATTAACATTCAAACACAAACGCTGATAATGTATCATATCATACATATCATTGTATTTGTGTTCTTATTTTAAACATCATCTGCCAAGCATCTTCTCAACTAAATATGTTGGAACTGGAGCGGCTTGCAAGCTAGACAGATGCAGCTGAATATACAATACAAAGAGCGACTGCCTGTCTGAGATCCAAGTCCAGTTACTGGGTAACACGATAAATTTTGACATATGAGCGCGATAATCGTCAGGGTATGCAAATTCTCGACACAGAAGTGGTGAGAGACTGTCCGTGTATGTCTTCCATATTCCAATGCTCCGCCCCTGGGGCCGCACATCACTCACATGTAGCTCAACTACTTACCCTATTTCCAGCAGAACCGCTTCCACACAATCCTCCCATCGTTTCGTTGGTCCAGTATAGTTGGTCTCTTCCTAGGTACGTGTCCCACAGGGTTCTGGGTCTTTCTCCTCTACTTCGCTCTCTCGTCGACATCGTCTTCGTCCTGACAGAGCCCCCGTTATAAACCTGTCGTTGGTCTAGTATAGTATTTTAGGATATTTAAGTACATAACGTTGTTTGTGATTTCAGCAAGAGAGCTACGGGCAGTATCGTCGACAGCGGTCGTGCGAGTCGAGTCCCGAGCGCGAGCCCGAGCAGTACTACACGCGACACCCGCCACGACACGAGGTACGAGTTACACGACACGAGTAACATGCACGTAGTAGTACAGTATAACAGGCGACGCCCACCTTAACACGAGGTACGAGTTACATGACATGATGTCGAGTTACATGACACTAATAGTGTTACTCGTGTCATGATTGCAGATGTAAAGCATAATAGCATAATCAGCCTATAATGTTCCCACTGCTGGCCACACTGGTCGCAGGCCTCCTCTCTTCGAGATGGAGTGGGCTACTATAATCCACCACGCGGGCCCAGTGCTTGTTAGTAATTTCACATATCTTCGAATTTGTAGTTCTAGGACATGCCGGTTTTCTCACGATGTTTTCCTTTACCGTTTTGAGAGCAGTGGTGATGGAATAATTAACACATATTAAGCGCCTGTCAGGGTTCGAACCTACGACCTACAACTCGTAAGTCGCGGCCGATACTACTGGGCCATCACAGCTCTCAGATGTTATAGTCCACCTCGTAATTACTATACCACTTTTAGCAACAGTTCTCAGAAAGCTGAAAGTTCACTAAGGTTGAACTGTGACATTGACAAAAAGAACTTATCGTTTTCTGACGTTCAATCTTAGGGTTATAAAGCAATTACGAGGTCGACTACACAACGGGCACCGCTTACCAGCAGGTAGACCGTCAGTTTGTTTGCTATCCAATGATTACCCCATTGGGGAATACAGGCATGATAATTATCATAAATTATTTTCATAATAATAAAATAAAAACATGCTGAAAAATCGATCCTTAGTGCGTTTACACGGTGATGCATGTCCCAATCTTTGTTTTTATTTAACTATTTCGAAAATAATTATTACATATTAAGGCGCTCCCTCGACGGGAGCATTCGCCTCCTGTAATGTAACAATCCAAGATTTCACTGTAACGGCTAGGGCTTTGCTAGTAGACTGCGCAAGCTGTCAACGGCTAGGTAGTGTACAGAGAGATAATTGAAACCAGCAGGATAGGTTAAATACATATCATTACCACGGCTAGGTCGCGGCACAGATGAATACAGATACTTCACTCAGCAAATCATTTAAATAAAAGGCGACTCTTGCTACCACACAGGAAAGTGCAATTCAGGTCGCGCGGCACTAATTACCTACAGTTATATTCACTTAGGGTCAACTCACACCGAAAGAGCGGCGAAGGGCAACGAAGCGCCGCGACCCGCTCGGTAGAGAAGGCGCGCGGATTGAATTCCCGCGGCGCCGCGGGCATCCGCGCGACTCGTTCGAGTTTCTCATGCGATAATAAGTATTATAGTAATGAAAATAAAGTTAAAATTCATATGACACTGAAACTGCGCTCCGCTTCGCTGCGCTTCGACGCTCTTTTGGTGTGAGTTGAGTCTTAGGAGTTGCCTCTCGCTCTATCGCGTAACTCTTATAATAATCTTCCGACTCCGATACCTATGCTCACTGAATTGGTAGTTGTAGCTTCATACCTAAAATGCGGAATGAAGCATCTGTATTCATCTGTGGTTTCGGGTCGCGGGTAAGTCATAACAGACGAATGCTCCCGGTGCGCGGTGGGGGAGCGCCTTTATGTGCATCTGTGATTTGTTTGTGTATCCTTTAATAACACACCAGCTATCTAATTGCGTAACTTATTTTCGTAACCGAATAAGACAAATTTGTTTCATTTTGACAGTTAAAAAACATTCATTGCGTTATAAATTTACGTTGTTGAGGAGATTCTTTTTTCAAACTTATGAAGCAATAGATTAGACATTTGTTTCAAGCCGGTTCCGATTGTGACCGATCGTGTACTACGCAATTAGGGTGCAGTTAAATTAATGTAATAATTTGATAACTTGAGAATGAACCGCTCTAATAACTTATCATTTATGTGGAACCAGAATATCCGCGAAGTTTCGCGTTTGGGCTCGGTCTTAAGGGGGAGACGTGAAAATTGATTCGCTGTTACAATGTGAAGTAGATATTATTTATTTGTGAAAACTTACAAATGATATTGGACGAGATGCCTTTAGGGCTATTTGCTTGATATCCTCCTAACTATCATTTACGACTCATTTTTAATTACCAGAATAAAATTGATTATTAAAGAAAAAAATATACTTAATTTTGAAATAAGTACCTATCTTAATTTTTCGATAGCGTAGAGAGCCTTCACGACCAACACATTTTTTCCTCGAATTCTAAAAAAAAAAAACAACTTTAATTGAAAATATGATTGACGTCTGAAGATTAGGTACATCATCTGCCTTTTCTCCACCACATTGGGATCGGCTTCCAGTCTTATCAGATGCAGCTGAAAACTATACTACCTACGTATCTATCTGCCCTCCGCAACCAGTCACTGGATGATACGATACCAAGTACCAGCCTATCATTGTACTGCAGGAGCAGGCTTCTCACACAGAGAAGACGACATGTCAACTAGTGCAGTGCTCCACTGCTCCTCACGATGTGCTTCTCACACAGAGAACACGACATGTCAACTAGTGCAGTGCTCCACTGCTCCCCACGATGTGCTTCTCACACAGAGAAGACGACATGTCAACTAGTGCAGTGCTCCACTGCTCCTCACGATGTGCTTCTCACACAGAGAAGACGACATGTCAACTAGTGCAGTGCTCCACTGCTCCTCACGATGTGCTTCTCACACAGAGAACACGATATGTCAACTAGTGCAGTGCTCCACTGCTCCCCACGATGTGCTTCTCACACAGAGAAGACGACATGTCAACTAGTGCAGTGCTCCACTGCTCCTCACGATGTGCTTCTCACACAGAGAAGACGACATGTCAACTAGTGCAGTGCTCCACTGCTCCTCACGATGTGCTTCTCACACAGAGAACACGACATGTCAACTAGTGCAGTGCTCCACTGCTCCCCACGATGTGCTTCTCACACAGAGAAGACGACATGTCAACTAGTGCAGTGCTCCACTGCTCCTCACGATGTGCTTCTCACACAGAGAAGACGACATGTCAACTAGTGCAGTGCTCCACTGCTCCTCACGATGTGCTTCTCACACAGAGAAGACGACATGTCAACTAGTGCAGTGCTCCACTGCTCCTCACGATGTGCTTCTCACACAGAGAACACGACATGTCAACTAGTGCAGTGCTCCACTGCTCCTCACGATGTGCTTCTCACACAGAGAAGACGACATGTCAACTAGTGCAGTGCTCCACTGCTCCTCACGATGTGCTTCTCACACAGAGAACACGACATGTCAACTAGTGCAGTGCTCCACTGCTCCTCACGATGTGCTTCTCACACAGAGAACACGACATGTCAACTAGTGCAGTGCTCCACTGCTCCTCACGATGTGCTTCTCACACAGAGAAGACGACATGTCAACTAGTGCAGTGCTCCACTGCTCCTCACGATGTGCTTCTCACACAGAGAAGACGACATGTCAACTAGTGCAGTGCTCCACTGCTCCTCACGATGTGCTTCTCACACAGAGAAGACGACATGTCAACTAGTGCAGTGCTCCACTGCTCCTCACGATGTGCTTCTCACACAGAGAAGACGACATGTCAACTAGTGCAGTGCTCCACTGCTCCTCACGATGTGCTTCTCACACAGAGAAGACGACATGTCAACTAGTGCAGTGCTCCACTGCTCCTCACGATGTGCTTCTCACACAGAGAAGACGACATGTCAACTAGTGCAGCGCCCCACTGCTCCTCACGATGTGCTTCTCACACAGAGAAGACGACATGTCAACTAGTGCAGCGCTCCACTGCTCCTCACGATGTGCTTCTCACACAGAGAAGACGACATGTCAACTAGTGCAGTGCTCCACTGCTCCTCACGATGTGCTTCTCACACAGAGAACACGACATGTCAACTAGTGCAGTGCTCCACTGCTCCTCACGATGTGCTTCTCACACAGAGAAGACGACATGTCAACTAGTGCAGCGCTCCACTGCTCCTCACGATGTGCTTCTCACACAGAGAAGACGACTATGTCAACTAGTGCAGTGCTCCACTGCTCCTCACGATGTGTTTCTTTCACCGATGGCAGTACTGTCTAAGATAAACTCTGAAAGTACCTACTTATGAATTAAAAGAGTCACATTGGTACCTACTTGTCCGAATTGTAACCGACAAGCTCGAGCTCGTGCATTAGAGACGAAGTCTTGCTATGCTTCTCTAAATCCTTGAGTAAGTTAGCTCTTATTTTATTCTGGTCACTAAAAACGAGTCGTGTATGTTTGTGTGTGTGTTAAACTAACGATCATATACCTGCCGGACTTAGGGCAGCGACAGTTCGGAAGCGGGCGGCGAGGCGCCGGCCGACGCCACGGTCGTGCAGGTCAGAACGTAACCTATCTTATCTCTCTCATCCGCACACTTATTATCATGTTGATCAACTAGCGGCACAGTATGGTGGCGCCTGGGACGGCTCACTCTTAGGTTTCCTACGATAGCAGTGGTCGCCAATATCGACCGCGGTGACCGCCGTTATCAAATGTTGACTTTACAGTCTCACAAAACGCTCTCTAGGGAAACACACCAAGTTACTTTCATAAATAACGTTTCAGTGGCTGCCGCCGCGCGCCGCACTCTTACCACGGAATAGAAGGACTGTAGTGAAGCATTTGTTCCCTCACACAGAGCAGTCAGTATTGAAGGAAATTCATGGAAACTTACGTCACGAGCCATCATACTGTGCCGCTGTGCCGCTACCGTGGTGTGCGCTCAGGGACATGTATTGTGTAACAAATTAACACGGGTTACCATGTTGCAACCACTTCATACAACAGTTACTGATAGGTAACAATTGTGAATACAATTTAAGTTGGTTGGTACCTAGTCAATTTGCTGAACAATCCGTTTCCCTGACTGTACATAAACATATTGTTTTTTTTTTTATATGGTAAAATATATGTACATTGGGTAACTTATTATACTAATGTAGTAATATGTAACTATACTTATCTGTAATTTGCACCTTAACTTAAATATAGTCAGTCAAGAGCAAAAATATCCTTACAATATAATGAATTAACGTTATCGTCATACTTATATCCGTACATGTACAAATAATTAAAAAAACCGTATAAATATAAATATATATAATATCAAATCAAATCAAATCAAAATATTTTATTTCACATAAACCTACATGGGCACTTATGAAACGTCAGAAGCTAGGTGCACGGTTCCAATTGGTCGTTTCCTATGGAGAAGAGCCGGCAAGAAACTCCACGGTTACTCTTTTAAAAATAATTGGCTTTTACAATATTTTCAAATTACAGTATTAGTAGGCATGGGAGGACAATGTAGGCCTTTCAACAAGTAAGTACCAGGTACTTAACAAAATAGATGTTCAGTAAATCTACAGTCCAATAAGCCTACAAAGTTCTCACATTCACAAAATAGAAAATAATCTATATAAAAGACAAACAATAAAAAATAAAAATAAAAACCTATTTCAGCCAAATGACGTGATTGCTATTACAACTGTAACAAATTGAATAATTATCATGTCCACAAAAGCTACTAGGGGTTGAAATTAAATTGGAGGTATCTATAATAATAGGAATAATGTCAAATACAATGATTATGTCAAGGATGAATGTAAAGAGAATAAACATGGTAATTTGGGAGCAGTTAATAGACTCTTACATAATTATGCCGTTTATAAGGTACCAGGGAAGCCACATGTGCAGAAGGAATTATTGCCAAACTTCCTTGTCATCAACGTAGTCTTTAATCTTATAATATGCTTTTTTGATAAGGACACGTTTGATATGGGTTTTAAATTTTCCATCGCTAAGTTCTGTAACCGACTTTGGCAACTTGTTATAAAAGCGGATACTGTTTATAAGAAATGACTTGCTTGTTTTAGTTAATCTAAATTTGGGTATGACAATTTCGTGTCTACTACGTGTATTTATATTATGGAAATCGCTTCTTGTTTTGAAAAGTCCTAAGTTTTTGCGAACATACAAAATACTTTCAAAGATATAGAGAGAAGACAGAGTCAGTATATCAATTTCTTTGAATTTGTCTCTAAGGGACTCGCGAGGACTCATTTTATAGATCGCGCGGATTGCCCTCTTCTGTAAAATGAAAATTGAATCTACGTCAGCTGCCGATCCCCACAGCAGAACGCCATAAGACATAATACTGTGGAAATAAGCAAAGTATACTAACCTAGCTGTGGCTATATAAGTATATTATATAAATATGTATAAAATAAATTAAAAAAGAATTATCCAATTTGGTGCAGCCGTTCTCAAGTTATGGCGTGACCAAGGAAAATTGGGGTTAATTTTCATAAATAAATACCTATTTATGATTTTTCGTGCCAAACACATTGTGATTGAATTTCCGTCGCCCATTTTCATTTTCATCACTTGCTTTGGTAGTAAACGCAACATCGGTCGCATGTTTGTGTGGAAGTTATTGAACTACCTACTCTATGTGAAACCGACCTCGTAATTGCTTTATCACTTTTGACAACAACACCCAGTAAATTGAAACGTCACTAAGGTTCAAACTATCTCACTGTCACATAGACAAATAGTCCTTGTCGTTTTATGACGCGCAAGTGCCATGAATCAACCTTAGGGTGGTAAAGTAATTGCCAGGTCTACTATACATAACCATAATGTAATAATGTGTAACTGCACTAATATCTCATTTGCACGTACAATAATTGCTTTAGAATTTTTAGGGACGAACACATCTGACGGAATTTACGTCGCCGATTTTCCGTCGCGTAATTTATGACTTGCACTGAGAGATGTTTGTGTGGTACACAACCTACCGGCATTACGCGACAGCAAATCAGTTACCTACGTAAATTCCACCACATATAAAAATAATGTATGTTTCGGCTTTCGCGTCTGTAACAAACATTTGTATTTACAGAATTATAATCATTTGAGTCATCAATACAACTCTTTAAGTTAGAACTGGCCTGTTCCAAATAGGTCATCATACAATGACCATACACTAGGTAGGTAAGTGGAACGTAGAGAGTCGTATTGATGATTTTAGCGAATCTACTTCTGTAAATACATATTGTTACGGTTGCGAATTTTATATGTATTTTGACATAACATACAAACTGACACTGACTGACAATTTTATTGCAAAAACATAAGAAAATTTGAATTTAGAGGGCTGTTATCGAATCCACTAAGGTAGACCACCACAGGCACTTAGGGCATTTGTAGATTAGAGGCTTAAAGATTCCTTAAGTAGAAGAGGCATACAGGCAGCTGGTAGTGGCCCCTGCGCCGGTATGAGCTGCTGCGGCATCGAGGCCCGTGCAGACTAGTACGACTTGGCGCGCGACGTGACTTTAACAAAACAATTTCTGAGAAAAATTCCGAACAATTTACCGGTGTCGCGTCGCGTTAGTCTGCACGAGTCTTTATTATGCTGGGGCTACATTGTCGTGTTATTGCGAATTAAACTCCTCGCGCTCTCTCTCGCACACTGCTCGACGTGTCAGCAACAGAGAGCGCGCGTAATGTAGTTCAGGATAACGCGACAATGTAGCCCCAGCATTAGGCACACATTTGAATAGTATAATAATACTCCCCGCAGTGCGCCGGCTCGCCGCGGCGCGCGTGCGCGGGCGCCTCGCCCGACACCGACGAGCGCTACGAGCATCCCGCCATGACCAATATGACGAGATCGCACTACGACGTGAGTATACCTTACCATCTCATGGTAGCTAGAGCTACTAGCTCCCTGCTCGTAGCACGACCCTAACTGTGCCTACCATGAGTGTCCATGAGTCATACACTTTTTAGTTACGATACGTAAATACTCGCTACGGAACTTTACGGATTGTATCAGCAAATGGGATTTGTTTATTCCAATTATATATAATATCATTGGTGCATTCGTAATAAAAATATGTATTAATTATTTTATTTTATTATTTAGTTACACACGGTAAAATACATACAGATATGACATAATTATAACTTGAGTACAGGACAGAGGCAGTGCTTATTTCTAGTATGTATGGCTGTATGACTCCGATGTCTTGTAAATGAATGGGATTTCTTTCAACTATCATAAAAAAACGCAAATCGGAAACGGAATAAATTAATGCAATGAGTGTGAAATGTCACTTAAACGCATCGATCTGAGAAATATATAAAAAAAACTCCAGAAAAATACAGAAAAAGTTCCGTGCGTGCAAGCGTGATTTCACCCTAAGACAACCGCAGCTAACTTCACAGATGCATAAATCCGAGAAAAGTATTGTACTTCATCCTCGTTTTATGATCATTCATTGTACCTACTTATGCTATCATAATAACAAAATGTATTTTGTCTCATAAATCAGTATAAACATTCAGGGAAATTTGTATTGTTGAGCAGATTGAGATTGGCCGACAGTCCGCTACACTTGTTATTTAAATACCTATACTGACAATTTAATTTGCAAAACAATTTGTTTCCTTGACTGTACATTACATTGCCAGGCTTCAGCAGTAGCATCAGAGTTTGGCAAGATCACTGGTTTGCTGGATTAAATTAATTTATTGGTCACGTATTTGAATGAACTTCCATGGCTAGTAAATACAGTTCAACCAGAAAAGGTATGCGCTTCGGTAATTCGTGTTCGCGCCCGCACAGGCAGGCGCTCTTCTGCCGCTTTGTAGTCGGACACCTATCATTGCTCTGAAGTTTTCTCTCCGTCGGGTTAAAGTCCAGTCGCAGATCGTCATTTATGTCTTGTCACTGTAATGTTTTCAAAAGATTTTTGGAATTGCATGGAGTTGCTAATTTATAATTTTTTAATCATGAAGAATATGTCCTAAGCCTATCTTAGGACATATTCTTCATGATTAAAACACCATGAATTCCGAAGCGCATACTTTTCCTTGGAGATCTATGGAAGTACGAAGAACCTTTGAAGTTGTGTCGTAGGTATTTATAACGAAATTAGTTAACGACTGTAGAATCACCTAACGAAAACGTCCATCACTTATGGACATTGTCATATTAAACTCGTTGACGCGTCACATAGTGACGTCGCCATTAATATGTCAAGCTTGTAAGTATGGTTAATGTTTTCGCAAGTCGTCTACGTATACGTACAGTGCGTGTGTGTTGCAGGCGCGCTCACCCGACGCCGGCTCGCTGCGGCACTCACTCTCTACGCACAGCGTCAAGGTACCATCCACACTATTACCAATAATAACCACCATAGTAAACGCCTATTTACACGATGCTAGTTTCTTGCTTGTGGCACACAATAAAATGGAAGCAACAAATGACTTGCTTCGTCTAAACACTGCCTGTATGGCGCAACTGCTTTTGTTGCGGCAACTTGTGGTACGGGTGGTACCACAGGCCACAGGCCGCAGCCACAGGCGGTCACATCGCACCGCGTAAGTAAATCTGGCTTCAGAAACATCACTTCGCAATAGGCAATCATTAACTTTCATTGACCACTGCCCACTATATCTTAGCACGTGTCTACAAAAGTGAGATGTTCTCAATTTGTCATCTTTAATGATTGATATTTTTTTAGTTTTTGAGTGCGTCGGGATCGAACGCGGATTGGGATTGTGGCGCAACTTTGTGTACTAATTATTACAGGGCTAGGGCCTATACATATACTACCTCAGCTCAAATTCACTTTTTATCTCGCTCGCAACATACTACTCGCGGCCTGAGTGAGAGCGAGATGGAGTGGGGTGCTGGCGGTTCCAAGTCTCGAATAGTTTAGGTAATTGGTTTTTACGGTGAAAACAATGGTAATAAAAAAAAAGTAAGACCTGCTTTATAGTTAGCTCCGTTATTATGCAAAGTTTCACGATTTAATGTGAGGTAATTTTTGAATACCAGTGGTTTATAGTTCGGTTTAGAGGTAGCGTTGGATTTTTTTTCTATACTCTACCTACCTACTCTACATACCTACCCTACCCTACCCTACCTACCTACACCTATCTAAATATCTACCTACGCTACCTACCTACCCTAACTACCTACCCTAACTACCTACCCTACCTACCTAATCTACATACCTACCCTACCTACCTACACCTATCTACATATCCACCGACCCTACCTAACTACCTAATCTACATACCTACCCTACCATACCTACCTACACCTACCTACCCTACCTACCTACCCTACGTCCCTACCCAAACTACTAGCTACTACTAACCTAAGAGTAGGTAGTTAGAGTCTACCTACTCTAACTACCTACTCTACCTACCTACCCTACCATACCTACCTACACCTACCTACCCTACCTACCTACCCTACCATACCTACCTACACCTACCTACCCTACCTACCTACCCTACCTCCCTACCCTACCTACCTACCCTACCTCCCTACCCTAACTACCTACCCTACCTACCTACTCTAACTACTTACCCTAACTACCTACTCTACATACCTACCCTACCATACCTACCTACACCTACCTACCCTACCTACCTACCCTACCTCCCTACCCTAACTACCTACCCTACCTACCTACACTAACTACCTACCCTAACTACCTACTCTACATACCTACCTACACCTACCTACCCTACCTACCTACCCTACCTCCCTACCCTACCTCCCTACCCTAACTACCTACCCTACCTACCTACTCTAACTACCTACCCTAACTACCTACTCTACCTACCTACTCTACATACCTACCCTACCCTACCTACCTACACCTATCTACATATCCAAACCCAGAAATCAGACCAGCAGTTCTCGAGTTATAAGTGCTGGATTATAAAACAAAACCGACAAAACGTTTCTTCGACATGACTTAACTAGGTACGAATTCCGCGAATCTTGACTTTTCTTCCATACTTCTCTATTAGTCGTCATCTTCGTACTCACGGATCACGGCCCCCTTTCTGGTTAGAACTGGCTAGTTCAGTTGTTTCTCAACGTCGCAGAATAATTTTGAATTAGCATCGTGTCTGAGACGCATCACGTCGATTTAAGATATTGTCGAAGTACAGTATGTCTGAGTACAGTACGTCGAAATTGAACCATGTCGAACGAGCATTATTGTCGAAGTAGTATCACAGAATAAATAAGAGCAGAATGAAAGCTTCCTAACAGAGCCCAAAATTCTTACCTACTTTCATAGGGCTGTCATTCGGTTATTGAAATTAAATAAAACCGGGCAAGTGGGACTCGAGATTCGGCAATGAGCACAGACAGACGGACGGACGGACGGCCGGACGGACAGACGGACAGACGGACGGACGAAAGGAAGGACAGGCACTGAAAAGTTTTCCGTTTTCCAATTTTGGTACGGAACATTAAAAAAATTGTGTAGCTTTGAAAGGCGAAATGTTTAACATTATACCTAGGCTGATTAAGGTTATGTTAACAAAATACGATAGTAAAATGTACTTATGTAATTATTTTACTGTGTAATAGCTAAACCTACATACATAGATACCTACTTTTTTTGAAGTTGGTTAGGTTAGGTACCTACCTACTTACTTATCAAAATTATTGTGACTTACGGACGGATGGACAGACGAATATGGCGAAACTATTAGCTTTCCTTGCTTGTTTTACTATTTCATGAACGTAAGTTAAGTAAGTACCTATATAATAGAAAAGTACCACGTAAACAAACACTCAGTTATCTTCATGTGCTAATGTGCGCCAATAGCGGCGGTACCTACTTAAAAATAAGAATAATAAATAATAATTCTTATGGGAAAACTTTATCACCATCCAAGTTATTTTGGATACCTCACTCGTAACTAAATAATTTTGTAGTATTCATTAAAATGTGCAAGGTTTATGTGTAGTATAGGTAGATATAGATAATTCCCTAACAGGATCCTTTGGATATAAAAAAAGAAACTTTGGTTTTCCTACTATTATTAAAACACTCACTACTTACACCAATTTGGCATTTTTAAAATAAAAAACGAAATTTCCTCGTCGTAAGTATCGCTGCCGCTGGCACACGGCATACCGCATACCCCTGCGCTTTGCCTTCTCACTGAGTTGGCTCAAACCGGTTTGCCCTCTAGCGGTCCGTGACAGGCCACGCACACATTAGTGCGCGTGTAGCAGTGTTCCCGCGCGAGACGTTAGTATGAAGCTTACAGTCTGTACCTTATTTAGTCTTGTGGTAGTATGTCGTCGGAGTCACATCATTTCGTAGTTAGGTCATGTCGAAGAAATGTTTTGTCGGAGTACAGTAGTGTCGGACTTAAGGTATGTCGAACTAAAGTATTATCGAATTAAAGACGTGTCGGAGTTCCATAATGTCGAAATAAAATGTTGCCGGAGTTCCGTTTGTCGAAGTTCAGTTTGGTAGTCATGGAGCGTACGGCTTGTTGCTTAGTAACAGTCCAGAGCTAGGACCACCAGCACGGCGTGTTCCACGTGGCTCAAAAAGCAAATCGTACATCGGCTGCCGTGACAGAACTTCGGGATATTGTTACATGACTCGCACCCGTGTTACAGGAGTACTCGTACTCGTCCAACGGCGAGTGTCGCTACCCCGCGCCTGCCAGCGGCGTCGCGTCGCCGCCCTACCAGGAGCCCTACTACGAGCGACCCGACAGGTAAGCAATAATACATCTTAATACCATCACGTTAAAGTGGACACTTTAAACACTGACTCGAAATTTGAAAGAATTTCGTAGAGAGGAAATGTGCATTCGCTCGCTTTTATATTTTACCGGCGGTCACACGTGCACACTGTGACAGTGACAAATACCTAATGCGTAAAAAACGAATGACAATCTGCAATCTGTTCCCGAAACCGTAAACAGACAATCTTTCAACCGTCTACATTGTCATTATAGTCACAACCTGCACGCGTAGCATGACGCTTTCTATCTCTACGAACAATAGACATAGCTTTTTCTATACAAAGTGACATTAAGTTTCTTCATTTTTGACATCGCACCGTAGAAATCCTTCTACAATCTGTCATTTTGTCTTTCGTTTCTTACGATCTTTGTCTAGGTCTTTTTATATGTAGACTATTTCGGAAGAAAGTTTTCTACTCAAACTGTCAAAATCGCACTGACCACTGAAATTTGTTTAAAGTTGTGAAGACAATTTGATTTTGGAATCGCCAGTAGAAAAAGTTCTACTCGACTGCCACAAAGTATAAACGGTTATCTACAAAATCATGATTTTACAAGGGTGCGTTTTGAACGCAAAACTGTGATAATTAATAAAAGAACAAAGCTTTCTTCTCCTATTTTACATCATTTAGTTAATAGGCCATTTAGTATATAAGTACCAAGGAAATAGTTAAGGCCAATATTACTGTAAAATTGTTTGATCCAAAATACGGTACTTCGACACTTTGAGATAAATTGTTGTAGTTGACGTGACTTAAAATTGAGAATCAAGCAGAAAAAAAAGCCTATGACAATACAAATAATTCTTAGTCGAATTATGTAAAAGAGTGAATTTCGTAAAAAGTGCAGTCGACTCTTTCTACTTTGCTGCCGTCGTACTGTCTACACGAAACGTTAATCTTTGTCTACTCTTGCGTCGACAAAACGGTGCTCATGCTACGCCTGCAGAGGTCACAACTCACAGCTTACAGTACGGTGTACTGTCACAGATCAGAGTCGTACGGACACATGTCGCAGCGCGGCAGCGGCGAGGCGTGGGAGGAGCGAGCGGGCGCGCGACACGGCAGTACGCACGCGAGCGAGCGAGACAGAGACAAGGACTACCCCTCCGCCGTCATGGCCGAGCACAGGGGCTTCACCAGGAGGCCTGTGGCTAGGGTATGTAGCAGTACTGTTACACTTGTGTTGGTGCTGAGTTAACGGCCTAATTACAAAACAAGGTTTCTTTAATATCATCTGATATTTATCATGCAACATTTTTGCTGCAACCTTTAGCTCTGTGCATTAGAATAAAATAATAATTATCTATACTTACTTATTGCTTTTATGGAAATTTTTCATACATTCAAAATGTGCAAGTCATGTCGTACTTCATTTTTGTCATCAAGATCTTTAGACCCAGGATCTCCTGAACTTTAGGCCGACAAGGTTACTAAAACTTGTAAGTTTGTCGGAATTAAGTTCCAAATACAATAACTGGCTCGATGGTTTATTGTTTTGGACTTTGAACGAACGATCTGAACGAGGACGACATATCACTACACACATTCCCACAGAATTATTTTCTTCTACCATATCCCCTCCCCAATCCATTAACGATGTCAATGCTTACTTTGCTAATATTGGAAAAAATCTTGCCGATTGTATTACAATAACCCAACCCTCATCCTGCCTTCTGGGTCCACATAAGTGCTCTACGTACACAAGTAGCTCTAACTCTTTCGTTATGTTGGGAAGAAGCCCCGATGAGATAATTTCCATTATTAAGTCTCTCAAACCTAATGCTGCAATGGGACACGATGGCATCTCCACGATATTTTTGAATAGGTACTGCAGGCTTTTGTCACCCATCTTATGCCACATTTTTAATCTCTGTTTTGACTCCGGTACTTTTCCTTCCTCCTTCAAATTGGCAATCATTCACCCTATATTCAAGGGGGGTGACCGTGGTACTATAAATAACTATCGCCCTATTGCGGTGCTATCTGCTTTATCTAAACTCATGGAAAGAGTTATAAATAAAAGACTCATCAACTACCTTGAGACTAATAACCTGCTCTCAACCAGCCAGTTCGGTTTTAGAAAAAATAAATCTACTTCTGATGCGGCCTTAAAATTGATTACCGGTATTGTTGAAAAACTCAATCACCGAAAAAAATGTCTCACTGTATTTATCGATCTTGCTAAAGCATTCGATACCGTTCCTCTTCCTTGCTTATTATCCTAACTCGGAAAGTCTAGGCGTCAGAGATCTACAACTTCAACTCTTTCATTCTTATCTTTCAGGCCGCTCACAAAGGGTCAAAATCGACAAATATTTAAGTGATGTGCTGCCTATTGCCTACGGTGTTCCGCAAGGCAGTGTCTTAGGTCCCACGTTGTTTTTGGTGTTCATCAATTATCTCTGTAATATGAAATTAAATTCCGGAAACATAGTTTCTTTTGCCGATGACACTGCCATCACCTTCTTCGACAACTCGTGGTCTAGTCTTCAAACTACCGCTCAGAAAGGATTTGATGTCGTACGTAGCTGGCTTATGTCTCATTCACTTACCTTAAATACCTCTAAAACAAAACTCATTACTTTCTCTCTCAACATCACATCACAACCTCCGATTCCCGTAACTTTGCAAGCTCACGCCTGTCAATTAAACACACCAAACTGCAACTGTCCACTAATTACATCTACTGATACAATTAAATATCTTGGTATTACTCTAGACAAGCACCTCAACTTTAAAGCACATACTACTCTCCTGACTGGCCGTGTCCGCAAATTGATTTATTTTTTTTAAACTCTAAGACACGTTGCCAACGTACATGTTATACGGTCTGTATATTTCGCAATGTTCCAGTCTGTGATTTCTTACTGTATTACAAGTTGGGGTGGTGCTGCTAAATCGATTCTCAAGCCTCTCGAGGTAGCGCAGCGAGCAGTCCTGAAGGTGGCCACTTTTCGACCAATACTTTATCCTACCTTTGAGCTCTACCAGAAATGCAAGGTCCTTACCTTCCGCCAAATGTTTATACTCAGTACGATTTTACATCAGCACACTAACACTCCAATTGCACGTCGGCCGACATTACCCAGAAGAAGAAATAGGATATGTACTGTACCTCATCCATACTTTACTTTCACAAAAAGATTCTTTTTTTATCAAGGTCCATTTCTATATAATAGATTCAACGCAATAATTCCACTGCAAACTTGTTGTAAGCTAACATGCAAACAGCGGATTACTGAATTTCTTTCTACCAAAAATTACGATGATACCGAATCGCTTCTTACAACAGTGAAGTAACTCATATCAAAGATATACACACTCTCACACTCACACTCCCACACACACTCCCACACAGACACACCCTCACGCGCTCGCACTCACACATTCTTGTACTGTACTTTTATTTGTTAAAAAAAATCGTAATCGTCAAAATCGTAAATCGTCAAAATCGGTAAAAAAATCGTAAGAAAAACCCTTGTCCTATTTTTCGGGCAATGAAGTCTGATTGTCCTTAATACAGGCTACTATGTAACCTAGCTAGGACATCAGATCGTAAATTGTATTGTTACCTACTCATCTCAGATGTAAACTATTCCTAAGTTGTCATTTTACTTTGTAACAGACTGTACCACTTTTTTATGAAATAAAAATTATTATTATTCAATACCCTATCGTCAGGTGTAGGCATCATTGCCAACTCCACATTTCTATTTATGTAAATCAATTATTTCAATAAACAATTTAAATTTCAAAAATATCGGCGGAACGTTAACATGCGTTTTATAATGGGCCCTGCTAGACGTTTTGGATTCTGATCAACTTCTGGACCTAGTCCGGTGCTGGATAAGAGACCATTACAATACACTAGCTGTTACAAATCATGACACATACGTAATATAAACGCGAGGTTATATGGTTGCAGAACTCGAACCTGTTGTCTGCGGTGCTGTGCCTCGTGAAGGAGCTCGACTACCCCAGCCTCGAGGTCGCGGAGATGGCCGTCAGGTAACTATCACTGAGAGTTACAGCGAGTCGCATCATTATTTACTCTACATTCGGTTTCATTAAGTCCTGTTTGTCCTACAGCACGATGCACAATGAGTTGTCATTTACTGGACACGGGTGTATTTTGCGCGACCGAAATTACTAGAAACAAGCGTATTACGTGAGATTTAAATATAACTGGCGAAATGTGAGTGTACTAAAGGTACAACAGGTCTGGCCAGCCCTTCGGTGAATACAAGCGTGATGTAATGTGCAGGTGTCGCATGGACGAGCTCGCCAACACTCAGTGACGCAGCGCGGCGCCGCCCGCGCCGCCCCCGCACTGACGTCACCGAGCGGACGTCACGTCACATCTAGTCACAGCGCGCCACTGCACTGCCGTACTACGGACGACAACACGCAGGAACTAAACACGAACAATGAATTTATAGTGACAAGTGATGACAAGAGTATGTGTGTCGTCGTCGAAGCGGGCAGATCGTGTCGAACCATACGTGTACGCTACGGAAGGCTCCATACATCGAGCAGAAACTCGGCGCTCTTGGCGGTAGCGTGTCCCTAAAGGCGTATCTTAATGTTAATAATACTGTCGTCTCCTCTTTTTTCAATTCGTAATATGAATGATTGTTTGTGTCTGTATATGCAATGAACTTAACAAAGCCAATCCAGAGCTTGTTTTACTGCCGGTGTAAAAGTCACCGTGAAAACGTAGGTGAAGTGAACTGTCGTTCCAGCATGCTAGATATTGACTGCTCACTTCACCTTAGTTCACGTTGAGATTTTTACAGAATAGATCGACTATTTATGTGTGCATGCGCCTGTTTTCGCTCGATGTGTGGAACTTTCTATAGTTATTTAGTGCAGTTTTTGTGTGGACAAACCAGACCGCTCCTGACACTTACAAATAACAATACTATAGGATAAGCAAAGCTTTCGGCTTCATTTTGTACCAATGCGAATTTAGCTGCGTTCACACAAATGTGACATCTTAATTCTTAGGCGGTCAGATACAGTGACAAATATAATGTCATACAATCAGGCTTACCGCGTGGTATTGATTTACCCTGTTACTGGCTTGTGGAGGTCAGACAGGCAGTAGCTCCTTGTAAAATACTGATATTACTCACTCTCTCTCTTGCTCTGGGCGATATAGGCTCACTCTGCGTCCAGCGCTCGGCGTGGCAACATGTTGTGTTCAGGTTCGCGACTGGTCAATCGTCATCCTGAGGATGCCTCGTTGAGAGGTGAAACACGTGTCGATTTCTTACAGGGTTTTTTATGACTCTTGAGGAATAGTTAAGCGGAATAGGTACCTACAAATATTTCTGCGTCTATTGTATTTTATACACCGTCACTAACATATTTGGGAAAAGGCTCGGAAGGTGATGAAATATAATGTCACACAACAGCAATCCTTTCTGAGGCTTCTTGAGAATGACTAGTTCTGTCACTTTGTACGGAATAGTGATCGTTGAAATGTCACAAGTGTGCATGGCACTGCAACGAGTGATCAATGTTTTAAGACAAACTTGTAAATAATAAACTCATTGAAATGCCAATAGCGTTTCTCAAACTATTTTGGCGAACACTTTTGGAAAACGAAAAATTTGACGGAGCCCTAAAATAATCAAAACCCGGTTTTATGTGTATTCTTCATATATAATCATATTACTTGACATTAACATTTGCATCTAATGGCCCTATGAAATAGATTTTTACTTTTAATCAAAAGTTTGTCCGGCTTGATTGAAGAGAGTTGAAGTCCCATGTCAGGTTCGGCGTCCAGTCTATTGCTGTCGGAATCTTCGTGTTTCTGAACTAGCACGAACGCCGCGCCACAGGGTTACCCCCCACAGACACAATTTTGTAAACATGGTTACTATTCTGTGCCAAATTATTCCGTCTAGGTCCATTATCTCGTCTATCTAGGTATCTACCTACAGTACTGATCCTTGTGCATTCGTATTTCCGAAGACAGACGATGATTGCCGAAGCTCATACTCGTCTTTTAAAAACTGTAATTTTATTTAAAATCACCCAGTCTAAAGAAAGTTTTTGTATCCTTTTTTCTGTTGGTCTGAGGTACGCACCTAGAATAGAACGTCAGTACACAGGTAAAGAACAATATGAGTTGTAGGAACAAACTGGTACTAAAAGGGCTCAGTCGCAAAATGACCACTTCTCAAAATGCCTCTCGGACGCAAAATGACCACTTCTCAAAATGCCTCTCGGACGCAAAATGACCACTTCTCAAAATGCCTCTCGGACGCAAAATGACCACTTCTCAAAATGCCTCTCGGACGCAATTCAAGTCAAGTCCATTTCTCAGAATGTCTCTATCGCAAGATGACCACTTCGCAAAATGTCCCTATTTTCCAATGCACATGGGAGTCGGATTCGCGCACAGAATCTCTTAATCGATTCAATGTCTGACCTTTATTTTATTTTGTGTGTATATATTGATGTACCTCTACCTATCACATGAATAATAGTATAATTATTATGCAATTAGTGAATAAAGGACGGATTTAAAGCGAGGGCCATGGATGCATCACGAGCAAGTGAAGGATTCTAACCTGGCCCTCGATATAAATCCGTTTTATTCAAGAGTTGCATAATATACTTTATACCATGACTACGAGAAAAAGAACTTGCAACTTCCGAGTCAATATGTCAATATTATGCCTTGTTTTAATACTACGCCATAGCATAGAATACATACTCCATAATGTCGATGACTTCTTTTTAACCGACTTCTTCAAAAAGGAGGAGGTTCTCAATTCGTCTGTATGTATATTTCTTTTTTTTTTTTGTCTTTATGTTACGCGATTACTCCGCCAATTATGAATCGATTTTGATGATTCTTTTTTTGTTTGGTAGGTCATGCTTCAGAGGTGGTCCCATATACATTTTATTAATTTTGCTTGCGTAGTTTTTGAGTTAGCTTCAATAATTACGTATTTTTCCCACTTAGTGTATGTAGACGATATATTGTTTGACTCCGTCACTGTTATTTACATAGCAGGTAGTGTATTCGAATTTGTGTAGGGTAGGTACTACGACTAAAAATGAAAAAAAAAACTTTTTACAAAAAAAAAACAACCGACTTCCGAAAAAAACACTAAAAACGTAAAAAATAACTTTAATTTCGGAAGTAGGTGGCAAAAAACGAAAATTGAAAAGCAAAGACACCGACTCGAAAAGTTTTTATTCGACAACTCATTAAAATAAGTTAGGAAAACAGACGCTGAAAATGTGCCAGAAGCATGATTTTCATTTTTCCATTTGGAAAACTCATCGTAGGCTTTGACGTAAACCAGCCGTGATTAGCCGTGTTAGCAAGTTTTCTACTATGTCGGCCGCCCTCTCTTTCATAAACTCAGGTGTTAACAAATTTTCTTCATCACTTGAATGCATTTTCAATCGATTTATTAAGTAACACTAAACGTTCGTACAACTTACAGTATTTAAAATAGCGCCAATTTTGTAATGACAGCAAAGAACACAAAAAAGTTTTTATTCTAATGCTAAAGTCCTTATCGAAAATGTCGACCAATCAAATTGGAGTTTGTATCGAGTATTTTTTCGCAAGGAGGTTGTATAGCATTGAGATGGAGTTCCAATATATTGGTGTGTTCTAAATTCAAACACCAAAACAGTGATTAAAAGTGCTTTTTCTTCACTGTTTTCAGTGAATAAAATAAGCTTTTTAGAGGGGGAGATTATTATTTACCTAACCCTCTATGCGCGAATCCTACTCGCACGTGACCGATTTTGCATTGGGATTTTTTGCGAAGTGGTCATTTTGCAAAAGAGACGTATCGTGTACGATCAGTTGTTAATATGGCACTTCGAGTAATAACAGTTTGTCTTTGTCTCACGTCGTCTCTGTCAGCTGTCACCCATAGGTACCTGTCTCTTATTTATTCTGTGCCTGTGTGACAGTCTATTTCACTCTACGACAGTACAAGGTTCTATTGGCGCGTGGCCAAAATCGGAACTAACGCCGCCATCTAGGTGTGTAACCAAACAAAGTGGCAATTGTGCGCGGCTGCCTCGCGCGGCCTGCCAACAAAGTGGCAATTGTGCGCGGCTGCCTCGCGCGGCCTGCCGCAGGCACTCTTCTGTCTACCTGTCGCGCACGAACGTTTTTACCTCACTAGAGCGCGGCAGAAAGGTGTCCTGCAAACGACGTGTTGCAGCCGCGCTCTTGCCGCTTAAAATCTGGACACACTTTTAATACAATTTCGCGAATTATTAGACAATAATTGTCAAAATAATAATAAAAAATGTCATTCAGGCATCAAAAGATCCTTGTAGCACTCTATTTGCCATATTTAGTAGCGGCCGCGTACTATAAGTATGTATTATGTAGGAATATAATGTTTGCATGTATGTTTGTAAATAATAACGTGTTGTCTGTTCGTTGGGTGGCAGTGCAGAGAGCGCTCTCCCTGGAAATAATTGAATTAATTAAATTAATATTTAATGTACCTACTCGTAATTAATTGTATTGTAATAAATAAACTTGCCGTAAACACTTGGTTTTATTCACTTCCTACTGGAAACAGGCGTTGTGTTATATTATCAAGTTAGAATATTATTGTACTACCTAGACAACACAATAACCACCCGCATGCGTGAGCTTAGCGCGTGTGATGCACCCGCGTGCGTGTGTTTGCCAGGCACACTATACGAGACGATAGGATGTGGGCGGCGAGGCTGCGGGCCAGGGGGTCTACTCCCTAAGTCCGTCCGAAGTCCGTTAACGAAAATTAAGTCTGTTCCCTACTGCTTAATGATTTCGGATTCATGACGACACGCACGCGGACACAAATCCGCATGACAGGCAAAAAGATCCAACTCCTGAAAGTCTCAAGTCAAGTGCTGAAAATAGAACAAAATCGGTAGAACTCTGTCAGCTCAGATCGGATCATTCTGCATAAAAAGTGTTAACTGGTAAAGAACAATCTCAAAAAGTTTCTAGCAATCCGCAAAGAAAAGGAACCTCATTTCTTCTTGTTTTCGAACATGGAAAGGCGTTAGCTGTCAAAGTGACATGTGTCAGAGTGACATTTGTCAGTGAGTGGTGAGGACATGCAGTGTTGATGCAGTCCATGGGATCTCGTGCGCGCCCGGGGCCTTCCGCCCACTCTGTGCCCGCGCCACGCCCGCGCGCGCTTCGCCACCTCTAGCGCGCACGAAGGTAGGTGAAGGGCCAGCCTTCACAAAGCGCCCATAAACCACCCTTTAGGCGTATACGCACGAACGAACAAGAACATGGGGAGCACGAACACGAACGTCGAACTCTTGGTTCGCATGTGCGTACCGCTAACGAACATCAAACACTGTTCGTCAAAAACGATTGTGGCGATCCAATTTCGTTGTTCTATATGGACGGTGTTCGGAGAGAATTTGATGAAACATTGTATGCAACTTCACTGTCCAGCGCTTCCAATGGCGAATCCATGGCTACTAAAGAGTGTGGTGGTTGAGCATGAACACAAGTCGTATGGTGTTCGTGTTCGATTTGCTAATTTACGTCTACAACGTACGAACCAATGATATTACGAACCAAATGTTCGATGTTCGTGTTCACCATGTTTTGTTCGTTCGTGCGTACCAAGGAACTTACTCACCTACGGCGACGTGCGTACACGCCTTTTCAGTCACAATCCGAAGGATTTCGAAAGAAATGCCTAATCCATTGCTTCCTGTTTGAAAAACTCTTATCGTCTGCTCGACGAAATTAAGCTCTCGACTCAGATTCTATTTTAATTATTTTGTAAAAAAAAATACCCAATTTTGAGGTTCGATACAGTCAGATAAAAAAGCCCCCATAATATTTTGAGACTCTATAAATGTTGTTGAAGCTGGCTGTGTGTTGATTGAACTGTCAAAATGAATGGGCATTGCAACTGTAAAGCCTGGGATACACTAGGACAAATGAAGAAACATGTTGCAGCCGCCACTCGCACTCGCTGCCGGCGCGCCACCTTGTTGTTCATGCCCTGCTTACGTGTCACCGGGCGGCGCCGCGGCGGCCATCGATATTTTTGAGCCATCGTATATTTTACGATTGCTATACGATGACTTTACTTGAATGATATAGTTATTTGCCGTATCGAAGCGGTGCTGCTACAATGAACGATGTCCTTGTGTCTGTTATACTGTCAGGGGGGGCGCTCCCTGCCTGTTGGGAACCCGTGGACGCCCGTGCTCTCAGAAATGAGGACTATAATATGTACAAAAGGTTTTCCGTTTGGTCCTAATTTTTGGGATGCAGCCATTTAAGTATTTTTACAGCTGGTGTACGATAAGTTGAGTGTTGTTCTATTGTGGGAGTAGAATTTTGAGTAGAGATATGACATTAAGGTCTAGATAGACAGAAGAAATGACCACTATTGCTAAGCTATCACGTACCAACTGTGAAAGGCCTATAGAGTTGGTACTGTTGACAGGGTGGCGCTGTTGGGAAAAAATTGAGAAATTGTTGTGAAAAATGTAGCCGTCTCCGAATGTTAGCTATAGTGCGTGTTGCAGGTAGTAGAGCATGTCGGCGTGCTCGTCGTCCGGCTCGTGGTCCGGCGCCGGCCGCGCGCCGCCCGATATCATCGACCTCGACAAGTTCATGCGCGGTGCCGTGCGCCCCACGCGGACCGACACGCACACGCTGCGATGGCAAGTCACACCACTCACTAAGTTCACTATGTACCCACAAAGTAAATAGGTACAGAAGGTCGGCTTCGTCGCTTCGTGCAATGACCGAAAACGCACGCTCGCCTATGCTTCATACGTTTGCCGTCGGTAATCTTCGTGTTTCCGAATTAGAACGAAGTTCGCGCATAGAGCAAAGGCTAAGCTACTAACCTTGCGCTTGCACTGGCGGAACATTAGGTACAACAAAACATGTTTAAATCTCTAGTTCCTGTCAAAAATTGTATGAAACACAGAAAATAGAGATTTCAACATGTTTTGTTGCAAATGTTTCACCAGTGCAAACACACGGTTAGTTTCACTGCCACCAGTGTTGCCACCTTAGCCCTTTTCCCTAGATCTAACTCTTTTTACATTGGTTGAACCTGGTTGAACCCGTTTTCATTCATTTAACCCGAAAAGGGCAATCTATCCCTAATTGATCAATTGTTAAGAAAAATTCACAACTATCTTAATACAGAGACCCAACAGGAAATATAATCAGTATCAGGATCATTTTATCTTTACCACATTCAATTGCTGATGTATTTAATGTTAAGCAGGGAAATTCAAGCCTTATGTAGATAGTTAGTATGTATTAGGTAGTCAAATCTTGAACACTGATTTAAAACCACTTCCTCTTATCCTACGGAGTTGTAATTTTACAAGATGGTTCAGTTCCGAAGACAATCCATTTTTGATGATGCATGAGTTGATTCTACACCGATTGGCTCCAGACGAAGGAACTCTACAACAATCTACGGTACAGACACGATTTTTATGTAGGCATTCAATTATGATAGCCCTTTCTCCATGATCTAGTTGCTGCACCCAGGATTGGCTCCAGAAGAGGGAACTCTTCGGCAGTCAGCAGCAAAGACGCAAAATTTTACGTATTCAATTATGATGGCCCGTTCAAAAGTCCACCATAACCTCGGAGCTGCATCCACTCACCCAGGGATGGCCCTAGACGAGGGAACTCCTTAACGGTCAATAGAGTCTAGCCAACGAAAGTCGGTCGTTTTGATTATTGAAACTTAATTTTATTTAAATAAAATAAAATTTCAAGTATCATCATCAACACGCGTTATCCTACTATGAGATAAACAGTCTTGTGTTTTTTTAATTTCGCGCGTATTTTCAGGACCGGCTATCGTTGGCCAGACTCTAGCACAGATAGTTAATTCTATATACGCGTTCTTAATATGACATGCCAGTTCGAAAATAAAGCATGACTTGGATAGTGCAACCTATTTGACTTCACACCATGACATAGGTCAATGCGTGTTTGGGTTCATTGGATTTGTTTTTAACTTTCAATTGAAGGTAATAGAAAAGATATTTATACAAATTCTAATGCTAAAATGTACAAAATAAAATTTAAGTAAAAACCTTTTCAAAAACAATTAGCTTACGTAAGCCTACGTAAGCATGGAACTTTAATATTGGGGCGGAAACGTCCTTCTAACACTAAGATAATATTAAAGTTCCATGCTAGCATAAGGAGCTCGTGGCTAAGTAATAACAGCCGTTTTGGTCGATCCATCAGGTTAAGCTACGCTTGCCAGGGTTGGTCCGTGCATGGGTGATCATTTTCACATATCGAGACTCCTCCGTGCCTCGGAAAGCACGTTAAGCCGTTGGTCCCGGCTGTCATTTGTGGACCTTTGACAGTCGTTGCGGGTCGTCAGAAGCCCGAAAGTCTGACAACCAGTCTTACCAAGGGGTATCGTATTACCCAGTTACTGGGTTGTGGAGGTCAGATAGGCAGTCGCTCCATGTAAAATACTGGTATTCAGCTGCATCCGGTTAGACTGGAAGCCGACCCCAACATAGTTGGGAAAAGGCTAGGCAGATTGATTAATTGATTAAAGTTCCATGCTACTTAACCGCTGGATTTTTTTCCGGTTTGACCGTTTTATTTCGAACTTTTTAATGACCTAATTAAAAGCTTGTTTTTAAAAAGATTTTTTATTACTTTAATTTTATTCTGTGTTTTGTTTTCTTAACAGCGGTGACAAGCTGGTGGTGGACGCGGGCGGCGTGGACCGCAAACCAGGCGCGCTAGGCCCGCCGGCGTCCGCCCCGGTCGCACCCGCCGTGCCCGCGCCGGCGCTCACGGCGCCCAGCGACACCAGCGGTAGTCGCCCGCGCCCGCACGGCAAGCGCTTCTCACACGATTCCGGCCTCTCTGACACCAGCTACGCACGACGCAAGCATCGCCCTCACAGGTTACTAAAAGCCTTAGCAGATAATTATGCCACTTTTAGCACCATCGATATTCGCAAGCTTGAAGGTGCTCTTCCGAAGGTGCCCAATTGTAATGACAGACCGCAGCGTCTCGACATGACGCTGCGGTTTTAATTCTGAATGCAGCGTCACATCAGCGTCGATGGCAGCGCCATTTCTTTTCTTCTGTTTCGCGTACTCGCGATAGTCATTTGTCTAACAAAAAAAAAGCACGTCTGGGCGCTCTGTTACTGACAGCCGGTGACGATGGCATTACTGGTTTGCGGACTGCGGGCGACGTTCGACCGCAGTGTCAGTGCGTTGCCATCTACGGCAGCGTTTTCATAGTTAATAAAAAAAAGGGAGTGCCTCCGCTGCCGGCGCCGATAATGGACACCGGTGGCGCGGCGTTTATAGAAACCCTTCCAGTATTCAGATCCCCTACTAACTAACCTTAACTAAAATATGTTTTTCTGCATATTCTAGTCGTTTTTGCCACTCGTCGGCCACTGCCGCGGCACCGCTCGCTACGCTCGCTCGGCTCGTGCGTAGGGGGTCACAGTTCTTACCTAACCAAACCAAACCTTTTTTGCGATTAAAATTATTAAACCTAATCTTACTAGTTCGGTTTTGGGTAGTACTTTATGAATTTATTACTGGAATATGGAAAAAAAAAGCTCTATTACATGTTTTTTAAATTATGCCTACCCTGCCTATCTACTCTGTACGCCAAACTGACAACCAAAGTCAGGGCCGGCAGCGGAGGCAATTCAAAAAAAAAAAATACAAAAAAAACAACCGACTTCCAAAAAACACTATAAAGTGAAAAACAATTAATTGCGGAAGTTGGTGTCTTTGGTCTTGAATTTTCTTTATTTTCCATCGACTTCCGAAATTACGTGTATTCCCGTTCGTCCGAAGTTATTTTTCTCTTTTAGGAATTTTTTGGAAGTCGGTTGCTTTTTTTTTGTAAAAATTAATTAAATATAAAAGTTATAAAACTAAAACCCATCTACGATAAAAAGTCAACTAAAAGACAACACAAGTTATCACAGACAGACAATTTAGGTTATCTATCTTAACGTATCGTAACAGCGTGCCGCTTTAATGGTGACATTAATTTAACATACGTACTTATACGATTTCGCGTACCTATTCGTTTCATGAAAATATTTGAATTTTATTCAACGTTATTATTTATTGATTTATTTACGATTTTCTAAATTACCATCTTGGAGCAACCTGTACTTAAACTGTAGCGAAGAGGTCATTTGCCGGGGTCACGGATCATAAATGTAGGCGTATAGATGGAAAGCCGCGCAATTTCTAAGAAATTAAGCCGACAAAGAATCGGGCCGATAGAACGTAAGCCGGTATTGTCTTGTTTGCCATAAAATCATTTGCCATAAGGGCTCGTGCAAACAGACGCGATATCGGAGGCGCGACAGGCAGCGGTACCTTTGTCGACAAGGTACCGCTGCCTGTCGCGCCTGTTTGTACGAGCCTTAATATTGTATTCCATAATCGTCCTCGGTCATAATATTTATTCAATCATATCAACTTATTAGTCATAACTTTTATTTGCCATAAAATTAGTTGCCATAATAACATGTGTCATAATCATTACTTTCTATAAGTAACACATTACATAATTGATACTTGACATAAGCAACATTTAATATAATTTAGAAACGTTTATTGTTGTGTACAAAAAATTGGTAGGGAGTACCCATTTTTTGTATAGCTATGTAAAGATTGTTTGTTAGTCCTATAAAATTTGGTAAAAATTAGGCTTTAGTGACAGAAACGCATCGCTGTAAATCCGACTCCACGCAGTCTTGTATGCCCTACCCCTAGAGTGTAATTTAAAATCGCGTAGGCGCGGAGGGGTGAGGCGGACCGCGAGTTGAGGAGCAGGTGGTTGTAACGCTCGCCGCTGCAGCTGAGGCTGGCCATGCCTGCAGCATGATTTTTTTCAAAATCAGGCGCTTGTTTTTCAAAATTGCAGGCGCTTGTACTGAACTAGCATTGTTGTGCTAATAATGGGCAAATTAATATTATGATGAATAAATGGTATGGAAAACGATATTATTGAAAATGAAAAATATAGCAAATAAATATTATGACACTTAAACGATTATGACACTTGATCGATTATGACAAATGAAATTAGGGAAAATGATTTTATGTCATTTGACGAATATGGCAACTGAAGCGTTATTTCTAATGAAATTATGACATATGAAATTATGGCAAACATTAGTAAACCAAGCCAGCTGGTAGGTAGGTAGCTTCATGAATGAATCGTTTACACAGAGTGATCTCAATTTTAAATAATCATAAAAATAAAATAATCTTTATTTATTTCGGATAAGTAACATCCATATGGGTTAGTAAATAAAAAGACAACTTATATGCTGCTGAGCTCAACGATTAGATCGTTTATATAGAGGTTAAAAGGTTTTGGTGATGTGATCCCTCCTTGTCTCACGCCGCACTCAATTTTGGTTATGTTTTTATTATTTAGTTTGTTTGAAAATTAAATTTTTTCAATTGACTAATTATTTTATTTTATTATAATTTTTATGATTACTGGCCACTAGCCCTACCCGTGTGTTAAATTAATGTCGCCATTGTAGCGGCACGTTGTATTTAAAAGGCAGGTGACTGACTGATTGACTGATGAAGTGATGACACACAGCTCTCCACTAAGAAAGGGATTTTGGAAATTTGACCTTTAAGGGGGGGGTGAAAAGGGTCGATTTCATTTGTATGAAAGATCTTATTCCTTGAGTTAATAGACTTGAAACTTGGCACGAATACTTATCTAAGTAAATTATAAAGTTTTTCGTTTTTAGTTTACTAAACCACCCTTTGAATGGGGTTTGGACTTGGAGTCAGTGTTTGTGTAATTTTAACGCGCGGTCCGATTAACTTGCAACTCAGTATTTATAACTTTATACTTTAAACTAAAAATAAAAAATAAGGTACTTATCAGGGTTTTTCAAAAATCTACCCCTAACGGGGTGAAAAGGGGTAGTCTATATCTAAGCTCAAACCACTCAACGAATTGGGCTGAGTTGTTATGACGTAGGCAATAGGCATCCACTAAGATAGGGTTTTTGGAAATTCTTTTACAATAGGTACAGGAATAATACTTAAACGCGTAATAATACTTAAAACAAAAATAAAAAAGTACGTGGTACGATCTTTACCAGATCGTTAATAGTTTTCGGAAACTATCTCTCAAAGGGGGTTATTGAAGTTTTTAGAGGAAAGTACGAAATCCACGCGGACGAAGTCGCGGTCAAAGTGCTAGTAATATACCAACATGGCACCATTAAAGTGCTAGTACTATACCAACATGGCACCATTAAAGTGCTAGTAATATACCAACATGGCACCATTAAAGTGCTAGTAATATACCAACATGGCACCATTAAAGTGCTAGTAATATACCAACATGGCACCATTAAAGTGCTAGTACTATACCAACATGGCACAATTAAAGTGCTAGTACTATACCAACATGGCACCATTAAAGTGCTAGTACTATACCAACATGGCACCATTAAAGTGCTAGTACTATACCAACATGGCACCATTAAAGTGCTAGTACTATACCAACATGGCACCATTAAAGTGCTAGTACTATACCAACATGGCACCATTAAAGTGCTAACTAGTAATATTCCAACATGGCACCATTAAAGAATGTATGTCCATAAGAGGTCTATATTCAATTTAATGTGACGTCAGACAGCTTTCTTTATTTTTTTTTTGAGTGTGGGAATTCTTCAAATGACTTCTCCCGCTTTGGGCGGAGCGGGATGGCGTGTCAGGCTTTTACTGACTAAAACCCACCCGTGTTCCTTCAGTTTCCTATTGCCAAGGGTCCCGGTATCCCTTTTGGACTTTCCCGCAACCCTGGCAGGCGTCGGTCCTAGGCTAGCGGACCCCAAATGTGCGTCACATAGCCTGTAGGTATCCAATATTGAAGAGTAGTTTAGATGTTATGATCCCAACACATGAACAAACATACACACATACCGGTCAAAATTATAACCCTCCTTTTTGCTTCGCCGTAGTCGGATAAATAGAAACCTGTCGTTTCGCTGTATGTCTGTGATTGCGATTAATTGGGCAACGCCGACCGTGCCGCTTGCGGTTTGCGGTTGCGGTCGGCTTCGACTTCGGAAGAGCACCTCTAAATGAGCGTGTCTGCCCGTTCCTTATATTCCAACTTATATTTATGAAGTAACAGTTAAAGTTTTTTCATCTCTTCCACAAAGGTGACTTAAAACATTTTAATAACAACTTGCCGAAATCTATATAATAATCCTCTGTGGGAGATTGGTATCTGCACCAGTTACTTACTTATAATTATTATAAGCAACATTGGTGGCCCGCACATACGATTCGCGACCGTAAAAATCGTTTTTAGAGAATTTTAATCATTAGAATCATCAATACCTTTCAAAAAGATAAAAAATATAAATTTCGCGGGCTACCCTGACGCTTTCGCCTTGACATTTATACCGTCCATAAATACTGTGAGTGTCGCCAACTCGCCACAGACGCGCGGTCGGCGGCGACAACAACGGGGTGCGAGCGCCCCGCACCCCGGCCGCCGGCTCCAGCGACTCGCTGCGAGCGTTCCGAGCGGTCTGCGAGCGAGCACTGCTGGACCAGCAAGCGCAGATCGCTCGCGTCGCTCAGCTGTGCGAGCGCCTGTCCGAGCGCCCCCCTCCCCGCCGCAGGTCGGACCGCTCTACGGACACCAGCGAGGTCAGCTCCAGTAGCCGCAGCACGCGCGACCAGCGTCGCAAGGACAAACATCGGGTAACCAACGGCCTGTTTTGTGTAACACTCTGCACTTCTGTACTCTGCACTCTTAAAAATTTCACGAAATAAAGATTAGATCTATAAAGCGTACTTGGGCGACCACAAGACTTAATAAGGAGTGGACTTTACTCAAGCAGACACTTTACATATTACAGTATGAAGTTAAGAATGCGGCGACCGATTAATTTTCTATTCAAACGTAATATCTACCTAAATCATTTGCAATTTGAGCATATTTCCACCACATTATGTTGATATTCGGATTTAGACAGTACGTTCATTATCACATCTAGGTTCCTACATCTTTTTTTTTCCCCAAAAAACTTAACTAAACTGAAGTTTAATCGAATTGAATTTCGCACATTTTTATCCTTCACCCGGCGTCATCGAAGTGTTTGGGCGTAGGTATTTCATTGCGTTCGATAGTAGGTAGGTAACTCTAGGAAATTATTAATAAGCATTTAAACAAAATAAAAACTTATTATAAGCATTTTTTTTATCAATTCTAAACGATATATTTTATATTTTACGGGTTCCTTTATCGATACTGAACTCACCCTGAAGCTTTATGGCACGCAATTTCTTTAACATACTGTATACATGTAAGGGTAAACACCATTGTCACTCAAACCAGGGGTAGTTGACTTAAATATAAAAATAAAGGTTTACTGATGTTTGCCATAATTTTAAATGCCATAATTTTATATACCATACTTGTATTTGCCATAATTTCATTAGAAATAAAGCTTCAGTCGCATCATCTTCACTAATTTAATTGGTCATAATCATTCAAGTGTCATAATAATTTTAATCCATAAAGGAGAATGGACCCCTGCTTATGGGGTTCTGCCCTGAAGCCCAATAAAAATAAGATATATACCAATGGAAAGAGATTTTCAAGGGGAATCTTTCCTACTAACACGACTTTTGCCAATTGTTAGTCAGTTCGGAGTAAATGACTTAAAAGGGTGTGAAGACTTGGGCATCGAAGTTAAGGAATTTTCTTGGCCCAATAGCCATAAGATATACGTCAATGACTTAAGCTTTTTGAGGGGAACTTTTGCTACTAACATGACTATTGCCAATTGTTAGTCAGTTCGGAGTTAATGGCATAAATAGGTGACTACTTCGGTACCGAAGTTAAGGAATTTTCTTAGCCCAATAGCCATAAGATATACACAAATGGAAAGAGTTTTCCAATGAGAATCTTTGCTAGTAACACAACTTTAGCCAATTGTTACTCAGTTTGGAGTTAATGACCTAAATAAGTATTACTACTGGGGTACCGAAGTTAAGGAATTTTTTTGACCCATAAGATCCATAAGATATACACCAATGAAAGAGCTTTTCGGAGAGAACCCTTGCTTCTAACATAAGTGTTGCCAATTGTTTGTCAGTTCGGAGTTAATGAGCTAAATAGGTAATAAATTGTGCACCGAAGTTAAGGAATTCTTGGCGTCCAATAGCCATAAGATATATACCACTGAGAAGAGCTTTTTAGGGATAACGTTTGGTACAAACACGACTTTTGCCTATTATTAGTCAGTTCAGAGTTAATGACCTAAATAGGTGATGAATTTCAATATTGCTTAATTACTCACATTTAGAGCTCTGTAGCTCCTTTCGTACTAACAATCGAGAGAAACGTCATATCACGAAATATTTCCTTTGAAGAGATCTTTCCATTGGCAAAATCAAAATCAAAATATTTTATTTCACATAAACCTACATGGGCATTTATGAAACGTCAGAAGCTAGGTGCACGGTTCCAATTGGTCGTTTCCTATGGAGAAGAGCCGGCAAGAAACTCCACGGTTACTCTTTTAAAAATAATTGGCTGTTACAATATTTTCGAATTACAGTGTTATTAGGTATGGGAGGACAGTGTAGGCCTTTCAAAAGGTACCAGGTAAGTACTTAACAAAATAGAAAATATATAACAAATCTACTACAGTCCACTAAGCCTACATCGTTCTCACATTCACAAGATGAAAAAGAATCTATACAAGAGATAAGAGTAAGATAATAAAAATAAAGACCTATTTAAACCAAATGACATGATTGCCATTACAACTGTAACAAATCTAAACAATTATCGTAATGGCATATATCCTGTTGGGCTCCAAGGCAGAAACGCCCAATCTCCTTTATTTGCTATATTTTTCATTTTCAATAATGTCGTTATCCATAACATTTATTCACCATAAATAAAATTCACCATATTTTTTTTTCATTATCACCAATTCACGATTCACCAATAATGCTGCCGCGTGCAAGCGAGCATGCAAACAAGCAAGCAGCACGCAAGCAAGCATGCAGCATGCAAGCGAGCATGCAACATGCAGCAGCCTTGGATTCTGTCACGGCTCCGGCGCAGCGGGGCTCTGCGGTCCCACGCGAGCTTATCGTCGCAGATGGTTCAACGCTCACCACCGCAGCTTCGTCTTGCTGGCCGGCGAAGGCCGACCAGCCTGAGCCGCGGCGGCGAGCGTTACAACCACCTGCTCCTCAACTCGCGGGCCTTGCTCTTCCGCGCCAACACGATTCTTATTCTTCTCTCGGGGTGGGGCATACAAGACTGCGTGGAGTCAGATTTACAGCGATTCGTTTCTGTCACTAAAACCTAATTATTAGCAAATGTTTTAGGACTAACAATCTCTACATTATATTATTATAAATAACAACAATGAACAATCGATACATGGCTAATTATTTTCGGACAAACAATTTTAGGAGAAGAAAGGGAGTACCGTTTCTAGATTGTATTAAACTAGCTGTGCCCCGTGGTTTCACCCGCGTAAGATTCGATCCCGTGGGAATATCGGGATAAAAAGTATCCTATGTACTATAGGTCATGGTCTACCCCTGTTCCAAATTTCATTTTAATCGGTTCAGTAGTTTTGGCGTGGAAGCGCGACAGACAGACAGACATTTCAGAGAGACATCACAGAGTTACTTTCGCATTTATAATATTAGTAAGGATGTTGCTTTTGTCAAATATCGATTATGTAAGGTGTTATTTATATGTAGAAACTAATGATTATTATAACACATGTTAATAAGGAAACTGATTTTATGGCAAATAAAAGTTATGACTAATAAGTTGTTATGACAAGCGTTATTAGTATAAATGATATTAGTGAAAGTAAATATTTTGACAGGGGACGATTATGGCAAACAAAAATAGTGCAAATAATTTTATGGAAAACAAGACGATACCAAAAACAAATGACCGAGTAACAATAAATTATTTTTATTTAAATCGTTATTTTCAATTTAAATCCGGTACGAGAAAACTTTTTACAAAAAAAAAACAACCGACTTCCAAAAATAACACATAAAAAGTGAAAAATAACTTTAATTTTTCGTTTTTTGCCACCTACTTCCGAAATTAAAGTTAATTTTCGCTTTTTATGTGTTTGTTTTGGAAGTCGGTTGTTTTTTTTTGAAAAAGTTTTTTTTTTTTCACTTTTTAGTTGTGGTACCTACCCCACACAAATTCGAATACCATTACCTGCTATGTAAATAACACTGACGGAGTCAATCAATATATCATCTACGTACACTAAGTGGGAAAAAATATGTAATATTGAAGCTAACTCAAAAACTACGCAAGCAAAGTTAATAAAATTAAATGGGACCACCTCTGAAGCATGACCTACCAAACAAAAAAAGAATCATCAAAATCGATTCATAATTGGCGGAGAAATCGAGTAACATTCACACAAAAAAATAAAAAAAACATACAGACGAATTGAGAACCTCCTCCTTTTTGAAGAAGTCGGTTAAAAATAAAAAACGTAGGGTCTGAAAGGATTAAAAGATTTTTTAAAGTTTCTATCCGACACTGTGCTCGCTAGCGAAACAGCTGACTGACTGAGGGAGGGTCGCGCTCGCGGCCGGCCAGGTGCCGTATTATGAAGTATTAATGCCACCATTTTTCCAGTGTGAGAGAGAGACGGAGCTAGACAAGGCCGATAGCACCATCCCGTTTTCGCAGTGGAATAATGATGGCAAATAATAAAATACATACTTTTTACTAAATACTTCATAGTACTAGGTCACGTCGCGCGCCACCGACCCTTGTTGAGAGGCAAGTTCGTTGCCCTAGCGCCCTAGGGTGAAAGGGTGAAATACTCTTGTGGTAAAATGGAGAATATCATTTAAAAAAAAAAGTGGCCATCTCTCATTGATTTTACGTTCTATAATGAAACTAAACCACTGGTTTGAAGGAGAACGGTGTTTACCCTAACACCCCGTATATACAGGGTTACAGGGAAAGTCGTACTGAATAAGGATATTATTATTCAGGCCATTTCTGATGAATTTGATTTTGAAATCAAATGTCCGAAACTTAACCGTTATGGAGATATTAAATTTTAAAGATTATTGTAAAAATCCTTTTATTTTGGCTTTTAGTCGTTTTCTTTGGGATTAGAGCTCCTAGAGACGGTTTTTTTTATGTATCTATACTCCATTTGAAATAAAATTAGACTTTCAAACAAACCTTTATACAGTCCGTTCAACCGATTTTGATGGATGGCATTAAAAGCAAAAAAGGTTACACAATACCAACTGTCTACTGCAGCTGCCATTTGTCATGCTACCAACGCAATAGAAGTCAAAATCGGTTGAACGGACTGTAAAACAGGTTTATTTAAAACGTCTAATCTTATTTCAAATGGGGTATAGATAAAAGACATGTCCATTAATAAAAATGATCAACAGAAATTGAACCTACTACTAACAGCCTAAAAAACTGCTCGACAACGGTTAGCATTAAATGAAGTTTCTAATAGTGTTGTTAATATTTTGAATGGGTTTAAAAAAAAAAATGTACGGAATTATTCTGCAAATAACTTTATAAAGTTCTAAGTTTCTTTAGCTAGGTATTCAAAAGGTAGGTATGTATAGTATGTGTATTTGAAATGTTCATGACTTTTTGTCCTATAGAGGGCGCCATATTCAATTTAATGTGCAGCCTATTATCCAGCGGAGTATCGAGACGCTTCCATTGATACCTACCTCATTTGTCAAATTATGATGACATGTTTAATGATATGAGGCACGACAATCTAAGAAGTCCGTTTTGACGTTTCGTTTTCGTACTTGTAATAAAACGTTATGCCTTGAGAATCAGTTTTAAGCATTGTAGATAAGTCGTCGATTACAAACTCTCTAAGTAAGTTTAATCGATTTATCTCGAGAATCAGTATATAAGAAACCAATTTTTTTTTTCATCGCTGCACAAATGATTTTTATAGCTGTCAAAACGGACTTCTTAGATTGTCGCGACTTTACCCCTCATTTTTGCTTCGCCGTAGCCGGGTAAAAATTAAGAAATCTTACCGTCTTGCTAAAACGCACCAATTATATAGATGTTCGCCGGACGATCTCATTCACAGAGAGGTTTGAAAACTGACCGAAAGCTCCACAAAACAGCCATGTTCTGTGCAGACAGACGAGTGCAAGACGTACAAGATCATCATGAACAAGCTGGACGAGCTGAACCGGTTGTTCGCGGCGCGCGCTCGCTCGCCGTCCCCCGCCGCGCGCTCGCTGCCGCCCGCGCCGCGCCGCTTGCCCGCCAGCTCGGGCTCCGTGTCCGTGTCCGACAAGTTGGTCGCCACCGAGCCCGAGGGCGTCGAGCGCCCGCACGAGCTGCAGGTCGCGCTCAACGCCGTCACGGTAACTTACCAAACTAACTAATGTAACAAGTTGGTCGCCACCGAGCCAGAGGGCATCGAGCGCCCGCACGAGCTGCAGGTCGCGCTCAACGCCGTCACGGTAACTTACCAAACTAACTAATGTAACTCATAATTCTCCTGCCCATAGTCCAATTTATTAGTGGTCGGTCCGCAACATCATTTTTTAGTATTTTTTTTCCATACTTCTCTATTAGTCGTCATCTCGGTAGTCACTCCCTTTGTAGCCATATCATCTTTCACACAGTCCATCCATCGTTTTTTCGGTCTTCCTCTAAGTACTCGCATGCAATTCAAAACTGTCTGAATGAGTCATGGTCTAACCCAGCCTTTCACTTGTAGGCGCTGCAGGACTAAAGGGTGGTAAGAGACCCGGAAAAAAATGGGGGCGTTGTTTATAGGCGTGGGGGGCGATTTGTAATTTTTAACCCCCGACTGAAAAAGAGGGGTGTTATAAGTTTAACGTGTGTATCTGTGTATCTGTGTGTCTGTCTGTTCCATCGTAGCTGCCAAACCGCTGAACCGATTTTGTTTTTTTTTGTTTTGTTTGAAAGGTGACTTGATCGAGAGTGTTCTTAGCTATTATTCAAGAAAATCGGTTCAGCCATTTGAAGATTATCAGCTCTTTTCTAGTTGATGAATGGATGTGAGCATCTTTCACAGGTCTAATCGATTGGAAATTTAGAATTCTGTTACTTCAATGATATTAGAAGAATATAGTAACCTTGAACTGATGCTGCAGCATCACCTGGATGCAGGATACCCAACTCCCTCACCAACTTACAGCAGAGGTATCGTGTTTGGGCTCATTGGAAAGGTCTCAAAAAAAGGGTACAGATGGATGGTGATCAGGGTCTGATGATGGGAGTAGGAAAGATAAATGAGACTAAATTAGAAACTAGCTTCACTGTGGTAAAAGTACGTACAGCTACGTAGATATCGGCGAGCCGCGGGTTGATCATAGTGTTTCTACTAGTAATATAATATGAAATTTAAAAAGCTGGAAAAAAAAGTTAAATTTAAAATTTAAAAAACCCCCGACAAAAACAAAGCATTTAAAAAGTAAACAAATAATATGTATTGGCCCTTTAAGTTTAATATAAAAGTTGTAGGTAATATTTTGATCCAAGCGTCGTCGTCGCGTCGGGGGACGGCTAATGAAAACGCCAACATACACTAGGAATAATGAATATATGCTATTGTAGAAAGGATAGTTGCTGTTAATTTCCTATTTTCATGAGCCGTCCGATATTTCTCTCCGCGTACTTCATATTATATCTGTCTTGTTTGATTGAATATAAAATAAAAATCATGTCAATCGGTCGCTCCGTTTCGAAATGAAAGTAGACACAATCAAACAAATAAAAAGACAACAAACACACTTTCGCATTTTAATAGTTATTACACTCGCGGTCAAATAATACGGGTCGATGACGGATATCCCTGTAACTTACAAATTAATAATGGTACGTGCATGAAACTAACTTTATAATACAGATAATTTTATTATCGTATGAAATATAACCTTAAATGAACTACAACATAATTAAAAAAATTAAAATTTTAAAAACCTCGATTTGGAAGTAAATTCATTTCCCGATTGTTTTAATTTTGCTTGTTTTATTAATTTTGTTTTTCTATCAACTTTAAATGATAAGAGGAGGTCATTGTCGTCTTTCACCATCATTATTGAAGTACTGTGATGTCGCTAACACCAGAAGAATGTACGCGTATGGACACTATGTTAGAAGAAGGCAAAAGTAAGCGAAGTACAGCAAGAAGAATAGGCTTGTCACTTTCTATAGTGCAGCGAGTCGTCCAACGTTTCGGAGAAACTGGGAAGAACATAAGAAGACCAGATGTCCTACGGCTCGAGAGGATTGATTTATTGTTACGACCATGCTCCGAAATCGGCACTTCTCGGCAGTTTATGTAACGAATCAAATTCGAGAGACCCGTAGAGACGACGTTAGCGAGCGGACTGTAAGGCGGGCGGCTCCATGAAGCTATTTTGACCCCACATAGACCCGCAAATGGTCCAAAACTTGAAAGGGAACATCGGGTAGCAAAATTACGTTACGCCCGCGAACACTCACAATAGGGGACGAAGAATGGGCAAGAGATTGACTCTGATGAATCCAGAGTTATGCTGTATGCACATAATGGGCGGCGAAGTCTACCGATGGTCAGTGGAACGTTTTATTCCAGCTTCTTTTGAGGAAAAAGTGCTTTTCGGCGGTGGATCTGTTATGGTTTGGGCTGGAATCTCTTCAGGCAGTCGCACGGGGTTAATGCTGATAGAAAATGGAACGCTAACTAGTGCAAGATATGCGGAAGAAATTCATAATGAGCATGTCGGCCCATATTTAATGAATATGGGTGAAAATTCAATATTTATGAATGACAACGCCAGACAACGTACAGCTCAAATTGTAAATTAACATTTTCAGGACGTTGGCATCAATCGCATGGACTGGCCTGCGAGAAGTACGGACCGGAATCTAATTGAGCACGCTTGGGACGAGCTTGAGAGGTGTTTAAGAAATCGAAACCCCGCCCCAGCTACACTTAGAGACCTGAAACATGCGTTAGTGGAAGAATAGACCAATATCCCGCAAAATTGCTAAAGAAACTTAACAAACAAACAGTATGCCCAATCGCCTGGCAGCTGTGAGAAAAGCCCGTGGAGGCAATACGAAGTATTAATTTTTCACCTCAGCACCTCAAACAAGCAGGTTTTGCTGTCTACAGTGTCAGTGACAGTGTGCAAAATTCAATTTTGGTGCGAGCGTGAGACAAAGTAAGTTTTTAATTTTTTTTTTTTCTAAATTCCGAGAACATGTCATGGGTCTACTCACAAAATTCGAAATATTTGAATTTCACTTTGTTCTGTCACTTTTACTTCGATACGAAAAAAGCGAGAGATAGAAACAAGTCGATTCGAAGTTCGATTTTAATTTCGATATCTAGTAGGCCCAAAAAAGAAACAAACAATAAAACGTTCGGATAAACATACAGGTTTTAAATGTAATAAATAACGTACTGGCCACTTTGAATTAAAATTAAACTTGCATCACGGTGTGAGATTCCTGAGTGAAACTTTTTTCACAAGATTCGATTTTTGTTTTTGCATTCAGCTTTTAACAGTTAAGATAATTACAGTACGACACAACTATTTACTTAGATGTAGCACAAATGTGAAAATTTGCATTTATTAATTTCAATTTTACGGATGTATTTGGTTATATAACTTTACAAGTTTGCGTAAAGATCATTTTCACCTAAAGCAGTAATAAAGATTGGTGATTTTGAAGGCCCATTCAGGTTGGATTGTGATCGGTTTTACGAATTTTGCCGATGCTACATGTGAGTTGTGTCGTACTGTACTTATATTGAAAATTAGAGTAATTTTTGAATATGAGTTCCGACGTGGAACTAACGCAGCGGAAACAGCTCGCAATATCAATGTTGTGTTTGGAGAGGATACGGCTAATGAAAGCACCGTGCGTTTTTGGTTTAATCGCTTTCGTAGTGGAAACTTCGATTTGAAAATTGAACCCCGAGAAAGACCAGCCTCTAAGGTAAATAACGATGAAATAGATGCGATGGTAGAAGCCGCTCCATATCAAACTACCAAGTAAATAGCGGCACGGTTTGATGTTAGCTTAAGCATATCCAAAATAATGACCAATTTGCATCAATCGGTGAGACAAAAAGCTTGTAAAATAGGTGCCCCATGATTTGACTAATCTGCAGAGAGAACCGCGTGTAGAAGCTTGCCTTACCTACCTTGTTGAACCTATACGGAAATGAAGGGGTTTCAATACAAAATGCCTTCACTCAGTTTGCGGTAGAAATCTGGGGACCTGGACTCAACAAAGGCATAAATGACCTTCCCAGGAGATGGCAGAAATGTGTAAACAATGGGGAAAATACTTTGATTAAATAAATATATTTTACCTCAGAAAAAAATGGTTTCCGTTCTTAAGTACAAAACGGCAAATTCATATTTAAACCCCTAATATGTTCTAATATCTCATATGTTCTCGCTGCTGAGGTGAAAAGTTGTATGAGTTACACGAGACCAAAGTTATTTGCATCTCGTGCCTTTGAATCTCTCGCTGTGCTCAGGATTCTAACCTAGAATCACGAGCGTAGCGAGTGATTCAATTATAGAATCCTTCGCTTACTCGGGATTCAAAATCAACAGTCGCACCAAAAAACAACTTTGCTCTCTTGTTGCACAAATAACTATTGTCTTAAAGTTCGTTTTCGTGTTGTATGTGAGGTACCAACCATTATTTTTTCAACGTAAAACTGATCGATGTTTTGTTTTTTATGTAATTTTAACAATTAAGCTAATAATGTTTCCCAACATTTGGTGTTGTTTTATTAACTGGTAAATTGTCTACAACATACAGTTTCATTCATGCCGCTAGCTCCATTATTTTGCGAGTAATTTTAGTTTTTCACACCGACCCGTATTATTTGACCGCGAGTGTAGTACGTATTCCTTGATAGGTCATTTTCGTAGATAATAGACCGCGGGCAATCATGTTTTAACAAGTTTTTGTTAAATAACCCGGTTTGTGCATTCATTATATTAGAATCGATTGTTTGTTTTATTTTGAATAAAATATACTCTGTCTGAATACTATAAAGTTGCGTTTCAATAATCATTCTCATTGGCAGGTGTAGCCCGTAAGAGTTAACTTGAGACCTGAGCGCCGTTGTGTACTACCTACTACCGCTCAGGTCTCAAGTTAACAGTAAAAGTCTCGTTTAGAATGAATGTTTAATCTCGGCTAAGATAGCTCACAATAATTTATTTATTTTGAAGTTATAGTGGTTTTTAAGTAGGTGAAAAAATAGTTGTCGGGCAAATAGAATGTAGAAAAAAGTTGTAAAGAGTGAAAGCAAACTAATAGGTACCATGAATTCCGTAAGTACATGGTTTTAGAACCCCAGGGTTAGGGAAAAAGAGGGGTGTTCAAAGTTTAACGTGTGTATCTGTGTGTGTGTATGTTCCATCGTAGCCAGCTGCCGAACGGCTGAACCGATTTTGTTTTTTTTTAAAGGTAACTTGATCGAGAGTGTCCTTAGCTATGATTCAAGAAAATCGGTTCAGCCGTTTGAATATTATCAGCAAGTTGATGAATGGATGTTAGCACCTTCCACCGGTCTAATCAATTCGAAATTCAGAATTCTGTTACTTCAATGATATTAGAAGAATAGTAACCTTGAACTGATGCTGCAGCATCACCTGTTGCAGGATACCCAACTCCCTCACCAACTTACAGCAGAGGTATCGTGTTTGGGCTCATTGTTTGAGACCTTTCCAGGCAGGCGCGGTCGCAGCCCAAGATTGGGGGGGGGGGGGGGGGTCACTATTGGTGCCAAGGAATATTTTTAGGGAAATGGTTACCTAATTGATAAGTACCTACTCTAAAAACTGTTTTTTGTATATGCCCATCGGGGTGGGTCACTGTGGCTGAAGTACCTACAGTTTTTAGTTAGTACTAAAGCACGTAAATCATTCAGTCTCGACAGCTTGAATGATTTTGGGGGGGGGTCCTGACCCCCAGGACACATGTTTGTAGGTATTGGTTTAATATAAAAGTTGTAGGTAATATTTTGATCCAAGTGTCGTCGCGTCGGGGGACGGCTAATATATACAGGGTGTAAGGGTAATAACCGTTGTCACTCAAACCATGGGTAGTTGACTTAAATATAAAAATAAATGACCGGGTAACAATAAAAAAAAAAACGCTATTTTTAACTGACTTCTTCAAAAAGGAGGAGGTTCTCAATCCGTCCATAAGTTTTTTTATTTTTTTGTATATTTGTTACTCGATTTCTCCGCCAATTATGAATCGATTTTGATGATTCTTTTTTTGTATGGTAGGCTTCCGAGGTGGTCCCATATAAATTTTATTAACTTTGCTTGTTTCGTTTTTGAGTTAGCTTCAATATTACATATTTTTCCCACTTAGTTTATCTAGAGGATGTTTTCATTTATTCCTTCACTGTTATTTACATCAGCTAGTGGTATTAGAATTTGTGTGGGGTAGGTACCACAACTAAAAAGTGAAAAAGTTAAATTTAAAATTTAAAAAACCCCCGACAAAAACAAAGCATTTAAAAAGTAAACAAATAATATGTATTGGCCCTTTAAGTTTAATATAAAAGTTGTAGGTAATATTTTGATCCAAGCGTCGTCGCGTCGGGGGACGGCTCATGAAAATAGGAAATTAACAGCAACTATCCTTTCTACAATAGCATATATTCATTATTCCTAGTGTATGTTGGCGTTTTCATTAGCCGTCCCCCGACGCTTTGTTTTTGTCGGGGGTTTTTTAAATTTAACTTTTATTTCCAGCTTTTTAAATTTCATATTATATTACTAGTAGAAATACTATGATCAACCCGCGGCTCGCCGATATCTGCGTAGCTGTACGTACTTTTACCACAGTGAAGCTAGTTTCTAATTTAGTCTCATTTATCTTTCCTACTCCCATCATCAGACCCTGATCACCATCCATCTGTACCCTTTTTTTGAGACCTTTCCAATGAGCCCAAACACGATACCTCTGCTGTAAGTTGGTGAGGGAGTTGGGTATCCTGCATCCAGGTGATGCTGCAGCATCAGTTCAAGGTTACTATATTCTTCTAATATCATTGAAGTAACAGAATTCTAAATTTCCAATCGATTAGACCTGTGAAAGATGCTCACATCCATTCATCAACTAGAAAAGAGCTGATAATCTTCAAATGGCTGAACCGATTTTCTTGAATAATAGCTAAGAACACTCTCGATCAAGTCACCTTTCAAACAAAACAAAAAAAAACAAAATCGGTTCAGCGGTTTGGCAGCTACGATGTAACAGACAGACAAACAGATACACAGATACACACGTTAAACTTATAACACCCCTCTTTTTCAGTCGGGGGTTAAAAATAAAAACTTTTACTGCAAAAAAAAACCGACTTTCAAAAAAAAACACTCAAAACTGAAAAATTACTTTAATTTCGGAAGTCGGTGGCAAAAAACAAAAATTGAAAAGCAAATACAAAGTTTTTTTTTTGTAAAATGTTTTTATCATTAAAAGATTTTTTAAAGTTTCTATCCGACATCGTGCTCTGACTCTGACTCTAGCGAAACAGCTGACTGACTGAGGGAAGGGTCGCGCCCGCGGCCGGTCAGGTCACGTCCCACGCCACCCACGTTGAGACGCAAAGTTGCCCTAGCTAGCACCCTAGGGTGAAAGGGTGAAATTCTCTTGTGGTAATATCGCCTCTTTACAAGAACAACGTGACATCTCATAAAAACGTTTTTTATTATTATTTGATATTCAAAACCGCGATGTCGAATTTTATTTTCTACAAAAACGCGGCATTTTATAAGTTAATATTCGAGGAGCTATGAGTGAAAGAGACGACACGACAGTGGCAAATGGCGTTATCACGTTGTCTCTTTCGGAGTGGCGCACGACTTCGACAACGCGACGCGTTAGTTTGCCCCGCACGCGCAACGAGTGAAGTACTCCTGCTTTTCACAAAAAACGTGGCATCACGAGTATACCACGTTTTTAGTGCAAAGGTATGTTTCTTGTTGTTTTTTACTTTAACTTGAATAATGTGATATTAGTTATTTAATTCGTTTTTGTTGTAAAACTCGTGAGTATTGAGAATGAGATAATGAATATTGTCACATTATTGATGAAAAAATTACAAGTTTTCTTTGTGATATCTTTGAATGTAACCATGTTGTTGATGAATCGTTTTCAAATACTATGGGTTATTTTATTTTACATCATTATTTTTGAAAAGCTTTATGTTTGGGTTTATAGTATGCTAAAATGTTACATTATACGTGCTAAAATAAAGTAACTTTTACGAATTTGTTTTTCAGATGGCGTCACGATCTAGGATGTTGGTTCAATTAGCTACAGGTGTTAAAAATAATTTAAGTGTACAACCAAATGATTCAAACTCTCAGATAGATATTTTAACACAAGACGAGAATGAAAATGCCAAAAGCTCGACCAATAACTTGCAGACATCAACAAAAGGTATTTTTTTTACTTGTACTGATATTTTTTTTTTCTAGTTGTGTTCCTATAATTTCATTATTTCAATCCTCTTTGTAGACGAAGACATCGCAGTAGGTTCCATCCGACCTCGTAGTGATTCGACTAGTAGCAGCGGCTCCTCTAGTTCTAGCAGTTCTTCGAGTTCTAGCAGTTCGTCAAGCAGTGGCCCATCTATGTATCAAGGTAAGTTAATTTAAATGCAGAGGGGTATAAATTATTTACTAGGAGTAAATAATTTATACCCCTCTGCATTTAAATTAACATCTAAACTTTTGTTATTTTGCTTCTTATTACAACGATTCGTAAAATGGCTTGTGGTATCTAGGAATGAGGTTTTTATTTACCAAATCCATGAGATCAGCTTTTTTTCTCTCTGCTAGTCCAGGTTTTTGAAGATAGGCCTTTTTCAAATTTAAATTAATGCTTTGGCTATTATGATTTCTCTTTTTTTTCACCACTATAGCTTTCTTGAATAATTCGTCAGCGTATGATTCTTTGAAAAATATGGCATCGGGATCAGAGCTTTGAACTTTTATCATCTTCAATAAACAATTTGATGCCATTTTTAATGCTTTCGTCCACTGCGTGATGGTTTGAATGAGTACCTCGGTTATCTTTCATGGAAGAAATATTAGTATTGCTATTTTTCTTTTTCAAAGCAGTCTCTATGGGTCGATTATTAATCCCCAAAGTATTAATGATGAACAATTTACAAACTCTTGTTTTTTCACCCGAAATAGTCAAAAAGAAAGCGTTGTTGTTGTTTCGAATAGTTGCAACATTTCCATCCGAATCAACTTTAACGTAACGTTGTTTTGGGATGACTATGTCTACGCTATTAGCAATAAACGTCCATTGTTTTTCTATTGCACCTAAGCTCCAATAGTCATTTAAAATGGTCTGTCTTTGCTCCTCTGTAAATTTAAACCCACATTTAAATTTACATTTATCTTTACAAGAAGGTTTCAATTTACGACTTGGCATGTTATTTTTTTTTATGCCTATCTTCAAAAACCTGGACTAGCAAAGCTGATCTCATGGATTTGGTAAATAAAAACCTCATTCCTAGATACCACAAGCCATTTTACGAATCGTTGTAATAAGACTGATTAAGTACAAAGATTTTTTGAATTGTATTTTTTAGAAATATTTAATTGCTATTATTTAAAATGATAGTGTTTTCATTAATATTATGAGAATTTGTGATTCTATGTTTATGAAGGGTGATAGCAATGTTCCTATTTTGAATTTCTAAGTACTATAAAACTGGGTGCCATAATTGTGTTAGAAGACGTTAATTACTATTAGATAACTTTAAGTACAGTTAACTTTTTTATTTTTTTATTTGTATGAAAGTAATTTTTTAGTTACCTTATAATTTTAATTAAAGCAAGTACTAAGTACTATGTGAAATGTGATTGATTGATCTCTTGTTGATTATTGTGCCTTAAACTAATTTCATAGTGTAAGTAAGCCATTGTTTTCGTAAATTTCTATTTTTTTAATACAAGATCTTTATTTTGATAGTGTGTTTTATTTAACTTATCACACAGCCTTACACCTAAATTTAACATCTTCAACGTGATATATCAATATGTTACAAGCATTTTGTGACATATTTTCATTAAAAACGTGACATGTGTGTCTGTGTTTTTTTAAATCAGTTTTTTTACTTATTCCATATTGAACTGAGTTTTTTTTTTGCTTATTTTCAGAAAATAAACTCATTACCGCAACAATTTAATTGTTTTCCTACGGTAAAATTATCAATACTTTAGAATTTATCAACGTTTAAATGTTTAAAATTGCTCTCCTGTAAAGTTGTGGTTTAAAAAATATCACGTTGTTCTTGTAAAGAGGCGATATGTAGTTTTTTTTTTTTTAAGTTGTCATTTTCCTTTGAATTACGTTCTATAAATGAAACCAAACCACTGGTTTTAAGGATAACGGTGTTTACCCTAACACCCTGTAGATAAATTTGCGCACATTTCATACAACACATATCACGATAGACGTGCGCAAGCCTAAATTTGCGCAATTAAGGGGGGTGTGCTAAGGTGGCCCGAGAAATTCAAATTTTCTTACGTTTTCTTTGAATGACGATTTCATGAAATAGGTAGTCATTCAATGCACTTACATGAACTTAGAGAGTTGTATTGCTGATTCTAATGATTATAATTCAGTAAATCCATATTTTTTACGGTAGCAAATAATATTTAGATCAACATACAACCTGATACTGACCTGCAAATTGCAAAAAAAAACGTAAGAAAATATGAATTTCGCGGGCCACCTTATCGCACCCACCTTAAATCGTAACGTGTGTGGCTAACATTAGGATGTTCATACTCTTACGGTGACATGAACTAATCTGTGGCGTAGATACGCGGCGGCTCGACATACGGAGCGTGCGGGTCGTGTGGGGCTGGGGCGGCGGGCGGGGCGCGCGCGTCGGGCTGGGCCGCGGGGGCCGGCGGGGCGGGGGGGTCATGCGGCGCGGGGGGCAGCTCGAGGCTGTCGAGGCTGCGCGCCGTCACCAACACCTGCGAGCTCGACATCGCACCCCGTAAAGCCCTGCCCCGACACAAAATTGCCACCGAGAGGTAGGTACCTACCTACTCCTATGTTATTAATAAACAAACCATGGCCCACCTGATGGTAAGTGGTCACCGCCAACTTTCGACATGTGGTGACATCTACACCGCCACATACGAACTAGGACTTACGTATTCTACATCGCGCAAGCAATGCTTACCGCGCAATCTCCATATAATATACAGAAACCCGAAAACGTCCTTCGGGCCCACCAGAAACAACACCCGTCTGTTAGGAGGATGAAGGATGAGTAACTTTCCACCCTGAGGGTGTGGTAGGAATGGTAGGATTGTCCTCATAGCTCTAGAGACATAAGCAATAGATACCAGAGGTGTTGCTATGCTATCTCAGAGACAAAGCTGTAATGTCTCATGATTGTGCTTGTTATTACACTGGCACTCTTACCCTCCACACAGTTGCGCTTGTCGAAGGACATGGTGTTAGTACTTCCTCAGACTAGCTCCTTCACAAAGAGATCTACTATCGTTTACCTTTAGATCGCAGGGAATACGAGAGTAACGTTTCATTGATGGCTGTAGTGTGGTGCAGTGCGAGAGCCGCGCGGGCACGGGCACCAGCGGCGGCGATCCGCGCTGCGAGTTCGACCTCGACGACCCCGTGCATGTGAGTACGGCACACTCCTATTCATCCAACATCCAGTGCCAATGCGGTGCTCCTGAACAGACTATGTCCCATCTGCTTCTGTCGCCAATGTCCGTTCACCTGCATTCGGCAAATACAATACGTCGTTTACAACCGACAATAACCGACTTCCAAAAAAAACACAAAAAAAGTGCAAAATAACCTTAATTTCGGAAGTCGGTGGCAAGGTTTGGGTATATTGATCGACGGTCAATTAACTTGGAAACCGCAGGCTGAAGAAGTTTGCAAATTAAGTACGTCTGCGTATGCTCTCTACAATCTGTCCAAGAAAGTTAACGTTGATACATTAATGGTTGCATATCATGGTTTGGTGGTCTCTATTCTAAGGTTTGGTGTAGTATTCTGGGGTAATTGCTCCGAGCCCAAAAACGGTGCATAAGATCTATTTTTAATCTCAAGGCTACAGATAGTTGCATTCCTTTTTTCAAGAAATACAAAATACTAACTTTTTCTAGTATATACATTCTCGAAGTAGCTATATTCGTTAAAACTAACAAGCATCTATTTCCGACCTTAAATGATACGAGGATGCGAACTACTGCCATGAGATCAAAATATCAGAGTCTATTGTGTACTGGTAGATATAACACTGTTTTGCTTAAAAAAAATATTATTGGTATGGCACCTATTATATTTAACAAATTGCCAAGTTATATTAAGGATCAGCCCTTAGTAAAATTCAAGAAACTCCTGTCTTCGTCTTCTCTGTTACCGATTTTATAAATGATGAATTGTAATATTTTGCTTCACTTTGTCTCATTTATTGTGCTTATAGATCTAATTTTGAATTTTGTACCTAGTTTCTAAATTATCTATAAGTTATCCACTATATTTTTGTATGCCAACAGGCAGAATGTACTCGGAATATATTTTTAACTAACACTATTATTGTAACACCTGCATTCTATACAAATAAAGAAATTATTATTCCGTTTATTTCACTTTAAATACATACAAATTATATTTTTAAATATTAGAACAAAATATATATAAAAACATTTAAAAATATAAAAAGTAGTAGCCCACCGGTATCGGGAACAAGGTCCAAGCTACCGGCGGTCAGGGCTTCAGAGAGAGGAACCTCCTAACAATGCGAGCCGGGTCCAGGAGTACCGCTTTCTGAATCAAGCCCTTAATCCAGCTGCCCAACGAGAGCCTCCATAGGTGTTGGTCGAGACTCTTGGCAATTAGGCCATTGGCTGATACGACTATCGGCACAATGATCGCAGACTCCACATCCCACATGTCGACAACCTCGTGAGCCAAGTCAAGATACTTGATTTGTTTATCTTTCTCGGCCTTCACGAGGTTTCCGTCATGCGGGACCGTTATGTCAATGATCATTGCACGCCGCTCTGTTCGATCCACCACCACTATATCAGGCTTATTGGCAACAATAGTCCTGTCAGTGATGATGGATCGATCCCAGTACAATGTGATATTTCCATTTTCGAGAACTGGGTCGGGCACATACCTTACGGCACTTCCGATTCCACAAGGCTGTATTTCAGAGCAAGTTGCTGGTGGATAATCCTGGCTACAAGATTGTGTATATGCAAGTACTCTCCGTTAGCTAGATGAGAACATCCGGAGATAATGTGACGGATTGATTCTCCCGGTCGGTGGCATGCCCGACAAATGTCAACCGTGCCGTCCTTCACAATATAGCTCCGGTAATTGTTCGTCATGATAACTTCGTCCATAATTGCACAGACAAAACCTTCGGTTTCTCCAAAGAGGTCACCGAAACGCAGCCAGGCTACGGACGCTAGTAAATCTACATCGGGTCCATGCAGGGCCCGGAAAAAGCGTCCGTGAAGCTCCTTAATCTGCCATAACTCCTTGCGATCGTTAGTGTCAAGCACTACAGGCTTGCGCCAGTTCTCTTTCGCCAAGGAGAGCGGGGTGAGGCCCTTGTCCACCGCGACCACATCTCGATGCATTCCCACGTCGGCTTCTAGGAAATATTCCCTGAGACTGCATATCTCGCGATTGTGGAGGGTCTTAGCGTTTAAAAAGCCTCGGCCTCCACACTTTCGCGGGATATACAGTCTCATTACCGATGACCGTGGGTGATGCATTCGGTATGCAGTCAGCAGCGTACGGACCCTTCTATCCAGGGCGTCAAGTTCGGTCTGAGTCCATTTGAGTATGCTGAAAGAGTACATCAAAACCGGCATGACCCAACCGTTGAAGGCGCGCACCTTGTTACCGCCTGATAGAAGACTATTAAATACTTTCTTCAGGCGGCCAAAGAAGCGCTCCTTCAACGATAATTATTATTATTTGTTGGTATACATTTTTGTATCTCGGCTCTGATCTGCCGGTTTTTTAGGTAACACGGGCCAAAGTCAAGTGCTACCCCTGAGAGAACTAAACTAAGTAATAGTTGATGATGATGTATTATGGCGTGATGATATTATGTTTTGACTTTGTGTTGTACTGGTGAATGTCTGTGCGTGTGATATATGTGAGTCATTGTCGTTCTGCAGGAATTTACGCACAATTCTGCAAGTGTTCAGGATAGCAGTTTTTTGTAGGGTTAGGTAGGTGGAGGGAGCTACGTCTAGTGTTTGTAAGGATTGATGCAGTTGTTTTGGGATGACACCGGTGGTTGAAACAACTACAGGAATAATGGCAACGCTGCCTAATCGCCACATTCTGCTTATTTCTATTTTTAAATCTGTATATTTTGACAGCTTTTCTGCAATAGTGTTTTGTAGGTTGTGTGTGTTTGGAACTGCTATTTCAATAATTTGCGCGGTTTTATTAATTTTATCTATTAATGTAATGTCTGGTCTATTGTAATGTGTTGTTCTGTCTGTGGGGATGGCTCGATCAAAGTATAGCTTGTGTGTTGTGTTTTCAAGAACCGTTTCAGGAGTATTTTTGTAGTAAGGTACTGGAGGTGTAGTAATTAATTTATATTTAATGGCAAGTTTTTGATGAATTATGTTGGCTAATTGATCGTGCCTGTGTTTATAGTCAGTCTGAACTATTGCTTTACATGCTCCAGTAATGTGTTGAATAGTTTCAGAAGAACTATGGCATCGTCTACAAATGTCTGTTGAAAGAGGGACTCGCATGATGTGCTTTTGATAGTTACGGGTTTCAATAACTTGATCTTGAATTGCTGTCATGAACCCTTCAGTCTCCGGGAATAAATCTCCGCGCCTGAGCCATTCGTTCGACGCTATCTTGTCGACGTTAGGTTGGCAAAGGTCTTGTCGATGTCTTCCATGAAGTGACTTATGAGTCCATTCCGATATTTTAGTCTGTCTGTTAGTCAGTTTCTCGTTAATTTGAATAGTTTTATCAGACATGTTTAGCGGTGTTAGTTTTCGATCATAATAAACTATTGCTTTGTGGAGGGTTGAGGTTGTGCTTTTTGTGTTAAAATATTTTCTAAGAGTACTAATTTGTTTATTGTGTAGGTTCGTTATATCTATGATTCCTCGACCTCCTTCTTTCCTGGGTAGTGTTAGTCGCTGAACGCAAGATCGAGGGTGGTGTTTTCTATATTTGGTCAGACTGGTGTTAGTGACGCGTTGTAGGTTTTTAAATTCTGTTTTAGTCCAGCTTATTATACCAAAGGAATATGTAAGAACGGGTATCGCATAGGTATTTATTGATTTAATAGTACTTTTGGAGTGCAATTGAGTGTTTAAAATTGATTTTAGTCTATGTTTAAACTGTTGGGTAAGTTTATATTTTATTTCTTTATGTCTAATTTGCTTTGCTTGAATATATCCTAAGTATTTGTATGTTCCGTGTTCATCTAATGAATCTATGGTTTCACCTGACTGTGTGGTATATGAGTGTTCATATGTATGACCTGCCCTGACTGAATTGATTTTACACTTATAAATACCAAATTCCATTCCTATATCTCTCGAAAATTTATCTGTGGCATTTGCGAGTTCATTTAAGTCCTCTGGTGAAGAAGCGTACAATTTTATGTCATCCATATAAAGGAGGTGGTTAATTTTACAGTCGTGTCTATCCGTCCGTATGCTATCTGTAGTGTCATTGTAATTGAGTTTATATCCTGGCATTAGTGAATTTAATTTGTTTGATAGCGGGTTTAGGGCAAGACAGAACCATAGCGGGCTAAGCGAGTCACCTTGGAATTGCCTCGTTGGATCTTGATGGGTTCTGTCTCAACAATACCTGTAGATGTCGTAAGATGTAAACGTGTTTTCCATTGTGTAATTATGTTATTTAAGAAGGCAATGATTTGAGGGTTTATCTTATATATATTTAAAATTTCAAGTAGCCAAGTGTGTGGGACAGAATCATACGCTTTTTTGTAGTCTATATACATAGTATATAGATCTTTCTTCTTCCGCTGGACCTGTTTGAGTATAACCGAGTCTATTGTAAGTTGTTCCTTGCAGCCCTGACTAAATTTTCGACAGCCTTTTTGTTCTTCGGATAATATTGAATTTGATTCAAGGTGTTTGTAAATGATTCGAGTGATGCATGATGTTATTATTATTTTTATATATTGTTTGTTATTATTTATTATAACAGGCATGTTATTGGTCTGTACTTTGCTGGGTTGGCGCTGTCGTTACTGTCTTTTGGTATCATATACGTAATTCCTTCCGCTATGTATGTAGGCATCGTTGTTGGATTTTTAATAAAGGTGTTGATGTAATTATACAGGAATGGGTGAGTGTATGTAAATTTTTTATACCAAAAGTTATGAATGTAGTCGGAACCGGGTGCTTTCCAATTGTGTAATTTTTGAAGGACGTCATGTAACGTATCTATCGGAACTTGTTCGAACTCCATTTGTTCAGTGTGCTTATGGTTTTCTGTCTCTATTTTAACCCACTCAGCTTCAGTATTATGACATATTGGCCTCTCCCAAATTTCTGACCAAAATTGTTGAAGTTCGTGTACCGACGGTAAACTATGATTTCTGTTATTTTCGATAATACTGGGTGCGGTTTGGTTTGTAGTCGAATTTTTTAACATTCGATAAAACTGCTTTTCGTTGTTCCTAAATTTATTATTTTGAATTTTCCGAAGTGTACAATTGTTGTACCTGTTTAATCGACTATTTACAAGAGTCAGTTTCTGTTTTAGTGTATCTAAGAAATGTGTAAGTTGTGTGTTTGGTTCTTCGTGAGTTGAGTGAATTCTGTAATTTTCTAGTATTGTGTGTACCTCTCTAACAAGCCTCCAGCCTCTGTTTCCTTGCATGTACGCTGTAAGTCTTCCTATTTTTGATCTTAAGTCTTTAACTCTTAATTCTTATCTTTTCTGCCATTTTGGCTTTTTGTTTTTCCAATTGATGTAAGCCGTACTCTCAGAGGTGCTATAAGAAAGTTTACTTCCATTTATTTTAGCAGCTGTCCAAGCAGCACTATATATTGACGTGTAGCGACGTGTAGCGCTTGGCATTGGACTCACACATCCAGGTATTTTTGATTTATAATTGCAAGATAATGGCGAAGCAGTGCAACGCTTGCAATTCACCTATTACAGATAGCTTCTATATGGAATGCTCAAATGAAAAATGCAGGAGAGGGTATGATTTAAAGTGTCTCAAAATTACACTAGATTCTTTTAAGACATTTACCCCAGCATATAAGAAGAAATGGGTATGTCCGGAGTGTGTTTGCTCTAATCCAAAACGCGGAAATATAGATACGCCGGTCAAACTGGATACCACTAGGTTGAACATAACCACGGCATCTGACAATGTGAACACCAAGCGAGGGGGCCAGGCCCAGTCATCGCCGACAATTTTAAGAGACGTGGATTCCGTGTTACTGGATGAACTAAGGCAGCTCCGGGTGGATATTATCGCCCGCCTAGACTGTCAAGCAAATGCGATTACGATCATGCAAGGGCAATTTGCGCAAACAAAAAGTGAGCTTGACAGATTAGTTGGTTTGATGACGGTGATAGAAGAAAAAGTCAATCTTAATCTTAACTTGGCTCAAACTACCCAACCTCAGGCAACGTTCACCATTGCTCCACCAACGAAGGAGGCATCGACGAGCTCTCACTCTTCATTTGCTGAAGCCGTTGGTCAGAATAATCCCAATAAGTCTAAACAAAATACGGGTAGGCAACCAGGAAGTAAAATTGAGAAAATCAAACATAGCACAGCACGAGATTATTCGTCTTTTCTAATAGGTGTATCTGAGAAACACTATAACATGTTGAATAATGCGGAAGTATGGCCACTGAACGCAGAGTTTAGTGAATGGATTTGGTTTCGTAAACAACCCAAGGGCCCGTTCCATTAGTAATGCTCTAATTGAAATATATTACCAAAATGTAAGGGGTCTTCGAACCAAGCTGGACAATTTTAGGAATAACCTAGTGTCGTCCGCCTGGGACTTATTCGCTATTACTGAGTCAGGCTGCAGTGAGTCTATACAAGATGCGGAAATTGTTCCACGAGGATATAAAATATTAAGATGTGATCGAGCGGATGGTCGGAAGCAAGGCGGCGTGCTTCTCGTGGCCACACACCGGTTCGAGTTGCGACAACTACCTATCTTGGACACGTCGATAGACACTTGTGTGTTCGAAATGGTTTGTGCAACCGTACATTTAAATAAACGTTTTTTGTTTGTCAAGTGTGTTGTGTTGTCTATATTCCGCCAGGTTGCTCCGAAAATGATTATTTGTTGTTATTTAGAATAATAGAAAGAATGTGTGATAGATATGGAGAAGTTATTGTGATCGGTGATTTTAACTTGTATTCATGTCCTGTTAATATTAGTAACTATTACGAATGTTTTTTGTCATATTGCGAGTTCACTCAAAGTAACACAGTACCGAATTGTCTCGGTCGTCAGTTGGACTTGGTTCTGAGTGCGGGCATTAGCGGAGGAGTGACAGTGGATGCGGCGGACGAGGCGCTGGTGCCTGTCGACGTGCACCACCCGCCGTTAGCGATTAGCGTGCGCCCCGCCACCGCCCCCGCCCCGCCGACGACCCCCGCCGACGCCCGCGGTACTAATGTTGACTATATTAGGCCTCAGTGGAATTGGAATAAGGCCGATTTTCAATTGTTATATTTTAGTCTTATTTCCACTGACTGGAGTATATTGTATGGAATGCATGATTTGGAGGAAATGTTGAACTTCTTTTATGATAACATTAAATATAATTATGATAGATGGGTGCGTGCCGCGAAAAAAACTTAGTAGTGGAAATTCGCGGTACGTATACCCGATATGGTATACAAGCGATATAATAAAAAATATACAAATAAAAGCTAGACTTCATAAAAAGTTCAAAAAATCTAAGTTAAATAGTGATTATCACAAATTTGTGGAGTGTAGAACACGTTTAAAAAATTCAATAGAAATTGCGCACATAGAACATAGAAATAAAATTCAAGGTCAATTCGTAAAAGGTCCAAAATTGTTTTGGCAGTATATTAGGTCAAAACAAAAAAACAATAATAAGCGCAGTATTATAAAAGACGGTCAACATCTACCGGATGATGAGAGTGCTGGACAGTTCGCAGACTTTTTTGAGTCTGTGTACAGTAAGGAGCCACCCCAGCTGGACGCGGCCGCGGCCGCGGCGGAGGTCGGCGCAACCAGTGCACGGGTGCATATTGAGACACTGAGTCTTTCGGAAGTTCAGCAGGCGCTTGGAAGTCTCAAGCCAAAACGTTCATCTGGCCCAGACGGTATACCAGCGTTTCTGTTCCGAGACTGTGGGAGGGTACTGGCGGAACCATTACTTCACATTTTTAATACGTGTTTAGAACAAGCGACGTTCCCTCCTAGGTGGAAGATCACGCGCGTTATTCCGGTCCCTAAAGGAAAATCTGGTCCGGATATCAGCAACTATAGACCGGTAGCTGTACTATCGACGCCTGCTAAAGTACTGGAATCAGCTATTCAGCGCTCCGTGCAGGCACAAGTCCGCGCGCGTCTATCGGATGCGCAACATGGGTTCCGGCCGGGATGCAGCACTGCTACTAACCTGCTAAACTTTATGGTGCAGGTGGTACCGTCAGTAGACTCTGGAGTACAGGTTGATGCTGCGTACTTCGATTTTAAAAAGGCCTTCGATACGGTTGATAATGACGTCTTATTAAGGAAGCTTGCGAAAATTGGATGTACACTGCCTCTGTTGCAGTTCTTTGCTAGCTATATGAGGGATCGTCAGCAATATGTTGATTACAATGGCTGTGAATCTCGCCCGTATTACACTAGGTCCGGCGTGAGCCAGGGCAGCAATGTAGGGCCTCCCGAGTTTATTATAATGATAAATGACTTACCGGAGGTCGTCAGACATGGGACTTGTTTATTGTTTGCAGATGACCTGAAATTGCTGCTCGAGGTTAGGGATCACACGGATTGTGAACGTCTGCAGGACGACATCAACCGAGTGGTCGAGTGGAGCATCGGCAACAAACTTCATTTTAATGTAGCTAAATGCTCGGTGATGTCTTTCACTCGCGCCCGGACTCCTTTGGATTATCAGTACAAGGTAGAGGATGTGCCGATGCAACGAGTGTCGCAAGTACGAGATTTAGGGGTAGTCTTCACTCAGGAACTAACCTTCAGTGAGCATATCAATAAGATATGTAAGAAGGCATACCGAAACCTAGGTTTCGTACTCAGGCAGGCTCAGGGGTTTACCAACATCACGACGCTCAAGGTGTTGTATGATGCGCTAGTTAGGAGTCACCTTGAACATAGTGCAGTCATATGGGCTCCTTATGAGGCGAAATATAGTGTCATGTTGGAACGTGTTCAAAACAAGTTCACTACACAATTGTATTTGAAGCTGTATGGGGTATATCCTTTTTACCCATTGATGTACCCTACACTGTTTGTACTGGGTATGGTAGGGTACAACGCGCTAAAGGTGAGACGGGACTTTGCACTCGCAGCGTATGTAGCGTATGAAGCTACTGCGTGGCTGGGCGCATAACCCGGGAGTGCTGCGGCACCTGGAACTTTGCGTGCCTGACCGGTACGTGTGGAGGCGGCGGCGCCCGCCCCTGCTTGCTGTGCCTGCAGCCAGAACCAACCTACCGGCGAGGACTCCTCTCTCTAGAGCCATGCGTGTGGTGAACGAGGTTCACGAGAGGGTGGATGTATTGTGGTGCAACTTGAGTGAGTTCGCAAAAGCTGCATTATTTATAATATGTTATTTAGATGTAGGTTAAGATTTAGTATATAGTATGTAATTTTATAGGATATAGATTAAGGATTTTGCATGTAAGGCCTCTCTATCGCATTGGATCGCAGATCTGTAATGGTAGTGGTAGGTAAGAGTTGTGTAAATAAATAAATAAATAAATAAATATTACTGTCTGCAGGGTTTCAAATTCTGTATCTGCATTGACATATTTTGGAAGAATGACGTTATTAATGTTACTTACTATTTGTGAATTTTTTTTTGATGATTTTTCTTTAGGTATATAATTTCTTTTTGTGGGATGAATATTTGTGAAATGCTCTAGTGTATGTGAGAATGTTTCCTCTAGTTATTGGCATCTTTCCTGACTTATTTCGATGTTTATGGTGTTATCTTCTGTGTTTATAATGGTGGTCAAAGCTCTAACATCAATGCTATTCAAGAAATTGGGCTCACTTCCTACTTCTGTTTCTTGTGTATGTGATAGATTATTAACGTGTGCTGTTTCTGTGTTATTTTGTGTGGGTGCTTGTATCGGGGTATTGTCGGCAGCTATATGTATATTGAGATTTTCTAATTGCCTGTAAGGGTTCGGTTGGTTAAGTGTATTTTCTGCATATGTTTTTAGGTCTTGGAGTCGTTCATCTGATATCATTTTGTTATTTAGAATGACCCTTTTTTGATCTGCAATTCTCTGCTCAGATAGATGTGACAATTGTGGATAGAACTCAATGAACATTTCTCTTAATTTTCTCCTCCAGACAGTCATATCTGTTTCCATTTTCGTAGCGATGAAATAAGATTTTATTAGAGTTTCGTTCATTTCGTTTGACCACCTCATTCTACGTTTTGGTTCCGATTGTAAATGTGTGTTGGATTGATTGTTAGTTCGTCAAAACAAAAGAACAAAGAAATTCCCACGCACACAACGATAACATTCATTATTTGTAATTTCCATGGTATTATTCCACCTATTGTATATAGATAAGTATGTGCTCTGGTTATTCAAGAACCCAAAACACTTTACTTTATCGAGCTGCGTTCAGTATATCTCAAGTTATTGTGGATTTCGTGGTGCCGCTGATAAGCAAATCGTGGGGGCGGGGCGTGAAGCGGGAGCGCGTGGGCCCCCCTGTAATTTATAAGCGACGCGCCAGGAAGCTAAAGGTTAACTGCGCTGTTGGCAGAGTGTGTGTATCTAAGTTAGTGGTGTCTGTTTGTAGCTTTCTGCTTACTTCTAATCTAATTGTATCAAGTGTAGTGATATAAAGTAATTTATTATGAACTATTGCTCTTCGTTGATCTCCAACTCTTTGCTTTGAGACATTCATTTGCGGAAATCTGTTAATGAATTGTTGGTGCAATGATGTATGATATGAATTTGTTTCAGTTTCTAAATTGGTGATAATTAAATACGTACGCCAAATGAATTGGTTCATGTCTTCGCTCCATTTTTTACGCGTATTGGTTGTGACAGTAGCGGGTGAAGGGTTTATGGCAGTAGTAGCCTCCGACACAACGTCTACTGACATCGGTGACGATGATGATGATCTTAATGAGCGTGATAAATATGAAGGTGGTGATGATGCGATTGATGAAAAGATGGACTTCGGAGAGGATGATGATGAAACCGGCGATGTTTCATCATTTGGTGGAGGTTTATTTGCCTGAATTCGTTGTTTTGTTTTAGATCTTGTTATCATAATGATTCCCACGAGAAGCTAGGGACATAAAAAGTCGACCACAGCAGAGCCCTGCGTTCACTGTGGCAAGGGTAAATAAAACTGGAGGTCCCCAATTTTCCAGAGTTGGCACACTAACGACTAGCGCTCTCTCCTAGCCATGCAGCCCTCGGCATGTGCGACCTTGGCTTGGATTGTATCTCTTTTGATCTGGCCCCTCACCCTAGATCTGTCTCGGCACAGTAGACTCTGCCGACACAGACCTAGGGTTCATTGGAGCGCGCAAGCCCCACCACGACGGCAACGTAGAGATACGGCGGATTATTATTATTAAGAAATTAAAATTTAAAAACAAAGACACCGACCTCCGAAATTAAAGTTATTTTTCACTTTTTTTGTGTTTTTTTGGAAGACAATTGTTTTTTTTTTGTAAAAAGTTTTTATTTTCACTTTTTAGTTGTGGTACCTACCCCACACAAATTCGAATACCACTACCTGCTATGGAGTCAAAGAATATAATTATCGTCTACATACACTAAGTGGGAAAAAATACGTAATATTGAAGCTAACTCAAAAACTACGCAAGCAAAGTTAATCAAATTTATATGAGACCACCTCTGAAGCATGAAATAAAAATAAAAAAAGAATCATCAAATCGATTCATAATTGGCGGAGTAATCGCTTAACATACACACAAAAAAAAATATTAATTAATCAATATTACTAATTAAAATATCGCTCTGTGTTGCACTAAAATATTGATTTTGAATCGCAATAATAACACGACTAGGTTTTGTAACAGTGTAAAATGTAAAAGAAGCATTAGAAAAGCTTCCAAGTGCTTTTTTACCTAAATATTCAGTGACACGATATTAGTTATTGCAATTCATCACCTACAGCAGTCCACTGGTGGACATAGGCCTCTCCAATTGCACGCCATTCTGATCGATTATATCTAACGCCGATTTGCGGTCTCCACTCAAGAACCTGTCTACCCCAACGGTCATCGGTTCTAGCTAATATGGCCGACCCATTGCCACTTCAGCTTGCTTATTCTGTGAGCTGTCGACAACTTTGGTTCTCTGCCGGATTACGTCATTCCGGATTCTATCCCTCCGACATACTCCAAGCATAGCTCGTTCCATAGCTCGCTGAGCGACACGTTTCGGCTTTGTAAAGTATTTTATTATTGTGAATGTGAGGACTATGTGAATTTTTAAAATTTTTTTTTTCGTTCTCAGTTAACTTTATCAATGGTCTGGCAATTTGAGAATTTTATGCGGCCTACCCAAATGTCCTTTCTTTGGTATTGTTCGTCGAGTCGCTGAGCTCCTTAAGTTCTGAGTTGAGCTCCGCCATTACTGACAAATGCTTGCACTGACTGGACAGGTCCACTCAAATCTGTGTGGTTCTTTCCTCAAAAGACCATTTCAGACTCGAATTTGCATGGTCCTCATATGGCTTGACCAAGATTATGTCTGGACTTTAAAAGAGACTGTGACCTCTGAGTTTGTTTCGGCCTTTCTTCTCAGAGTAGTCAGATAGGAAACGCCGACCTCATCTAGCTTATTTTTAATATTTTTTAATATGACGTGTAAAAGTGATTCCAATATCCTATTTACAGAATAAACAATTTCATTTCATTTCATTTCCGTAAGTCAGGAATACAGGAGGTATACAGGCAGGACGCACTGATGGAGGACTTTAGTCTTTAGGCTCTGCGGAATACGCGACGAGAAGACTCGATGGAGGTTCCCATATGCTGCCCAGCCCAGCTGAATTCTTCTGTTAGCAGGGTTTGCCTAGGTAAACTTATTCTCAAACCTACTCGAGAGCACCGCCATTGATAGCAATCGATCCTGGAGTGACGTGTTCGTTAAACATAACTTGGGTTTTGTCCAAGTTCATCCAGATACCAATGCTTACCGAAGAATCAACTAGGCCGTCCACCATCTGCTGCAAGTCATGCAGCGACTCAGAATCAACTAGGCCGTCCACCATCTGCTGCAAGTCATGCAGCGACTCAGAATCAACTAGGCCGTCCACCATCTGCTGCAAGTCATGCAGCGACTCAGCCAGTATGACGATCTTATCTGCAAATCTCAAGTGTGAGAAGTACTCGCCGTTGATTTTAATAACGTGGCCTTTCCAGTTCCACGATCACGCTCCTTCGCCACACTTGTAGAAATCTCCCAGAGAAGAGGGCAGAGTTGAAAAGCTCCGGAAGCTGTTTCAGTACAGGACTTCCTCTCGATCTCAGGAGGATTTTCCATTTTTAAAGCTGTTTAAGAGCCGACTTTCTTCCCACTTATTGATTTGATTTGATTTGGTTTCCAACATTTTGTCGAGCGCCTGGTCGACGTCATTTGTGGTTTCCACGGAAGCGAATCGGTTCTTCAGGTCTGACTGGAACGCTTCAGATCCTGACATAGATTGGAGCATATTGGTCGGAGCCCAAGACTTCATCAAACAAGTTCGCTCGCTAACGCTATTGCAATTCATAAGTAAAGAAAGAAAGAAAGAAAAATATTTTATTTGGGACACGCTCAGGAAAAACAAGCAGTAACATAAAGTAAGAACTAAAATTTAAAAAAATAAAGATAAAAGAACAATATACGTAATGAACAAAATAAGTAATCAATATTTTAGTACGACACAGAGCGATATTTCATAATGAAATCTCTCTATATAATAGGTCTTTACCTATGAAATTGCCGTTTTGTATGAAAAAATTTAAACGAATTTTTTTCATGAATTTTTTATTTATATTAATCGAAGTAATCACCCATGCAATCAATGCATCTTTGCCATCGCAGTGGCAGTTTATTGATGCCCTTCTTAAAGAAATCAGCTGGACGGGAGGCAACAAATTCTTCAAAGGCATTTTGTACTGCCTCTCGGGTATTGAATTTTTTTCCCGCCAAGAAGTTATCCAAATTCTGGAAAAAGTAGTAGTCTGTAGGCGCAAGGTCTGGTGAGTAGGGCGGATGACGGAGAGCTTCCAACCCCAGTTCTTGCAACTTGGAGACCGTCTGCTGTGCAGTATGAGGTCGCGCGTTGTCGTGCAGGAGCAGCGGAGACGAGCGATTGACCAATGCTGGTTGGAGATGCGCCAGCTTCTCCATCATTGTGTTCAGTTCTTCACAGTACACATCTGCAGTAATGCTCACCCCGTTTGGTAAGAAGCTGTGATGAATCACACCGGCGCTAGACCACCAAACAGTGACCATCACTTTTCTAGGGGTAAGTTTTCGTTTAGGGCATTGTTTAGGTGCTGAACCAGGATCCAACCAACTTGCTGAGCGCTTGCGGTTATCAAACAGAATCCATTTTTCATCGCAGGTAACAATGCGGTTCAAAATTCCTTCATTTGTGTGTCTGTTGAGCAGTGCAAGGCACGTCTCGACGCGTACTTCGCGCTGGCGATCATTGAGTTCGTGGGGCACCCATTTGTCAAGCTTTTTTACCTTGCCAATTTGACGCAAATGGACCAATATTGTTTTGACGCTAACGTCGAAAGCTGCTGCTAATTCAGCCGTAGATTGTGTATCATCAGCTTCCACAATCGCCTTTAATTCGTCATTGTCGACCAAAGTCTTCGGACGACCGCGAGGTTCATTTTTCAGGTCGAAATTTCCAGAACGGAAGCGAGCAAACCAATAACAGGTGGTGCGTTGGTTTGTAGTGTTAGCTCCGTAAACGTCGTTGATGTTGCGTGCCGCTTCTGCCGCGTTGCTGCCACGACGGTACTCATATTCCATAATTACTCGAATTTTTAACGTATCCATGATGACGAAAAAGATTGAAATGCGATGAAAATGTAACACTAATCAATAAAGAAATGACTACTTTTGGAAAAAAAAAACCATGTTTTTAAAATAAAATTAATTTGAAATTAGAATTCTTAGCCAAACAAAAATTATTTTGATTTGAAATGGCCAGTACTGCAGAACGGCAATTTCATAGGTAAAGACCTAATATCAGAACAGCGAAATATTCGACAGCTATTTGCGACATTGCCAACTTTTAGAGTGCGCCCTCTTAAGCTGTAACTACTACTACTGTACTCGAGCGCATTCAACTTGTGCTTTACGCAAGCGTTATTTACCCTACCCAAACACATGCCTCATGTTCGCTGGCAATAGCGCATGTACCAAACCCTGTGACGTGTACAGCGTAGTTATCCTTCACGAAAATGAATCTATCGGTACGAGTATCATACAACATACAGCGTGTAACAAAAACCCTGTCCGAACCGTGAGGGTGTTGTGAAGAATACTGAGAGTCTATTTATAAGGTGAAAACAATGTTATAGCGGTACATGGCGGCGCGCTTCGGGATCGGACAAGGTTTTTGTTGCATGCTGTATACATTAAGAATTGACGTTTTAATCACAGAATCACTTGGCAATTACTCAAAAACTAAAGAACAGACTCTTGAGAACGTTTTCCTGCAAACTGCAACGGTTGAGGTACCTGCCCTTAATACCCCGTCTCAAACATCCATCTGTATAATTAATGATTCAGTTGTACTCGCAAGCGAAACGGTTGCAAGCGATGTCGGCGACGACGCGGCGCGCACGCAGCGTGGAGCCCTCCGCGCGGCGCTTCGAGCGCTTCGAGCGCTTTGACCCCGACGAGCACTCGCAACGTTCGCAGCGAGCACACTCCATCGCGCGCGCTCGCGCCGCTCGGCCACGCGAGCCCTCGCTCTGCTCGCTCTGCCGCGGCTACTGGCGCTCGCTCACGCACTACCTTGCCGCGCAAATCTTCTGCTGCCCCGATGCCGTCGTGCGCTGATGTGTGATTGTTTTAATTATGTTGTTGCAAATATATCATACTTCTGAACTAACTTGCCGTATTATTTTATTACATTGCTGCTGCTTATTTTATTACTCATGCCTCGTCGGTCTACTGGTCGCAAGCGCTCCTGCTGACCGTAATGTGGGTGTAGGTACTGGGTATTCCTCTGCCCAACGCTTCGGGGGAAACAAGCCGTTATGTTATTGTGTTGATGATATTGTGTTAGCACTGGCGATCAACAAAACATACTGAAATCTCTAGCTCCTGTCAAAAAGTGTATGAAACATTGACAAAAATAGAGATTTCAACATGTTTTGTTGTGAATGTTAGGCCAGTGCAAACACACATTAACAATAACATCACAGTTAAGGAACGTTTCGGGGAGCGGCACTCAGCAGTAAGGGCCGGATCACATCTGGTTGAACTTACGTCGAAAGTGTCGTGACTCGTGTTAAATATCGTATGACGCATAGATATAAGAAAGAAGGAGATATGCCCGGTAGTTGAAAATGTATTAGAACCCACTGTCTCCAAAACATCCCCACTGCGCGCCAACTACTACACAAGCAGTTCAGTAAGAGCAATAGATACGCAGTCGCGCACACACCCACATTTCATAAATCTGAACGTACTACACAATCAATTATAGACCTTATAACATGTAACACAGCGCGCATTTAACGTGCACCGTACTACTTACTCACACAAAAGCAATGGTCGCTATCGATGTGCTATGCAAAAGCCATTTATTTTCCATATACGCTAGTGATTGACTAAATCGGAAAGTTATCGATTTTTTTATTGTACTAAAATATTTTTGGGGTCCTGTAAATAAAATAAATAAAAAACGATAAGTCCAGAGAATATTAAGTACCTATAATAAAAATATCAATTAGTAGCTAAAAAAATATAAAAAATTTAAATAACGAAAAAATCCGGTTAAGTTGGTTTAAGTTCTAACCTCGCATTATTTAAGCTTAATCTCTTACTTTTTTATGGTTTTGGTATTTTACTTCCGTTAAAGTTTTCAAAAGCTTCGAATGTGTTATTGTAATCTGTATGGATAAGATTAAATATTAGTTACTTTTGATAAAAGTCAAAATATTCATACTAAGTATTTATTTGTTATGCATGGGTGTGTGTTTGTTTTCATATACATATTTGCTATTTTTTTTATTAACTAGGCACTTTTTAATATAAAAAGCATATTGCCTGCTTAGTGCATAGTGGGGTATCGATGTAACTGCTTAGGATAATATTTAAATGATAAATACGCTGTAATTGTACCTACCTTTCAGCTTTCCAAAAGATGCGAATTTAAAAAAGGAATGGATTGATGCCACTGGCTGGCCACCTAACTTGTCCCCTCATCTTAACAGGGTTCAACAATATCTACCGTTTCAATAGGCTATGACAGGTTAAGATACGATAATTCAAACCCAATAACACTCCGCCGACATTAACATAAAATGTTATTAACTTACTTTACGATTGTTGTTTATGCATTTGTCTATCTACTATGCTGTAAAATAATCAAAATAAGTAAAAATCATTATTTCACATCGATCTTCCAACCGCGTAAAACGATTTACAGATTGAAGTATTTATTCGCTAATCGACATAGCCTACGATTCGATAGCCTACGTTAGTGGATCTGCACAAGCACATCACTAGCTCGGCGCAAGACACAGCGGCCGTACCACCGATGCATTCGTACAGTTGTAATATCGTTTTGTGATTTTTACATTGCTTGTCCAGTCACAGCGAGATAAAGTATGTAGGTAGTGGATAAGGAGCAATGTATTTAGTGCAAAAATAATACAGTCGCTGTGATATTTGAAAACAAAAATAACATTGTAATACCAAGAAATATTTTTCGATTTGTTGTTTTTCATGATTTTAAAGAAAAATACTGAGAAATACTTGTACTTACATATGGCAAGTAATTCCATTATTCACAAAGTTTTTGATTTGGCTTCGGTTTTTGCAAGAAACCATATAAGAACTCGGCATTCTTATAAGTTTTCACGATCACGGTCGAAAGCGCACTAGTTCGCGAAGATGGCCCTTTGCCAAGTGCATGAGCATTTCGGACATGCGGCGCGGACACAGACACGCCCCCATGCCACTTCTCCTGTTTTTTATATTTCTATGGTATCACGTCTGTTTTTTGTGAAAATAGATGAGGTCCTGACTTCCTGAGTCGCGTAAACAGTTAAGTACCTCTCTCATCAAGGTCATGTATACCAAACCTTTCAGATTCCCAACCAATGAGTTGTACTCCTCTAGCGGTATTCTCACAGTCAGAAAAGTATACATACTCCATACTGTCATAAAATTACACAAGGTCTGCCCTATGACCCTCACTATCAAGAAAGAAAACGTAAATACAGTGTTGCACCTGTAAAATTCGTAACAACTGCATATGCCATAAAGTAATAAAAACTAAAACCCAACTACGGATTTTTTATTTGTCTGTCTGTCTGTCTTGTTTAAATACCTTTTTAGTCGTAGTTGGGTTTTAGTTTTTATTACTTTAATTTTTTTAAATTTCTTTTGGGGTTATAATATATTTTTGAAATGTGCTCATTAAGCCCTTTCATTTGATACCCAACATGGTACGATTAAACATTTTTTTTTTTTTAGTTCCTGACTTTATGTCCTCTAGAGGGCGCCATTTTTATAATAATGCGACGTCACATAGCCTATAACCAGCGGACGATCAAGACGCTTCCAACGATACTCATTTGTCAAATTGTGATGAGTCGTTTAGAAGATATGAGGGAACAGATGAACATACATACATACAAACATACATACATACATACATACATACATACATACATACCGGTCAAAATCATAACCCTCTTTTTTTCTTCGCCGTAGTCGGGTAAAAAGACAACAATTCCAATTCCGCTACCCTATATAATATAAAATTTATAAAATAATTAATATCTATCCTATGACTACTAAAGACTGCAAAAAGGCAATAGTTCAATGGATAAAACTGAAGTCACAATTATGATGACATTGAACTGCTGCTGCAAGCATCGTCAATATGAGATGGATAGATACACATACACACACATATACACACACTTACACTTTCACACCCCCATGCACACATACACCCCCACACACACACGCTATCTTAAAATGTAAGTATCTCTAAGTTTCTTTTTTAAAGGAGAATGGGCCCCTGCTTATGGGGTTCTGCCCTGAATCCCAATAAAATTAAGATATATACCGATGGAAAGAGCTTTTCAAGGGGAACCTTTCCTAGTGACATAACTTTTGCCAATTGTTAGTCAGTTCGGAGTAAATGACCTAAATAAGTGTGAATACTTGGGCATCGGGGTTAAGGAATTTTCTTGGTCCAATAGCCATAAGATATACATCAATGGTTTTAGCTTTTTGAGGGGAACCTTTGATACTAACATTACTATTGCCAATTGTTGGTCAGTTCGGAGTTAATGGCATAAATAGGTGACTACTTCGGTACCGAAGTTAAGGAATTTTCTTAGCCCAATAGCCATAAGATATACACCAAAGCAAAGAGCTTTCCAATGAGAACCTTTGCTACTAACACGACTTCTGCCAATTGTTAGTCAGATTGGAGCTAGTGCCCTAAATAAATATTACTACTGGGGCATCGAAGTTAAGGAATTTTCTTGACCCAATAGCTATAAGATATACACCAATGGAAAGAGCTTTTTGAGGAGAACCTTTACGACTAACATGACTGTTGCCAATTTTTTATCAGTTCGGAGTTAATGACCTAAATAGGTCACTACTTCGGTACCGAAGTTAAGGAATTTTTCTTGGCCCAATAGCCATAAGATATACATCAATGGCTTTAGCTTTTTGAGGGGAACCTTTTATACTAACATGACTATTGCCAATTGTTAGTCAGTTCGGAGTTAATGTTCATAAATAGGTGACTACTGGGGCACCGAAGTTAAGGAATTTCCTTGGCCCAATAGGCATAAGATATTCACCTATGAAAAGATCTTTCCAAGGAGACCCTTTGCTACTAACACGACTTTTGCTAATTGTCAGTCAGTTTGGAGTTAATGACCTAAATAAGTGTTAATACTGGGGCACCGAAGTTAAGGAATTTTCTTGACCCAATAGCCATAAGATATACACGAATGAAAAGAGCTTTTCGAAGAGAACCCTTGCTTCTAACGTTCAATTGACGAAATACCAGAATTCCAATAATATTTAATCACTCAAAATCAAAATCAAAACAAAAAGTCATTTATTCAAACTAGGCTGAGAATCAGCACTTTTCGAACGTCAAAATTACATAAGACAGTCCCCCAAAACACCCACCCTTCACCACTTCATAGTGCTTTAGCTGGGAAGAAGAAGTGGCGCAACAAACTCCCCAGCAGCACAGCTGTCTGTTCAGTTAGAGAAAAATTGATTCTATACAAAAGTATACAAAATCATTTACATTACATAAAACTCAAATCTCATTATTGGCGTGTGCTAGCTGACATATGGCTACATATGTCAGCTAGCACACGCCAATATACCAACTACAAAAAAAATATGATAAAATAAAAAAACGAGAACTACTCAAGCAGAAATAAAAGTTAAACATAAATTAACTAAATAAAAGCCTCCAGACACAAAGGGTGTGCCCGCTTACATATAGCTGTAACTGGAAGTTATAAATGATAAACTAGGACCATCGAAGAAAAATAAATAAAAAGTTAATTACTAATAACATTAACAAAACCGAGATCAGCAAGACGACCAGTCACCACAAGCAGCACCCGTTCACGAGCATAACGCAAAGATCGGCCATTACCCCCCTCGCCATATTTGAGGGAAGGATCCGATCCGACCCGATCCCCGACGCTACCGCAAGCAGTGACATCTAAGGGAGCATGACGAACCTGCTGCCGGTTGCTCAGGCAAAAATAATAATTATCAATTGTCGATGTCGCTAGCTAACCACATATTGCAATACAACTCATACAGAATACATTGTTATGAGTAGATTATGTCAACAATAAATTAAATTAAAAATAATATTAAAATAAATTGACTATACAGTCCAAATAAAATAAAATAAAAAAATTATATGAACTCATATAACCTGTCAGTGGGTAAACTAATTCTGGAGAAGGAACATAAACATTGTCTTGAGTTAATCACAGCGACCAACTACTCTTATCATTTATGTAGGCGTTAATAGAGTAGTACGCCTTTGAACAAAGGTTGCATTTTACTTTAGCTTTAAACGCATTATAAGGCAAATCTAGCAAAGAAGAGGGTAGCTTGTTATAAAAGGTTATACCAAGCCCAGCAAATGAGTTATGAATCTTATGAAGCCGGTGAAAGGGAACTCGTAGTTTGTCCTTATTCCTAGTGTTAACATTGTGAATATCACTGTTTTTAGTGTATAAGTGAATATTTTTTATATATGTGGGCCGCACTGAAGTTTGGCATTCTACTGTTATCCCCAGAAAAACTGCCGAGTTTACAGTTTCAAGCACCTCTTTATCTAAGATGATGTTGGGCCATAGATTTATGACATTTGGTAAGGCGAACTTTACACATTTCGTTTTCTTGGCATTGAGAACTAGGTTATTTGTTTGTCGTAAACCAATCCGTTAGCATTGAGAGTGCACTGTTTACATCGTCAAAATCTTGAAACTCACATTTAAAACTCTGTAGCTCCTTTCGTACTAACGATCAAAAAGAGTCTTCAGAATAACAAATATTCTTCTTGATGAGATCTTTCCATTGGTATATATCTTAACGCTATTGGGCTCTAGGGCAGAAACGCCCATTCTCCTTAGAATTTTTTTTAATGATTTTTTTGTTACTATGTTTTTGTGCTTGTACACCACTTTTACCTCATACTTCGCCATAGAAGAGCGGGACCTCCTAGCACAGGTATATCTTTTACGTAAAAGGGGGTTCCTATGTAAGCAACGTATTCACATTTATAATTGATGTAGGTATACAAAATATTGTAATACATATTTTAAAGAGGAGTTTCTTGCCCATTCTTCTCCATACGAAAACTACCTACCTTTTGGAAGGGGCAACTAGAATCAGTTTTATTTCTTTGTTTTTGACGTTCAAAAGTGCCTTTAATGTGCCTATTTAAAATAAATTATTTGACTTTGACTTACTGTAAAAGTTTGTACAAAGGAGAATGGGAGTTTCTGCCCTGGAGCCCAATAGCGTTAAGATATACCAATGAAAAGATCTCATCAAGAATTGATCTCCACTATATGGCGTTTTAGGAACAATGTTTTTAAGAGTCGGTCGACTGGACAGATCGTTAAGCCTGACGCGTACCCCAATAGAGGTGAGATATATGCCAATGGAAAGATCCCTTCAAGGATTTTGTGATAAGACGCTTCTCTCGATTGTTAGTACGAAAGGAGCTACAGAGCTCTAAATGTGAGTAAAATAAGCATTAGTGAAATTCAGGTATTTAGACAATGAAATAACTTTTATTAACTTTGAGCCTTGCAAACATGATCTTGCAAACCTATAAACGGACATTTTAAAATATTGGCCTCCTAGATGCCGTTTTGGGAACAATGTTTTTAAGAGTCGATCGGCCGTACAGATCGTTAAGCCTTCGTTAAGCCTGTCGCATCCTCCAATAGCATTAAGATATATGCCGATGTGAAGATCTCTTCAAAGGAAATATATCGTGATACTCCGAACTGACTAACAATAAATTGGTAACAGTTATGTTAGAAGCAAGGGTTCTCTTCGAAAAGCTCTTTTCATTGGTGTATATCTTATGGCTATTGGGTTAAGAAAATTCCCTAAGAAAACTTCGGTGCCCCAGTAGTAATACTTATTTAGGTCATTAACTCCAAACTGACTAACAATTGGCAAAAGTCGTGTTAGTAGCAAAGGATCTCCTTCGAAAGCTCTTTATATTGTTGTATATCTTATGCCTATTAGGCCAAGAAAATTCCCTAACTTCGGTGCCCCAGTAGTCACCTATTTATGCCACTAACTCCGAACTGACTAACAATTGGCAATAGTCATGTTAGTATCAAAGATTCTCCTCAAAAAGCTTAAGTCATTGATGTATATCTTAAGGCTATTGGGCCAAGAATATTCCTTAACTTCGATGCCCAAGTATTCACACCCATTTAGGTCATAGTCACAGGCGATTGAAGGAATATCTAACACAAAAATGCTTTTACTCGGTCGCAGAATTAGAATGCAATATTTGATATACATAATTGATAGATAATTACTTATGGTCATTTATAAAATGTATACACAGAAAACACACATAACATAACAAAACAAATTAATAAAATATAATAATGAATACAAATAAATGTAATATAATAACTAAAATAAATTAATAAAATATAATAATTAATACTCGTAAATAAAATAACTTAACCTCATCTTAATAACTAATTAGAATAACTACATAAAACTTAATACTTGTAACATTATCGATAATATTTATATTTGTTTAACAATCTTGCAATCCAGTGTGCTTACTCACTGGATGCTTGTTTTGTTTTTACCAGGAATAAACACAATCTTGCTGTACATCGCACTCGTCTCCACAGAGTAGGCAACTCGTTCATGGGTCAATGTATACGCTTTTATAACAAACTTCCCATTGACATTCGAAACTTACCCATTAAACGATTTAAAAGCTGCATTAAAACCAAACTTTGTAGAAAAGGGTACTATAAAATTTCAGATTATTTAGAAGACAAAAAAGCATGGGATTGAGCTGCTCGCTCTGCTAAGCATTGTAACATTTTGAATAATATGGAAAATCATCAAAGTATATCAACCAGTTTTATTTACAAATTGACATTATTGAATATTCTATACAAAATGACATGATTACTTTGTAAAGTATTTTATTATTGTGAATGTGAGGACTATGTGAATTTTTTAAATTTCTTTTTTTCGTTCTCAGTTAATTTTATCATTGGTCTGGCAATTTGAGAATTTTATGCGGCCTACCCAAATGTCCTTTCTTTGGTATTGTTCGTCGAGTCGCTGAGCTCCTTAAGTTCTGAGTTGAGCTCCGCCATTACTGACAAATGCTTGCACTGACTGGACAGGTCCACTCAAATCTGTGTGGTTCTTTCCTCAAAAGACCATTTCAGACTCGAATTTACATGGTCCTCATATGGCTTGACCAAGATTATGTCTGGACTTTAAAAGAGACTGTGACCTCTGAGTTTGTTTCGGCCTTTCTTCTCAGAGTAGTCAGATAGGAAACGCCGACCTCATCTAGCTTATTTTTAATATTTTTTAATATGACGTGTAAAAGTGATTCCAATATCCTATTTACAGAATAAACAATTTCATTTCATTTCATTTCATTTCATTTGTCCAATATTTTATGTTGCCGTGCCCTAACCGGGTTCCATGTTGGAACTTACTTTAAATCTCTTACTTTAAATACTTGTAACAGCTGATGTACACATGAATGCAATAAAGAATTTGAGTTTGAGTTTGAGTTTGAGTCATTTAACTCCGAACTGAATAACAAAAAGTCGTGTTAGTAGGAAAGGTTTCCCTTAAAAAGCTCTTTCCAATGGTATACCTATATCTTATTTTTATTGGGCTTCAGGGCAGAACCCCATAAGCAGTGGTCCATTCTTCTTTCTTTACGTGGTCCGCTCAAGCTGATTCCGCTTAAGGTGAGGTCTCTCCCTTAAGGTGCAATCAGACTTTCGATCGACGTCGACCAGGCAACGCCGATCAACATTATCGATAGCGTGTGGGTGGCTGATCGATCGATCGAACTCTAATTCGGCTGCCATGCTGGGCCACGCATAACACTCGAGCCGCCTGAACAGTCATACCCTGTCGACCGCAGTCTGGCCACATGGTCTGGCTGCGGCTTTACCTATCTATGCACAATGGTTGTGGCTGATCAATCCTCCACAAAGCTTTCGGCAACATCTGACAGAAGAACTCTCTGGCCGCAAACACGTCAGCGAAAAGAGAAATAGTTGACAGAACAAAAGAAAATTTCGGCCATGACACAATCAAAATTACTAGTGAAAATAATGAAATAAAATAAGCATGGGTGCAATCATCAATGTAGTGAGCTGACCGCACCAGTCTGCGAAACACTCACAAATATGAAATATTCACGCGCTGGCATCTGGTGGCTGCTCTGTCTACTCCTACAGGTGGGAACGAGCGCGCGCGCGGGCCCAGGCGCGGCTCCCGGCCGCCGGAGCCTCGGGGTCCGCGCCCGCGGCTGGAGCACGCCTCGCGTCACAATAGCGAGCCAGCAACAGCTCATACGTGGCACTTGACATGACGCACAGTGTTTATGTATCTAGGGCTTCACATCCTTGAAAACATTCGAAACACCGCAGTTTCGATGAGAATCATGTCTCCACACAGTGATTTAAGTTTTGATCTACAAGATAAGATAAGTGAACGCTTGTGATGTGACTAGTGTGACCTAAAATTCTCTGTGCTCTTAAATTTGACTAACTTTCTCGAGGCAAAATTAAAAACTATTCTAGTAAGGTTTTCCATGCATGGGGCCATTTTACCGGTGACGTGGCGTAGCGTTGGTTTCGCCCGAGACGTGTACAAAATTCACCGCCCGCCCGCGCCCCCCTAATTTTGGAAAGAATAAAAAACTTTCTTATAATTATTGTCAAAGTACCACTCACGGACGAACTTACAAGCAGGAATGGGCGTCGGCCAAAGATTGAAATCATTAGATTTTCCCTTTAATTTTTCGATTTGTTATTAAATTATTATAACGTATAAGTAATACGCCATTTTTATTATATTCATGTTCTTCTTCTTGTTTAAATTATTATAGCTATACATTTATAAGTTAAGTCGCTTTTCTTGTTTGTCTGTATGTCCGCGTCGTTCTTCTAAACCACGCAACAGATTTTGAGTTTAGTTTATTCCGGAAGGTTTATGTGTAAAATAGGTACGTTAATATTAAAGTTGCATATAACTAAGAATTGTTGTTCGTGAAGTCTCGCTAAAACGCGAGAACGGCTGGAGCGATTTGGATAATTCTTTTTAACGTGTTGATCGCTATTCTCTGGACAAGGTTTGTACGTAAGGTAGGTGTAGGTAGGATAGATAGGTAGGTAGGTAGGATAGGTAGGCAGGTGTAGGTATAGGTAAGTGTAAGTAGGTAGGTGTAAGTAGGTAGGTGTAAGTAGGTAGGTGTAGGTAGGTAGGGTAGGGTAGGTAGGTAGGGTAGGGTAGGTAGGTAGGGTAGGGTAGGTAGGTAGGGTAGGGTAGGTAGGTAGGGTAGGGTAGGTAGGTAGGTACTAGGTAGGTGCGCCGTAGATAAGTACTTAGTGAGAAGCCAGAGCGGGCAGCTAGTTTCAAATAAAAATTGCATTTCTATGACAGTCGAGTCACTACTGTCATTGTGTCACAACGAAACGGAAACATATATGAGTATCTTTCGGCGCGCAATCTAACGATTTAAGGTTGATGCGCTAGGGTGGCCCGCGAAATTCAAATTTTCTTACGTTTTTTGCAATTTTAAGGTCAGTATCAGGTTGTATGTTGATCTAAATATTATTAGCGGCCGTAACAAATATGGATTTACAGAATTATAAACATTAGAATCCGCAATACAACTCTGTAAGTGTATTGAATGAAAATTTCATGAAATCGTCAGTCAATGCAAATTACATGAACTTAGAGAGTTATATTGCTGATTCTAATGTTTTTTCCATATTTGTTACGGCCGCTAATAATATTTAGATCAACATACAACCTGAGACTGACCTGCAAATTGCAAGAAACGTAAGAAAATTCGAATTTCGCGGGCCACTCTAGCGCATCAACCTTAAAGAAAGTTGGTCATCGTCCACAGACCCACTGTCCACAGCCCGACTTCACCCACAGCTGGGCATAGACCTCTCTTTTCATAGTGTGATATTGTGTAGTGATATTTGAAAATGAAAATGAATGTGGCAGGTGGTTGGCGCTCTCGCCTGCGGTAAGAAGAAAGCGTGCCGGCCGCCGCGCTGCCCCGGTGGCTGCAAGCCCAAGTACTGGTAGCGCGGATGTGGACAACGCACTACTGCACGGAGCTAAGGAATATATTATGGTGAGTCATGCGCTGCCCCGGCGGCTGCAAGCCCAAGTACTGGTAGTGCGGATGTGGACAACGCACTACTGCACGGAGCTAAGGAATATTTATTATGGTGAGTCATGCGCTGCCCCGGCGGCTGCAAGCCCAAGTACTGGTAGTGCGGATGTGGACAACGCACTACTGCACGGAGCTAAGGAATATTTATTATGGTGAGTCATGCGCTGCCCCGGCGGCTGCAAGCCCAAGCCCTGGTAGTGCGGATGTGGACAACGCACTACTGCACGGAGCTGCTAAGGAATATAAATATTATGGTGAGGCATGCGCTGTTCCGGCAGCTGCAAGACCAAGTACTGTAGCGCGGATGTGGACAATACGCTCTAGGTACTGCTCGGATATAGATAATTACCACGTCTGCAGAGTTTCGCTAGCTAACGTAATTTGCCCCGTTTATTGCTCGATTACCTACTTTAGGCACCTGTGATTACCTTTTTTTCTAGCCAGAAACAGCGCCGACTTGACAAAATATTCTCGTCGTTGACGGATACTCCGGTAGTTGTTGTAGGTAGTTAGATAAGTAAGACCAAACCATTGTTAAGTTCAATAGTTTATTTATGGAAACAGTCGTGACTAAGGGGTTTATATATAAACGTTGCTTAAAGTAGGTAATGATTAGCGACTGTATGATCAAACATTTTTGACGTTTGAATGTCATTTAACTTTAAGCAACGTTTATAAATAAACCCCTAAAACTCCGTCACGTGCTGATTGACCCGCACGGTCGATGAAGTAAGTGCGGCTCAACTAAACAAACATAACTTTAAACTGTTTCCATAAATAAACTATTGGACTTAAGTGGTGTGTCGTAACTTAACTAACTTCCTACAACAACTACCAGGATATCCATCAACGACGAGAAACCCCCCAACAACTTTTGGTCCTTCGAGCCGGATTACAAGGCAAATAATCTTGTAAGTCGTCGTGTATCCTCAGCAGCAGAGTGTTTAGCGTAGTCAATGGTTTAATTTTCTTTGAGCGTACTATATTCCAGTTACGCTAGCAAATTGGTGCTGTTGGCAACCTACAAGCGGGTTTAACCAGTACCATTGGGACGTTGCACATGACGTAACAAAGGGCGAGCTACACTAAGTGCCTGCCAGTAACGAACCAGCAGAGATCCCGTTTACTGCTACAAATGACTTATCAAGAAACAATCAGCGGGGATAACGTCTGAGGTGATTACCACAGTGGAGATCACGTTTACCGCTACAAACAAGAAATAATCAGCGGGGATAACGTCCAGTGTGATTAATTTAGCACTGAAAACTTAGTGAGTACCTACACACTACGTACACGCCAACCATTAGCTGCCATAAGGCATAAACAGTGTCGACAGATGACTATCCTGAATTTGTGGAACACAGCAAAGCAGCCACAAGAGAACCAAAACTCTTCAAACTAATTACAAAAAGGATTCTGTGAGTAGAAAAACCACATACTACCTAAACACAATGCATATGAGATGAATTTCGATTGAACTACGAAATTTTGAGGAAGGAGTCAGCCCAGAGATATCGTGACTACTCGAGGCGGGAACTTCAACAAGAAGCATGTTTGACGAAACAATGCAATCTATGAAACGACTACGGAACAAGTCGATAAACGAACCTGGATTTTGGGGATATCAAAACCGAAAATACTAGAAACTCCCGGAACACCGCAATTTGATACAACTAGAATAGGATCGGAGATGAAACGGACAAGCACCTATCAACGCTGTTACGTAATCGAATTTAAATGTGTAACTTCAACGCCTTGAAGCCTTGAAGCGAGCCGTCTCCAAAACTAATCTGGATGGCACGACAGAGAAGTGGCAACACCAAGATCAAGTCAGACTACGGTCTAAATGGGGATCCATCGACAAGATTCAGTGGGAACTAAGCTATTTACTGCACGGGCACTACAGGAGTGCTCAACAACAACCAAACTACGAGCTATTTTTCACGCATCAATGAAAACAGACTCCCGGTACAGCCTAAACGATTTGATGGTAAAAAGGTTTTTAATCTTTAAAAGGGCATTCTAACCCTGATCATAAATTGGCGGAGCTATAAATATGTTCTAGCGGTGGATATTGAGAAAATGTACCGTCAAATCCTTACCCATCAAGAACAACAATGTCTTCAAAAATTATTATGTGAGACTCCAACAGAGAACCACTAGGAGATATGCTGAGTACCCTAACATATGGGACCATTAGAAAGTCGCACCATTCTAGCAATGCGCACTCTCCAACAGCTGGCCAAAGATGAAGGCAACGCTTTACTTCTGGCCCAAAAGGCGCTACTTACAAACTTTATATTGATGACGCCATCACGGGCCACCATACCATAGAATTAAGAAACCTACAGCAAAGGGAGCCAAGCAAACTACTGATGAAAGGCGGTTTTGTTTGACGGGCATTGTTCACAAACATACAACCATCTATTTTCGAAGAACTCTAGAGTTCCAGACGAAAGAGACAAGTAACAATAACGAATTTAAATTCAAGCAACAAAAGTTCACCAAAACACTTGGACTCGCATGGAATGACGCTAGCGACACGTACCATTTTATTAGCGAAGCGCCTCCAGCAACAATAAAAATGCACCATACACTAACCACAGGCTATTGTCAGAAATAAGCAAGATCTACGATTCGCTCAGTTGTTTTAGTTGGCTCCAATTACCCTACAAGCAAAACTGCTTTTTCAAAAACTATGGAGTGGTACTGTCAAAACATTAGCTGGGACGAAAATGTACCTGCTCGAAGGGCCAAAAGATGTTGGGGTTTTCTCGTCGTTGACGTATACCCCAGTAGTTGTTGTAGGTACTTAGTTAAGTTACACCAAACCACTGTTAATTTCAAAAGTTTAAATAACTGTGGAAACAGTCGTACCTAACTAAAACTCCTTTACGCGCTAATGCAAACTGGCGCGAAATTGCGAGCGCGACAGGCAGTACGACTCTTGTCGCGCCTACGATATCGCGCCTAAACTGTTTCATAACTATAAACTATTGAATTCAATAGTGGTTTGGTGTAACTAAACTACCTACAACAACTACCGGGGTATCTGTCAACGACAAAAAAACCTCAACACTCCCAACATATAATGGTGCCGATTCTCTTGTCACAAAATTCTCTAAACTAAACTAAAAATCACTAAAATTTAGTTTAGTCCTGTCAAACGATCAAACTCATTCTGAAATAGACTTTAAATGACACAACTTAACTATAATTTAGTTAGACAGCACTAAGATGGCACTGAGATTAGTTTAGTGAAAATGCTATTCTGAATTTGACGATTTAACCTAAAATTTTTACCTATATCTAAAATCCTCTAACTAAATCTGACTATATTTAATCGCGATTAAAAATGTGTGGAATAAAATTAGATGTCATGAACTAAAAGTCAAACCAACACCTCGACTTCAGTTACAAAAAACAGTACCGTATATTTTTATTTTCTTTTGCTTATATCTCGAAAACGGTGTGTCCTATCGCAAAAATAATGAAAATTTCTCCCTCCTTTAGGAAACCCTTTAACTCCTAATTCTCAACATGTTGGTAATTAGTTTTTATTTTTTTTCGTTATTTTCCATACAAAAACTGAAAATTTCCATTCAAACACGTCGAGGCTGCCGTGCATGCACGTCTCTGACTCTAAAAAAAAAACACGGGGTAGGGAAAACAAGTACCAAGTGGAGGCGCGCGGTTGTCAAATTCGATTTTAGTTGTGTCAAAATAAGTTTTAAATTTAGAGAATTTATTTGGCAGAATAGCTACAAGATTCCCATAGTCAAAAGTAAGGAATATTAGTGATAGTTTAGTTCGGTGTACAAGAGAATCGGCACCATAATCTAAGCATGAGAAAATATTATATTAATGTTGAGTTTTAGGGGTTTATGAGTACCTAATAAAAAGGGGTCGATATTTTCATTGTTTTTGCGATAGGAAACTCCATCAGCAAAAGAAAAGAAAAAAATATCGTTCTTACTGTTTTTGCACCCGGTGTTGGTATGAATTTAAGTTCATGACAACTAAATTTAATGCTGTCAAACTAAAATATAGTTCTGTCACTATATGCATAGTTCAGAATGGGAAATCGTCGCTTGACAGGAATAAACAAAATTTTGGTGATTTTTTGTCTAGTTTAAACTCAAGGCATATGTGACAGGAGAATCGGCACCACTGTCCGTTCAGTTTTATTACCTCTGATTTAGCATCGAAGTGATCTTTATTCCTGTAACTATTCATTCCTATTTGTATTAACTGAACGCTCCGTATTCGCTACAAAGTGCGTGGTCTTTGCCAGTGGTACGAGTGGGCGGCGTCTCTGTGGTGGTGGGCGTTGTGCCTCGGGCTGAGCGCCGTGGGGGTGCGCGGCTGCAAGAAGAAGACCATCTGCCGCCCGCCGCCGGGCGGCAAGCCCGGCTGCGGCGGCGGCAGGTGACGTGACCTCTACACAAGTCGTTGACGGATACCCCGGTACTTGTTGTAGGTAGTTAAGGCTCGTTCAGACTAGCGCGACACCGGTAACTGTTGAACGTTGATCGTTGTTCTGTACAAGTGGTCGCAGTGACGCTTCGTAACGTGTCATGTCGCGAGCGCGCTGTGCAAGGGCGTTTTGACCTGTAAGGCGAGATTCGAACGAGATACGATTGTTGTTCGTAGTAGTTTAAAGGTATGATTCCAAATAATGTTACACGCGCCAGTGATGGCACGTCACAAGGTCCTCATACATTTTCTGTAGGTTTATTATACCTATGAGACTAGCTGCGCCCCGCGGTTACAGCCGCATAATTCTCGATCCCGTGGGAATATCGGGATAAAAGATCCTATGTCCTTCTCCAGGTCATGGTCTACCCAAGTGCCAAATTTCATACAAATCTATTCAGCCGTTTTAGCGTGAAAGCGTAACAAACAAACACTTTCGCACTTATAATATTAGTTAGGAAAACTCTATGCACAAAACGGTCCCCAGACTGCAATGATACTTAGCTTTATTTAACTGATAGTCAGCGAGTAGAGTGACCTTTCGCTTTGTTTTAACAGCTTAACACAGGGCGGTCGTGTTTTTAAATTATTTTATACATTTTAGTGACAAAATTTTTTTTTTTTGGAAGTTTAAAGGTACCTACCAACATTTTTGTTTACCGCTAGGCATTAGTTGGCGCCGTGTTAATGTTAACATTTCTTTTTAATGGTACTTGCCTATGGTTTTTTTTTTTTCCTTTCTTTAGAAACTAACTGATTTCTTGATCAGGGAAACAAGTGATAATGAAAAACCAATTATAAACGGGACTAAAGGACGAGCACATCCCTGAGAACATAATACGTAAGTAGGTAAGTACTACCTACCTACATAATTATTTTAGTCTAGCTTTTGCCCGCAACTTCGTCCGCTAGAAATTTCATACAATATATCACTTAGGGTCAGTTCAGACCGCGACGTGAAGCGATACGGGTATTTCACGGGTAAAGGCTCGTGCAAACAGACGCGAAATCGCGGGCGCGACAGGCAGCGGTACCGCGCGTCGCGCCCGCGATTTCGCGTCTGTTTGTACGAGCCTTAAAAATATTTCACTTAACTATTTACAATATATTTTACCCGACTACGGCAAAGCAAAAAGGAGGGAGTTATGATTTTGAGTGACCGGTATAGGTATGTTCATCTGTTCCCTCATAACTTCTTAACTAGGTACCTACCTACTTAACATAGTTATACCAACCGGCCAAGTGCGTGTCGGACCACGCACAATTAAGGGTTCCGTAGTTGGGATGAATTTACCATGTGTTTTTAAGATCATAGACTTCTTATAGGTTTTCCTGTAATCTATAAATATAGAACTATATTCTTAATTATTTTTATAAATTTTAGGTTCTGCAGTTTCGGAGATAAGGCCGGGATGGCAATTTTGTCAACGGTGCAGTTTGCAAAAAATTTTTTTTTTTCTAATTGGCCCCTATATTCAAAATGAATTTATTTTCGTCACACTTTTACGTCTCATGGGGTCATAGAAATAAATAATTATGTTACCAGGTTTCAACTTAATAAAATCGGTCCATTGTATTCGGAGCATATTGGCTGTGACTGTGACTGCCAGACAGACACTCGAGTGATCCTATAAGGGTTCCGTTTTTTTCCTTTTGAGGTACGGAACCCTAAAAAAACCAAACTGAACCAAAAGCAACCTCGTCTAGATTTTAAAAATATTATTGACGTGTATTTTTTTTTTGTTTAAAGCCTACTTACAGAAATAAAACCATTTATATCTGGCAGATGTTTACTGGGTGAGCGACATCGGCTCGCCGGGCGTGAACCAGTCGACGGGAGTCCGGGACAACACCGACCCGCCGGCATCCGTGTCTATTCGTACCGAGTGCTCTCACGAGCAGTTGGACCCTTGTCGTGATATTTTTATAATAGGTATATTGCTTTAAAAAATAGTAAATAAAAAAACGAACAGTAAACTTTTATAGTTTTTTTAATTATTTTTCTTAAAAATAGGCTCCTTACATGACTAAATAACCTCAGTAGTTCCTGAAACAAACAGAACATGGTGTTACAATAATATTCAAGATAATTATTAAGCATTTACACACAAATAATACAATTTGAGATTTCAAAAAGTACCTATGAACTGAACATGTTATGGTCACCGTGCGTTTGCACTGGCGAAACATTACAGCTAAACTTGTTTAAGTCTCTAGTTCCTGTCAATAATTGTACGGAACATTGACAGATAATAGAGATTTCAACATGTTTTGTCGTGAATGTTTCGCCGTTGCAAACGCACGGTTAAGCAGACGTTTATCATAACATAAAGCATTGTTAATATATAAATTCTATTAGGGCCATATCTCGTTGCTACCAACTAAATGTATAGAGTTATACATATAGTGGGTATCTCACCTGGCGTCCAAGGGTCAAACATAAAGATACAGGTTTTTCGGTCCCGATATGTCAGTACGGGTCGGCCCTGCTAGGTACCGGTCAAACCACATGGAAACAGGTAAATCTGTTCTTAGTGGCCATCATGACCCGTATGGAATTACGGATGGATGCAGATAGTCGATACCGACAAGTTTCAACCAGTTTTTACAAGCATTATTTTATGAACGAGCGCATAAGATTGCATAGGGCTATTTTACCCGTACCAATTGGTAATGATCTGTACCAACCTGTCCGTCCGTACCTGTAACCTGCTTCGTTAAGCCATACATTTTGTTAGCGACGAGATCTGGCTGCGCTGCCATAGCCTCCCAGTGTGTTAGCGCTCTAATAGTAATGGGTTTAGTCTGTATGGACTAAACCTATTACTATTAAAGCGCTAACACATTGAAATCCTGATTCTTATTTAGCTTTTAATAATTATATTACTACTTAGGCCCACTTGCACCACAAATTACTAAACATATGTAGCCCTAAATGAGTTTAAAACATCATTCTGTCTCTGTCATCTTCAAACATTTCACAGATACGGAATTATGTTTTAAAACTATTATTACATAGTGATTTGCGGTAAAAGTGGGCCTAAATCTTAAAATCTACTAAAAGTAAAAATTGTTAGCTATATCACACAAAAAAACATCACTACAAATTGCAGAACATACTGCAATACAAAATATACTGATAAATTACTGACCATAGGAAAGTATCTATAGTTCATACAGAAGCTTGTGAGTACCTTTCTAATTACATGGTTAGTGCTCAGTGTACTCACTGCTGCCTACAGACACCTGCAACACCAAAAGCCTTGCAGGTGCATTGCCTTCCCAGCAATAAAGATGATAAATGCGGCTCATAATATGCCTTTTCAATTTGTTTTTTTAATATTTTGTAACAATTGACTCTCAATGTGTGTATCTAAGTTTCGTTCATAAGTTTAAATAAAACATTTTCATTCAAATCATTCTTGCCAAAGCTAATAAAAGCAACCTTGTCATATTGTTTTTTTTATGGACAAAAAACGAGATTTAGAATTATCATATATTTTGTTTTCCACCTAAAGTGGTGTTTATAGTAAGTATTATTATTTATTATGATTTTATAATACCAACCAGTACCAGTAGAGAGAGTATGGTTCCTTACAAACAAAACAATTATACAATCACTCACTTAGTCAAGATGCCATCTTTCTTAGTGAGCCTCACGATACAGTCATCGGACTCCCCCATGCGTCTGATGGCACCGCACACCACATACATCTTGGACGACTCTGCTGCACGACCGGTGGCTGGGTCGACGTCTGCGATCACCAGCTGCACAGACGCATGGTCCTTAGCGTGAATAAGACGGTTGCTGGCCGAGCTGGAATTGGACAGTGAAACATAACAATATACAATGGATACATACCTTCAGTACTATTCAAGTTGTATTTTTTTTAAATATACGTGAACAGTGGGTTTGATATGTAAATATGCACTCTAATTCCTGATCAAGTAAGAAGGATATGTGTACCTCTCTAAGATACAGACTGGGGTCACAATGAGACGTACCTACTATAACTCAATTTGAAAGTCAAACTAAACGAAACCTATGTCTAGTATGGTCCTAGTCGAACGGTATGGAACATAAACGTAACATTGTTTCTTCATGTTAACATGTCGAACATTGTTTCCAACACCGCGTGTGATTCGCTCGTATCGCAATGTGGTCAACAAATTTAGATAACCTCAAATGCCACTCACCACTTCCTCGGGCAGTACAAGTCAACGAATTCACCGGCGTCGTTCTGCATGATGAATGTCTGAAACACAAGCGTTTACGTAACCACAAGCTCGATAATTGTTTAAAATCACTATTATTCTAGAATAAATTGAATTATTCACCTACTAGGCACACTAGTCACGGAACTGACAGAAGCGAAAAAGAAAGGAAGTCTGTGGTCAGCGTTGCCAATGCCTATTTTCCAGATTCCCCAAAATCATTGGTGAAAATCACCAAATTTGGGGAGTGCAAAATCCTGATTCCTCGCAAAATCTCGTCAAAATTACTTCATAATTATGCTAAACTCATTTCTATACAAAAAAAAAACAATATTCATTAATTGTAAAAAAAATATATACCTTGATAATAGGATTTAAAAAATATCTTTGTCACGCAGCTACATTATCAGGGGTTTCGCCTGAAATTATTGAAATTTATGTAATGCTACCATAAAATATTATATAAATAGACTGGAATTTACAGGATGATTGATCCATATCCGAGTATGTAGGTAGCAAAATGATGTTTGTAATGTAATATTGGTTTGACTTAGTAAAATTTTAAAATCCCCATATAATCCCTAGCCCACACATGGGTCCTCTCCCCACAAAATCCCCAATCGTTTTGACATTCCCCGCAGATTGGGGAAATCCCTACATATTGGCAACCCTATCTGTGGTGGACTCTGTGGAAGGAACAAACATGGCAGCTAAAAAAAAACAAACATGAATACTTGTCTTTTGAGAAACCGTATTTAGTTGAAATATGAAGTTCATATTTTGTTTTAATTTACTTTTCCACTACAGCTGCCTTTTACCAGTGACGCTTCTCTTTTCCTTATCTTGTCTCATAATAGTGGTGCACTCCATATTTCTCGTAAAGCTCGTAGAAAGCCCGCTTTGGCTCGTCGTCTATCATCGCAGCGAGCCGCGGGCCAATTTTATTAATGAAATTTTGAACAAGCTTCACGTGTGTCACTGACGGCGAGCCGAGTAAGGTCGCGAACTTAAAAACCGCGTACTTTAGGTACGCACGTCTGTCACCGACGGCGTTCCCAACATTCGAAATTAACACAAATTGGAAAAAAAAAACAAAAATAGCAATAATTCATCCAGGGCAAATAAAGAGGGGCACGCCACAATTGCGGCGATAAGTCCCCTCTTTGAGGAGTGGCTGGAGAGGCGCCACGGCGTCCTCACCTTCCGCCTGACGCAGGTCCTCACCGGACATGGCAGCTTCGGGAGGTACCTCTGCAGGATTAGGCGGGAGGAAACGCCCGGGTGTCACCTCTGTGCGGATCGTCCGGAGGACACGGTGGAGCATACGGTGGAGGTGTGCCCTGCTTGGGCGGAGCACCGCCGTGTACTCGTGGTGGCGATTGGCGGCACTGCGCGTCCGGCCCTGGTCCAGGCCATGGTACGGAGCGAGAGGGCATGGGAGGCGGTAACCTCCTTCTGCGAAGCAGTGATGCTCGCGAAGGAGGAGGCGGAACGCGTGAGGTAGAGGCTGTGGCGGTATCTACATCGCCACATGCGAACTACGCATCAAAGACCTGACGTCAGACAGACGTCACATAAATCCTGCATCGCGCAATTAAAGTTTACCGTGCAGTGGACATATATACTCGTTGGATATATATAATCGTTGGGCAGTTGCCCGCCAGACACAACACCCGTCTGGTCGGAGGATCCTCCCTTTTCTATGGAGTATGAGTGAACTTTACACCCTGTTCCTCATACCCCTAAAAGGCAAAGCCTGCGCCCTTACGCCCCTAACCGTCGCCGCTGGAGACACCCTGGGCGTCGGGAATCCCAGGCGGATTCCCGGCCACCATAGGCGCGGGCTTGCGGACGGCGAGCAATGGGTAGCTCGCCGTCCCATAAGGACCAGGCCCGGGTCGATGGCGCGTCGTGTTCCACGCGCGCCTCAAAGAGATGTCAGCACACCTGACGGGGTCCGTTAGGACCGATGCCTGCCAGGGTTGCAGAATAGTCCGAAAGGGATACCGGGACCCTGGCAATAGGCAACCGAAGGAACACGGGTGGGTTTTAGTCAGTAAGAGTCTGACACGCCCTTCCGCAAAAAAAAAAAAGTGCAAATAAAGAGAACAGTACCATCTGTTGCTGAGAGGAGAAACTAACTTTAACCAGACCCATTTTTTTCGATCGGCCGAATTACTTTCCCTATTGCTCCCTAGAGGGTTCTATTATTAGAGAAACAACCTTTATTAAACGACTGCCGACTGCCCAAACAGAAATGTAATGTTATCAGGGTTCATGTATGTACAATTAAGTTTCTTTATTCCACCATAACTTTTAAATCTATGTTTTTTTGAAAAATGAATTTGGCGGATGTACGGCACCATTATCAAAATAATAAAAAAACAATCATTTTTTACAATATGGGTATCCAACTGTAGGCCTTGATGAGTACATTCCAAAACTATATAATTTATTGGCATGCACGCCCTTTTTCTACAGAGTTCCTCTAGAAAATAATACCGTAGTGTATGATTGAAGCAACATATCCATGATAAGCAGTTAGTTAATAATGGACTGATTGACAGTGTGTGTGTTGTTAATCTGTAAAGAACTTATGAGCTCTGACCTGCTCTGACTAATTCTTTTGCAAACTTGCTCTATAAGCAAATAATTAAAAATTCTAATAATAAAGTAAAACCAACTTGGAAAATTATTAACAATGAAACTGGTAAATCGGTTAAACAAGATAAACAACTTGAGGTTATGGTCGACCACAAATGAGTTAATAAAGCAGCTGACGTAGCTGAGGCATTTAATGAGTTTTTTGCCAACATACCTATAACTACGACTCGCTCCTTAAATTCGTCCCCGTCTAAAGCTGAAAACCTTTTGCACGGTAGTGTGTCTAAAAGTAGTCGCTTATTTAGCTTCGAACATGTAACGCCTCGTGATGTAGTTAATGTTTTTAACACACTCAAATCTAAAAACACAGGTGATTTCTGGGGCATCTCCATTAAACTTTTAAGTAATATAATAGACATCGTAGCCCCCTATCTAGCTGTAACTTTTAATAAGTGTGTTGATCTAGGAACTTTTCCTGACCTCATGAAGCCATACCATTATTAAAATCTGTAAAAAGTCATACCATTATTTAAATCTGGTAATAAAAATGACGTTGGCAATTTCAGACCTATTTCTATTCTACCTGCATTTAGCAAAATATTTGAAAAGTTAATCCTGAAGCAGTTACTAAGACATTTTAATTTAAATAGCCTCAAAAAAAATACAATAGACGTAGATATATTTAGTAACCAATTCCGCTTGACTATTCTTCAAGAGTCCTAAAAAACCCTGTAAGAAATCGACAAGTGTTTCACCTCTCAACGAGGCATCCTCAGGATGACGATTGACCAATTGCAAACCAGAACGCGACGTGTTACCACACCGAGCGCTGGACGCAAAGTGAATCAAATCGCCCGTCACCCCCACTTATATAGGATTGCTGCTCGGCGCTAATTGACTAGAATCGTTATCAGTGCGATAAGTCAATTATGTTTAACTTTTATTTCTGCTTGAGTAGTGCTCGTTTTTTTTAATTTTATCTTTTTTTTTTTGTTGTTGGTATAATTAGATTTAAGTTTTATGTATGTAATGTAAATGATTTTGTATACTTTTGTATAGAATCAATTTTTCCCTAACTGAACAGACAGCTGTGCTGCTGGGGAGTTTGTTGCGCCACTTCTTCTTCCCAGCTAAAGCACTAGGAAGTGGTGAAGGGTGGGCGTTTTGGGGGACTGTCTTATGTAATTTTGACGTTCGAAAAGTGCTGATTCTCAGCCTAGTTTGAATAAATGACTATTGATTTTGATTTTGAAGCGGTTTTTAATTTACTTTGCTATCAATATAAATACCCAGAAAGGACCACGGGAAAGCATGTATGGAGTCTGGACCAAATGCTCAACAGTGATGTAACATATGCCAAGAAAGCTTTTGTGGTATTATTTAATTCATACTAAGCAGCAGCAGCAGCAGCTAAGTCGAAATCGAGGGCGAACATGGTGTTTCTGAACATTCAAAAACTAGGTAAGGTTAGGTTAGCTTCAACGGGGTGCATGTTGAGAAGACTCCTCGTGGCGCACCCTGGGCAACGTCGGCTCCAACTGCCCACCAGGTTTTGGTGGGCACTTGGGGCCGGCGGCTTATTCTCAACAAGCGGGAAAGGTCATGGTTCCAATCACCAACCATCCATGATGGTCGGTGAAGGGAACCAGGCTACAGAGGGACATATGCTTACTCCTCCTCTGCTTACAGAGGGAGGTGAGTTGGCATACACTGGGGAGGGGCGGTTTGTACCGCTGCACCCACGGAACGTGGGTGGTGGAGGGAGTCCAACGCACGCTCTGCGTCTGTCCGGCATCCGGCGGCAGCGTGGGGGCACCGGGGCGGCGGTTGGTTCTGCCCAGCCATCGGCCACCCCGTAATCCTGAGTTCAGGACCGGGGCTCCGGGCCACTGAGGCTCGGGCCACGAGGAAGACAACCTCTCAAAAAAATTACCCCAATCTAGCGAATCAAGGTCTAGCGTCCCGAGGGGATGAATGGCCGGAGGGGATCCGGCCGTTAGCGCAAAAAAGGGACCTCACCCTTAAAAAGGACAATAACATGATAATGCAGGCTAATGGAAATGATCCCCAGGCGGGCAATCTCCTCATGGAGGAACAATCCCGTCCTTCTATGGAAGGCAGCCCCACCGTATATGGGGGGGGGGCACCACTAGTCTCGTAGGCCGGCAGACCACCGCCTGTCTATTACGACATAAGGATGAATTTTAGTAAAGAATGCAATTTTGGAAATTACTGTTTTAATATTATGAAGCTTCTTACCAACCGCTCCATTGCGGTTGTGCCGCTTGCCGATTCAGTGCACAGAGAATATATATGACACAGACTACACATGACACAGACTAAAAATTGTTGCACTGTCACTTGTCAAGTTTGTTATGGTTGGGTATAAATTGGTGAGCTTAAACATCCTCCCACCCGTTGAAAGGCTTGTCTTTCAACAGTAGATCTTCAGCAGTGGGCAGCGGACACAGCTTGACAATAGGCCGACGTAGAACGCCTCTAGTGGTTTTTAAATCGGCCACTCTCGAAATTCCATCTGGGCCAGGGAACAATCTCACTAGATTGTTCCCTGGCCCAGATGGAATTTCGCTCCATTTGGCAGTGGAGGGACATGATCTTCATGGATGAGCACGAGATCTCCAATATTTAGGGATTTTACGTTCGTCTTCCATTTCAGTCGTTGTTGTAGCTCGTGTATATATTCACGCTGCCAGCGTGACCAGAAATGCTGGTGAATTTGTTGCAGTCGAGTGTATCATTGCAGGTGACTTTCCTTTAGGTTTTCCAAGTTAGGTTCAGGCAATGCTTTCAGTGGTCTTCCAATAAGAAAGTGCCCTGGGGATAAGGATAGGTAGTCATCAGGAGATGAGGATAAAGGACACAAGGGGCGACTGTTCAGAACGGCCTCCGCCTGTGCGAAAAGTGTAGATATTTTCTCAAAGGTAAGATGGGTATTTCCCATAACTCTTTTTATGTGAAATTTTGCGGATTTGACTCCGGCTTCCCAGATGCCGCCAAAGTGAGGAGCGTGAGAAGGTGAGAAAACAAATTTTATATTTTCATGAGTTGCAAATTCAGCTAAGTCCCCATGATGTAGTTTAAGAAAAGCCCCTATATCTTGCAACAATATTTTAAAAGCTCTTTTCTTCTCTTTCCCTGCATTAGGTTTGGTAGGTTCTGGACAACCAATGCGACAGCAAGTTTCTGCTCTGCTTCGAACCGCATCTTGGCAGTGATGGGGCACTCCAGCTGTATGTGCAGGACTGTCTCTTCCACACCAGGCTCACAGGCGCACGATGGTTTCTCTTTACACTTGAAGCGTTTAAGGTATGCAGAGAATCCCCCGTGCCCCGTCAGAATTTGTGTGGTTAAACTTGTTGGAACCATCCTGCGCACCACGCCATACGCCATCACCGCATCAGGGAAGAAAAGCTTAGTACCCGAAGCTGTGTCACCCGACCTATATCTCCCGTTCCATTCGTCAAGCGTTTCCGACCGGATTCTTCGCTTGACGAATGATACGGGACACAAGTCGTAGTCCGGCCTCTTCTTCGACCCCAGGGCGGCTTCCTTCGTGAGCTGGTCGGCTCTCTCATTTCCCTCCAGACCTGCGTGGGCCTTGATCCAGAACAAGGAGACACTCTTGTTCTGAAGCTTACAGCGTCGTATGGTGTCTCTTGTTTTCACGGCCAAGGGATGGGGGGAACTGACGTTGGTCACCGACTGAAGAGCCGCCATAAAGTCGCTGAAGATGCCGAACGTGGCTTCACTACTGAGGGCCTTCGTTTCGGTGGTGCTATTCCACAAGGATAGCGCCGCTCCGACTTTGCCCTCAATCTTGCTGCCGTCGGTGAAAATCCGCACAGCAAAATTGCTGTGGTTGTTGTAGGCTTCCTCGTCTACCAGGCTTCCATACTCCAGACTCACTTGCTCCGCGGGGTGCGGGGCCTCTATCGCTGGGGCCATCCGCTCAACCTCCCTGTCTCCTAATACGGGCTGAGGCACCCCCCTCTTGGCTCCGTACAGTGCAGCCACTTCCCGAATACGGAGGTCAAGTGGGAGTATCCCAGCCAGAACCAGTGCCGAGTTTAGGGAGACTGTGCGGTAGGCTCTGCACAGCTTATGGGCAAACCCTCTCTGGACGACGTTAAGCTGCTTCCTGACCCCCAACTTGTTGCCAGCTGGTGCCCATGCACTTGCGGCGTACAGCACAGTTGGCTCCACTGCTGCAGTGTATATAGCCCTTATCACCTCCGGGTGCAGACCCCAACTGACCCGGGCTGCCCTGGCCAGCTGCTTGTACATAGCTATCGCCTTCTTACAGGCGATAGCTATGTGTTTGTTGAAGGTGAGTTTGGCGTCAATGACTAGGCCTAATATTTTAATATCTTGGGACATTCCAATGTCGATCCCCCCCATGCTCAAGCGCGGTGTGTCATACTTCAGCTTCCGCGTTAGCACCATCGCACAGGTTTTGTGCGGCGCGAATTTCAGACGATTTCTGACACCCCACGCTCGAACATGTTCGAGAGCGGCATTGGCTTGTCCCTCGATTTCGTGTGCTGTATCGCCGCAAAACACCAACACTACATCGTCGGCAAATGCCTGACAGTAGTCGCCCCTCCTCTCCAGCTATTTCAAGAGCGGGTCAAGAAGCAGATTCCAGAATATGGGCCCACCTATGGATCCCTGGACGCATCCCTTGCTGGTCTGTCTCCTGGTCTCCTCCCCGGCGTACCTCATGGTGACCACCCTGTCACTGAGGTAGCTGCTGACTACCCGTCTCAAATTTACCGGACACTTTTCCTCAGCCAATCGTACTTTAATAGCAGGCCACCACGCACTGTCGAAAGCTCCCTCGATATCCAGTGACACAAGCGTGACGATCTTCTTCTGTGCCAGCTGTAAGCGGATGTACTGCACGAGAGTAACGAGGGAGTCTACAGTGCTTTTTTGGGGCATAAAGCCATATTGGCGAGTACTGATCCTGGGCAGCAAGTAGAATTTGAGACGAGCAACCAGCATCTTTTCGTACACTTTCCCAAGGACAGGCAAAAGCCCAATCGGCCTGTACGACTTTGGTACGGTGTACGAGTCTTTGCCCGGTTTTCTGAGCACAACCACCGTAGCCTCCTTCCAGATCTTAGGGAGGTGGTGGAGCGCCAGGCATTTGTTGAGCAACGCCAGGAAGTAGTCAGGGTCACACTTTATGACCTGAGAGCAAATGTCGGCTGTGAAGCCGTCGGCTCCCGGTGCCTTTCTTGGGTTGAACGACAACATAGATCTGCTAAGCTCGCTTTGGGTAAACGGTGGGTCATATTGTTCATCATTACTCCATCCGTTTACCGTCTCTGCCAGATGTCAGATTTGGCAATGATCCATGTTGTCGTCTTCCTCTCGGTCCTCGGGATAAAACGTCTCGGCCAACAGCCTCACCGATCCTTTCGCGACCAGTGTCTTTCCTTCAACTTGCAGCGGCAGATCTTCTTCCCTTTTAGCTGTTCTGCCCATGACCCGATAAATCCCTTCCCAAACCCCCTCTCTGTCGTTTCTGCCAAAACTTCTTCCAGCTCTCCGTTTGGGCTCTCATCACCGCAGTCTCATAATCTTCTTTTGCTTCTAGGTACAGCTCGACGACCATCGCTCTCCGGAGGTTTAGGAACTCCATTTATTAAAAAATCAGGTTAGGTTAGGTTAGGTTAGGTTAGGTTAAGTTAGGTTAAGTTAGGTTAGGTTAGGTTAGGTTTTTTTTTTTTTTTTTTTTTTTTTTTTTTTTTTTTTTTTTTTTTTTTTTTTTTTTTTTTTTTGATTCGCTTTTTTCTTGTTTATGATTTGTTTATTTAGGGACTGTTCTCATTTTCGACAGTGCCCGCGATTTGATACGGACACTGTTGTTTTAATTTTTGTTATTCACTATTGGGTTTTTTTAATATATATAGAAATTTATATTATAGATATGAACTATTCATAAATGTTATATAATACATAGATAATATTTTATGTGCCGTTGAAGGTCTTAAGTTGGCTCAGAATTTTAGTAGCGTATGTGATATACGCCTCTAATACTACTTCTTTTCGCGTAAGCATCCCGATGTCATATGCCGTGATACCAAATCTCTCAGAGATTGCCTCATATTGCATGCGATCCATGGCGAATCTGGGGCAATCCCTGAGGAGGTGGTCGAGGCTCTGGACGGTGTTATCGTTGCAGGGACAATATTCGTCTGCAGTTATTTTGAAACGGTGGAGGTATTGTTTATGAAAACCGTGCCCTGTTAAAATTTGTGTGATGTAGAAGTTTGGTTCTATTTTATTCCGGAATTTATGTATTGCTAATAGTGTAGGGAATATGGTTTTTGTGTGTTGTCCCTGCTCACTCGAATCGTACCTGGCTTGCCACTTAGCCAGGTTGGCTATTCTTAGTTTTTGTTTGACATATGACATCGGGTATGCGCTGTAGTCCGGCGCTTTATGAAGCCGAGTGGCCGTTTTTGCAGCAACATCCGCAGCCTCATTGCCTACAACTCCACTGTGCCCTTTCACCCACGTGATTTTGATGTGTGGTGGTGTGTCCATGCGTGTGTGTTTGTGATTGTGTATGGTTTTGTGGATTTTAGTGACCAGTGGGTGTGTGTTGCTCCGATCCGCGATCGCCTGTATAGCCGACTGGGAGTCAGAGAAGTTGGTGGTGTTGTTTTGACTTCTTGTGTGTGCCCATTTGCAAGCTTCCAGGATGGCCAAAAGTTCAGCCTGGAAGACTGTGCAGGTGTTGTGAAGTTTAAATTTTTTAGTGATGGCTGTTCCTCCCGGATCGTAACAAACGAATGCCGCTCCAACGGCACCGTCGTCCTGTTTGCTGCCGTCAGTGAAGATGTTGTGTTGCATTTGGGGTGTCAATTGGGTCGCCTCGTCTTCAGCGTGTCTATATGTCCGGATGCTGGTAATTGATTTAGATATTCGTAAAGCTGGATGAAGTAGTTCCCGCACGGGTGTGGGGCGTTCAGGAGTTATGTCGGCTGGTAAAAGGTAGCTAGTGCCTGTGAGGCGGATCGTCTCGATATGGTGAATTTCTTGAATCCTGAGATCTAGGGGCATGAGCTCTGCGAGTGCTAGAGCGGCAGTAGTGGAGACGGTACGGAAGGCACGGATGGCCTTCAGTGCGAATCCCCGCTGAAGGCTTGCAATTTGTTTTTTAATACTCTTCCTGTTTACTATGTGCCCCCATATGCCAGCAGCGTAAGTGATTATTGGTTCTATTACATGCAAATAAATAGTGCGTGCGTTTTCCGGGTGTGCGCCCCATGTACACCTAGTGTACATTCTTAATTTATTAAATATACGGGTAGCTTTGCCCAGAACATATTTAAGGTGGCTGTTGAATCGCAGTTTTTCGTCTAGGATGACGCCAAGCAGTTTTATTTCGGGCACAAATGATAGGCTGATGCCGTCCATATGGAGCTGTGCAGTTTTCGCTTTGGGTGTGAAGGCGATGACTTGTGTTTTTGCCGGGCCGAAGGTCAGTTTCACGCGTTGGCCCCATTCGCTGATGTTGGCGAGAATGTTGTTGGCTACTTGTTCAATTGTTTCAGGCGTGTCTGCGGTCACCACCAGCAGGACGTCATCCGCGAAGGCTTGTAAATGGCAGCCTGGTGGCAGTTGCATGTCTAGGAGCTCGTCCAGGATCAGGTTCCATAGAACCGGACCACAGGCGGATGTTTAGGTTAGGTTAGGTTAGGTTAGGTTAGGTTAGGTTAGGTTAGGTTAGGTTAGGTTAGGTTAGGTTAGGTTAGGTTAGGTTAGGTTAGGTTAGGTTAGGTTAGGTTAGGTTAGGTTAGGTTAGGTTAGGTTAGGTTAGGTTAGGTTAGGTTAGGTTAGGTTAGGTTAGGTTAGGTTAGGTTAGGTTAGGTTAGGTTAGGTTAGGTTAGGTTAGGTTAGGTTAGGTTAGGTTAGGTTAGGTTAGGTTAGGTTAGGTTAGGTTAGGTTAGGTTAGGTTAGGTTAGGTTAGGTTAGGTTAGGTTAGGTTAGGTTAGGTTAGGTTAGGTTAGGTTAGGTTAGGTTAGGTTAGGTTAGGTTAGGTTAGGTTAGGTTAGGTTAGGTTAGGTTAGGTTAGGTTAGGTTAGGTTAGGTTAGGTTAGGTTAGGTTAGGTTAGGTTAGGTTAGGTTAGGTTAGGTTAGGTTAGGTTAGGTTAGGTTAGGTTAGGTTAGGTTAGGTTAGGTTAGGTTAGGTTAGGTTAGGTTAGGTTAGGTTAGGTTAGGTTAGGTTAGGTTAGGTTAGGTTAGGTTAGGTTAGGTTAGGTTAGGTTAGGTTAGGTTAGGTTAGGTTAGGTTAGGTTAGGTTAGGTTAGGTTAGGTTAGGTTAGGTTAGGTTAGGTTAGGTTAGGTTAGGTTAGGTTAGGTTAGGTTAGGTTAGGTTAGGTTAGGTTAGGTTAGGTTAGGTTAGGTTAGGTTAGGTTAGGTTAGGTTAGGTTAGGTTAGGTTAGGTTAGGTTAGGTTAGGTTAGGTTAGGTTAGGTTAGGTTAGGTTAGGTTAGGTTAGGTTAGGTTAGGTTAGGTTAGGTTAGGTTAGGTTAGGTTAGGTTAGGTTAGGTTAGGTTAGGTTAGGTTAGGTTAGGTTAGGTTAGGTTAGGTTAGGTTAGGTTAGGTTAGGTTAGGTTAGGTTAGGTTAGGTTAGGTTAGGTTAGGTTAGGTTAGGTTAGGTTAGGTTAGGTTAGGTTAGGTTAGGTTAGGTTAGGTTAGGTTAGGTTAGGTTAGGTTAGGTTAGGTTAGGTTAGGTTAGGTTAGGTTAGGTTAGGTTAGGTTAGGTTAGGTTAGGTTAGGTTAGGTTAGGTTAGGTTAGGTTAGGTTAGGTTAGGTTAGGTTAGGTTAGGTTAGGTTAGGTTAGGTTAGGTTAGGTTAGGTTAGGTTAGGTTAGGTTAGGTTAGGTTAGGTTAGGTTAGGTTAGGTTAGGTTAGGTTAGGTTAGGTTAGGTTAGGTTAGGTTAGGTTAGGTTAGGTTAGGTTAGGTTAGGTTAGGTTAGGTTAGGTTAGGTTAGGTTAGGTTAGGTTAGGTTAGGTTAGGTTAGGTTAGGTTAGGTTAGGTTAGGTTAGGTTAGGTTAGGTTAGGTTAGGTTAGGTTAGGTTAGGTTAGGTTAGGTTAGGTTAGGTTAGGTTAGGTTAGGTTAGGTTAGGTTAGGTTAGGTTAGGTTAGGTTAGGTTAGGTTAGGTTAGGTTAGGTTAGGTTAGGTTAGGTTAGGTTAGGTTAGGTTAGGTTAGGTTAGGTTAGGTTAGGTTAGGTTAGGTTAGGTTAGGTTAGGTTAGGTTAGGTTAGGTTAGGTTAGGTTAGGTTAGGTTAGGTTAGGTTAGGTTAGGTTAGGTTAGGTTAGGTTAGGTTAGGTTAGGTTAGGTTAGGTTAGGTTAGGTTAGGTTAGGTTAGGTTAGGTTAGGTTAGGTTAGGTTAGGTTAGGTTAGGTTAGGTTAGGTTAGGTTAGGTTAGGTTAGGTTAGGTTAGGTTAGGTTAGGTTAGGTTAGGTTAGGTTAGGTTAGGTTAGGTTAGGTTAGGTTAGGTTAGGTTAGGTTAGGTTAGGTTAGGTTAGGTTAGGTTAGGTTAGGTTAGGTTAGGTTAGGTTAGGTTAGGTTAGGTTAGGTTAGGTTAGGTTAGGTTAGGTTAGGTTAGGTTAGGTTAGGTTAGGTTAGGTTAGGTTAGGTTAGGTTAGGTTAGGTTAGGTTAGGTTAGGTTAGGTTAGGTTAGGTTAGGTTAGGTTAGGTTAGGTTAGGTTAGGTTAGGTTAGGTTAGGTTAGGTTAGGTTAGGTTAGGTTAGGTTAGGTTAGGTTAGGTTAGGTTAGGTTAGGTTAGGTTAGGTTAGGTTAGGTTAGGTTAGGTTAGGTTAGGTTAGGTTAGGTTAGGTTAGGTTAGGTTAGGTTAGGTTAGGTTAGGTTAGGTTAGGTTAGGTTAGGTTAGGTTAGGTTAGGTTAGGTTAGGTTAGGTTAGGTTAGGTTAGGTTAGGTTAGGTTAGGTTAGGTTAGGTTAGGTTAGGTTAGGTTAGGTTAGGTTAGGTTAGGTTAGGTTAGGTTAGGTTAGGTTAGGTTAGGTTAGGTTAGGTTAGGTTAGGTTAGGTTAGGTTAGGTTAGGTTAGGTTAGGTTAGGTTAGGTTAGGTTAGGTTAGGTTAGGTTAGGTTAGGTTAGGTTAGGTTAGGTTAGGTTAGGTTAGGTTAGGTTAGGTTAGGTTAGGTTAGGTTAGGTTAGGTTAGGTTAGGTTAGGTTAGGTTAGGTTAGGTTAGGTTAGGTTAGGTTAGGTTAGGTTAGGTTAGGTTAGGTTAGGTTAGGTTAGGTTAGGTTAGGTTAGGTTAGGTTAGGTTAGGTTAGGTTAGGTTAGGTTAGGTTAGGTTAGGTTAGGTTAGGTTAGGTTAGGTTAGGTTAGGTTAGGTTAGGTTAGGTTAGGTTAGGTTAGGTTAGGTTAGGTTAGGTTAGGTTAGGTTAGGTTAGGTTAGGTTAGGTTAGGTTAGGTTAGGTTAGGTTAGGTTAGGTTAGGTTAGGTTAGGTTAGGTTAGGTTAGGTTAGGTTAGGTTAGGTTAGGTTAGGTTAGGTTAGGTTAGGTTAGGTTAGGTTAGGTTAGGTTAGGTTAGGTTAGGTTAGGTTAGGTTAGGTTAGGTTAGGTTAGGTTAGGTTAGGTTAGGTTAGGTTAGGTTAGGTTAGGTTAGGTTAGGTTAGGTTAGGTTAGGTTAGGTTAGGTTAGGTTAGGTTAGGTTAGGTTAGGTTAGGTTAGGTTAGGTTAGGTTAGGTTAGGTTAGGTTAGGTTAGGTTAGGTTAGGTTAGGTTAGGTTAGGTTAGGTTAGGTTAGGTTAGGTTAGGTTAGGTTAGGTTAGGTTAGGTTAGGTTAGGTTAGGTTAGGTTAGGTTAGGTTAGGTTAGGTTAGGTTAGGTTAGGTTAGGTTAGGTTAGGTTAGGTTAGGTTAGGTTAGGTTAGGTTAGGTTAGGTTAGGTTAGGTTAGGTTAGGTTAGGTTAGGTTAGGTTAGGTTAGGTTAGGTTAGGTTAGGTTAGGTTAGGTTAGGTTAGGTTAGGTTAGGTTAGGTTAGGTTAGGTTAGGTTAGGTTAGGTTAGGTTAGGTTAGGTTAGGTTAGGTTAGGTTAGGTTAGGTTAGGTTAGGTTAGGTTAGGTTAGGTTAGGTTAGGTTAGGTTAGGTTAGGTTAGGTTAGGTTAGGTTAGGTTAGGTTAGGTTAGGTTAGGTTAGGTTAGGTTAGGTTAGGTTAGGTTAGGTTAGGTTAGGTTAGGTTAGGTTAGGTTAGGTTAGGTTAGGTTAGGTTAGGTTAGGTTAGGTTAGGTTAGGTTAGGTTAGGTTAGGTTAGGTTAGGTTAGGTTAGGTTAGGTTAGGTTAGGTTAGGTTAGGTTAGGTTAGGTTAGGTTAGGTTAGGTTAGGTTAGGTTAGGTTAGGTTAGGTTAGGTTAGGTTAGGTTAGGTTAGGTTAGGTTAGGTTAGGTTAGGTTAGGTTAGGTTAGGTTAGGTTAGGTTAGGTTAGGTTAGGTTAGGTTAGGTTAGGTTAGGTTAGGTTAGGTTAGGTTAGGTTAGGTTAGGTTAGGTTAGGTTAGGTTAGGTTAGGTTAGGTTAGGTTAGGTTAGGTTAGGTTAGGTTAGGTTAGGTTAGGTTAGGTTAGGTTAGGTTAGGTTAGGTTAGGTTAGGTTAGGTTAGGTTAGGTTAGGTTAGGTTAGGTTAGGTTAGGTTAGGTTAGGTTAGGTTAGGTTAGGTTAGGTTAGGTTAGGTTAGGTTAGGTTAGGTTAGGTTAGGTTAGGTTAGGTTAGGTTAGGTTAGGTTAGGTTAGGTTAGGTTAGGTTAGGTTAGGTTAGGTTAGGTTAGGTTAGGTTAGGTTAGGTTAGGTTAGGTTAGGTTAGGTTAGGTTAGGTTAGGTTAGGTTAGGTTAGGTTAGGTTAGGTTAGGTTAGGTTAGGTTAGGTTAGGTTAGGTTAGGTTAGGTTAGGTTAGGTTAGGTTAGGTTAGGTTAGGTTAGGTTAGGTTAGGTTAGGTTAGGTTAGGTTAGGTTAGGTTAGGTTAGGTTAGGTTAGGTTAGGTTAGGTTAGGTTAGGTTAGGTTAGGTTAGGTTAGGTTAGGTTAGGTTAGGTTAGGTTAGGTTAGGTTAGGTTAGGTTAGGTTAGGTTAGGTTAGGTTAGGTTAGGTTAGGTTAGGTTAGGTTAGGTTAGGTTAGGTTAGGTTAGGTTAGGTTAGGTTAGGTTAGGTTAGGTTAGGTTAGGTTAGGTTAGGTTAGGTTAGGTTAGGTTAGGTTAGGTTAGGTTAGGTTAGGTTAGGTTAGGTTAGGTTAGGTTAGGTTAGGTTAGGTTAGGTTAGGTTAGGTTAGGTTAGGTTAGGTTAGGTTAGGTTAGGTTAGGTTAGGTTAGGTTAGGTTAGGTTAGGTTAGGTTAGGTTAGGTTAGGTTAGGTTAGGTTAGGTTAGGTTAGGTTAGGTTAGGTTAGGTTAGGTTAGGTTAGGTTAGGTTAGGTTAGGTTAGGTTAGGTTAGGTTAGGTTAGGTTAGGTTAGGTTAGGTTAGGTTAGGTTAGGTTAGGTTAGGTTAGGTTAGGTTAGGTTAGGTTAGGTTAGGTTAGGTTAGGTTAGGTTAGGTTAGGTTAGGTTAGGTTAGGTTAGGTTAGGTTAGGTTAGGTTAGGTTAGGTTAGGTTAGGTTAGGTTAGGTTAGGTTAGGTTAGGTTAGGTTAGGTTAGGTTAGGTTAGGTTAGGTTAGGTTAGGTTAGGTTAGGTTAGGTTAGGTTAGGTTAGGTTAGGTTAGGTTAGGTTAGGTTAGGTTAGGTTAGGTTAGGTTAGGTTAGGTTAGGTTAGGTTAGGTTAGGTTAGGTTAGGTTAGGTTAGGTTAGGTTAGGTTAGGTTAGGTTAGGTTAGGTTAGGTTAGGTTAGGTTAGGTTAGGTTAGGTTAGGTTAGGTTAGGTTAGGTTAGGTTAGGTTAGGTTAGGTTAGGTTAGGTTAGGTTAGGTTAGGTTAGGTTAGGTTAGGTTAGGTTAGGTTAGGTTAGGTTAGGTTAGGTTAGGTTAGGTTAGGTTAGGTTAGGTTAGGTTAGGTTAGGTTAGGTTAGGTTAGGTTAGGTTAGGTTAGGTTAGGTTAGGTTAGGTTAGGTTAGGTTAGGTTAGGTTAGGTTAGGTTAGGTTAGGTTAGGTTAGGTTAGGTTAGGTTAGGTTAGGTTAGGTTAGGTTAGGTTAGGTTAGGTTAGGTTAGGTTAGGTTAGGTTAGGTTAGGTTAGGTTAGGTTAGGTTAGGTTAGGTTAGGTTAGGTTAGGTTAGGTTAGGTTAGGTTAGGTTAGGTTAGGTTAGGTTAGGTTAGGTTAGGTTAGGTTAGGTTAGGTTAGGTTAGGTTAGGTTAGGTTAGGTTAGGTTAGGTTAGGTTAGGTTAGGTTAGGTTAGGTTAGGTTAGGTTAGGTTAGGTTAGGTTAGGTTAGGTTAGGTTAGGTTAGGTTAGGTTAGGTTAGGTTAGGTTAGGTTAGGTTAGGTTAGGTTAGGTTAGGTTAGGTTAGGTTAGGTTAGGTTAGGTTAGGTTAGGTTAGGTTAGGTTAGGTTAGGTTAGGTTAGGTTAGGTTAGGTTAGGTTAGGTTAGGTTAGGTTAGGTTAGGTTAGGTTAGGTTAGGTTAGGTTAGGTTAGGTTAGGTTAGGTTAGGTTAGGTTAGGTTAGGTTAGGTTAGGTTAGGTTAGGTTAGGTTAGGTTAGGTTAGGTTAGGTTAGGTTAGGTTAGGTTAGGTTAGGTTAGGTTAGGTTAGGTTAGGTTAGGTTAGGTTAGGTTAGGTTAGGTTAGGTTAGGTTAGGTTAGGTTAGGTTAGGTTAGGTTAGGTTAGGTTAGGTTAGGTTAGGTTAGGTTAGGTTAGGTTAGGTTAGGTTAGGTTAGGTTAGGTTAGGTTAGGTTAGGTTAGGTTAGGTTAGGTTAGGTTAGGTTAGGTTAGGTTAGGTTAGGTTAGGTTAGGTTAGGTTAGGTTAGGTTAGGTTAGGTTAGGTTAGGTTAGGTTAGGTTAGGTTAGGTTAGGTTAGGTTAGGTTAGGTTAGGTTAGGTTAGGTTAGGTTAGGTTAGGTTAGGTTAGGTTAGGTTAGGTTAGGTTAGGTTAGGTTAGGTTAGGTTAGGTTAGGTTAGGTTAGGTTAGGTTAGGTTAGGTTAGGTTAGGTTAGGTTAGGTTAGGTTAGGTTAGGTTAGGTTAGGTTAGGTTAGGTTAGGTTAGGTTAGGTTAGGTTAGGTTAGGTTAGGTTAGGTTAGTTAGGTTAGGTTAGGTTAGGTTAGGTTAGGGTTAGGTCTCAGGTTAGGTTAGGTTAGG